>BIMT01000008.1:0-148230 GCA_005406065.1 Metschnikowia sp. JCM 33374 | reverse complement strand
TTTTGAAGGCAGGTGCCACCTTTTTCGTCATTGACCCAGCATACCCTCCTGCGCGCCAGAACATCTACTTCTCCGTGGCCAAGCCTCTGGGCTTGATTGCCTTGGAGAAGGCCGGTGTCTTGGACCAATTGGTGGAGGATTACATTGAAAATGAGTTGAAGGTCATCTCTAGATCCACAGCTTGAAGATCCAAGACGACGGCTCTTTGGTTGGTGGTTTTCGGTGACTCGGCTGACTGTTTGGCCTCATCCTGTGCTACTTCTGCTGACCTCCCACCGGTGTCGTTGTGGGTCCTGATAACAACCCCACCTTGTCCTTCACTTCGGGTTCTGAGGTATCCCCAAGGGTGTGTTGGGTCGCCACTATTCCTGGCCTACTACTTCCCATGGATGGCCAAGCGCTTTGGTTTGTCTTCGAACGACAAGTTCACTATGTTGTCGGGAATCTGCCCACGACCCCATCCAGAGATATGTTCACGCCATTGTTCCTGGTGCCCAGTTGTTGGTACCTACTGCTGATGATATCGGAACCCCAGGAAAGTTGGGACTGGATGGCCGAGTACGGCGCCACTGTGACTCTGACTCCTGCTATGGGACAATTGTTGAGTGCCCAGGCCACCACCGCCATCCTCTTTGCACCACGCGTTCTTTTGTCGGAGATGTCTTGACCAAGAGAGACTGCCTCCGTTTGCAGACGTTGGCCGAAAACGTGTACATTGTCAACATGTACGGTACCACGGAACCAAAGAGCCGTGTCATACTTTTGAAATTGCCAGTAGAAGTACCGATGCAAACTACTTGAAAAACCTCAAGGATGTCATGCCTGCCGGTACAGGAATGTACAACGTGCAGCTTTTGGTTGTCAACAGAAACGACCGCTCTCAAACCTGTGGTGGTGAGATTGGTGAGATTTACGTGAGAGCCGCTGGTTTGTCCGAAGGCTACAGAGGCTGCCTGACTTGAACAAGGAGAAGTTCGTCACCAACTGGGTTGACCCGAGCACTGGATTGCCCAAGACAAGGGAGAACCAAAGCCCGAGGAGGCTGCGTGGAGAGAGGCCGCTTGGTTTGGCCCTAGAGACTGCCTGTACAGAACCGGTGACTTGGGTCGCCAGATGGAAACGTCGAGTGCTGTGGTAGAGCAGACGACCAGGTTAAGATCAGAGGCTTCCGTATCGAGTTGGGTGAGATCGACACCCACTTGTCCCAACACCCATTGGTGAGAGAACATCACCTGTGAGAAGAGACAAGAACGAAGAACAGACGTTGATCTCGTACAATGTTCCAAAGGACTGTGCTGAATTGCGCGAATTGAAAGATGAAGTGGAGGAGTCCGACGACCCATCATCAACGGTTTGGCTGCATACGGACCTTTGATCAGAGACATCAAGAAGCACTTGAAGAAGAGATTGGCCACCTACGCCATCCCCACCATCATTGTTCCTGTTAAGTTGCCTTCAACCTCTAACGGTGATAAGCCTTTGTTGCCATTCCCAGACACTGCGCAGTTGGAGGCGGTTGCTAAATTGACGGCTTCGAAGGGAGCCAGTGCCGATGAGCTGGCCTTCACTGAGTTGGAAACCGTTATCCGTGACTTGTGGTTTGACGTTTTGCCCAACAAGCCACCTTCCATTGCTAAGATGACTCTTTCTTCGACTTGGCTGTACAATTGACTTAAACTAAGAATGATTTCTAAAGAAGTTGCATATTGATGCCCTTCAGAGTTGGCCTTTCAAGAACCCCACTGAGGCAGTTTGCCAAGGAGGTGTAAGCAGCCTCACTGCGGGTGATGCGGCTGAGTTATTGACGGTACCAACACTGCCAGGTGCTGAGTGTCGAAATCATGATTACTCAATCGTACTGACGATGCTAAGTACCACCAACTCCGCGTTGGCTGAAAGTACCCATCTTTAAATTCCTGATTTCTCAAACCATCATGTATTTGTCACTGCGTGACTGGTTTCTTGGATCGTTTATCGTCAGAGATCTTTTGATGCCGTGAAACAAACCAAGGTTTATGCCTATGTCAGAGCATCCACCAAGGGAGTGCTGGACTCGAAAGAACGTAAGACTGGTAAAACCTATGGAATTCATGACAGAGTGGGCTCAGCATGAAATTGTTTCAGACTTGTCAAAGCCCCAGTTTGGTAAGTGACGATGCTGACTTCATTGGCGGAGTCGGATGTTATCATTACAACGGAGCAAATGGTTCACTGGGTTTTACTCCTTACGCCACTTTGAGAGACGCCAATGTGATCATACGATCAACGTGATCAACTTTGTGTGCCGTCGGAAAGCCTAAGTACTTCGTTTGTGTCTTCCCACTTCCCACCCCTTCTGACACTGACTTCTTTAACGCTTCTGATGTGAGTTGACTCCTCCAGATGGTTTGGCTGGTCTGAGGCGGATGACTGGATGGGATCTTCTTTCAGGATTGGGAACTGATACGGACAGTCAAAGGGACGCTGAGTATTTGGCCGAAGAGCCGGAGAGAGAGGGGTTTGAAGGGGATGTAACACCCGGCCTGGTTGACGCGACTGGGTTCTCGCAAACTGGTATCCAACACAGACGATTTCGTTGAGATTTTTAAAGGGATGTGCCGAATTGGGATAAAAATTCAACATCACCAACACCATCAACATGGTGGCCTGCTGACCATGTAGCGCGCGTTGTTGTTTAACCGCGTTGCAAAATCTCCACAGGCGGACTACAATCGTGGCGCATGTGACTGGTCACCAAGAATCACCTTCAATCAGTATGTTGGTAGCATGAAGGCATATGGTTACAATGTGGAACGTACAGACTACCCGACTGGGAGATCTCGTTGGAAAAGTTTGTCGTTGAGGAGTCCAAGAGCTCAGCTTTGTTCCCTTGTTGCACTTTGTGTTGGACAACTGCCCAGGACACTAAAAAGGAGCTGGACGATGAGAACACAGTGAAGTCGTTGGAAGGCAGACGCAGTCTGGACCCACGAAGATGTGAGTGCAGGTAAGGGTGTCGAGGAGGACATTGTTTAGTATCTACATCAGTTACTTAGCGAAGATTGCCCTGCTGGACCTTCTGGAGGGGCAGAGCAAGTTGCCTGAGATCGAGCTGAGTGAGGAGACGTTAGTCTTATCACCTCGAGCTGGAGGCCGTGGTTCAGCCAACTAATGTGGATGAAACGTGAACGAATGGACATTAATTGGCGTATAGTACGAACAAGATGATGGAATGAAACAGAGGTTGTTTTGCCTCGGTATCTCAAGATGATTGTACACTGGGGTCCTCTAAATCATGGTACCTAACCTAGCAACTTTGATTAGTTGATCACTGGATGTATAATGTGGAGCAAATCCAGACAGAAATGGGATATATTACTTATTGGCTTAAGAAAATCTTGAATTTGCATTCCACAAATGGCGTCAAAGCAAAACCTGCTGCAGCCAGCTGTATATTTTTATTCAAACATATTGAATATAACCAACAAGTTATTTTTGCTATCGTTTTTTTCAGCCTCGAAGATTGAATGAACCCAAAAAACTTTTATCAAAGTAAAATTGCTTACATCACTTCTGCTCTGGTCAGTTGAACCCGCCACACACTGTATATTTAATCCAGGGGAAACGGGCTTGCAGGGAAAGCATCTTCTGGTAAAAACACCACGATGGACACCTAGGTCCTAAGATACATTTTTTAATCACCCCGTAGCTGCTTTATATCAAAAAAATGCTCTATTTACTCACAGTGAATGGCATATCATTACCAAGGCTGTTTCCAAAGCAAAGCTGTTCCCAAAAACAGGCCAAACAACAATTGATTTTTAACAACCTACCATAAAACAATCTCAAACAGTTGTTGATATATTTCGTAGTGGCTTTCCTGATTGGGGCGGGGTAGAGCCTCATTGCTATAACGGGGTCGCACCTAATATCAGACTGCACCACACAGTACCAGCATGTATGTCCATGCATCGCACACTACGTCATGATGATACGATAAGTCAAAGATACCTTACCCACTTTTTCTTCCTTGGTCGGACTTTGGTAAAATATCAGTCATTGCTTGTTTCCCCGCATCCCGATCAAACCCAGTGCTGGAAATTTTTTGGAAAAAAGCCCGAGTTTGCGGATTTCTGTGCGCGTGTCTTTCGTGCTATAATCATACTTAATACCAGAGCCGTTTCTCTTTGGACGAGCATTCTTTTGTGTATTTTGTTTTTATGTGTGTTTACCCAGAAATCGACCCGGATTTGACCTCCCTCTTTGAAGCATTCACTGGATATATTTAGCCCTTTTGTTGCTCATTTCCGTGCGCTGGAAAATATCGTGCCAACACCATAATCACCAGTAATGGAAAGTTCAATGAACAAGGCCAAATCGTCAATTATCCCCAGAAGTCCCTTTGTCGGCAGGCACAGCGGGTCCAGAAGATGTCCAGAAAACAATACAATAATTCAGCAGCGGCGTGCGCAAGTGTGACACGGAATACATCGCAGGATTCCTTTGGGAAGCAGTACGCCCGTTCGTGAACACCGGTTTTGGCAGATCTCAAGATAAGCTCCTTCAGTAGATATACAACCTCAGGTTCTGTCACAGATTCTGTCACAGGCACAGGCACACATGCATGCAGTCACAGCCCCAATCCCAAGCACAAACACAAAGCCACTCACGGGGAGATGGTTTTGGATCCGACCAGGGCGTGAAAACGTGCTGATGCAGAACGGTTGGAACAGTTCTACAAGATGGAAACCAAAAACAAAGCAGCCACGGGTACTGGAGGGAACGGGTGAAACGTTTTTTAGCTGCCCTGACAGACAAAATGTAATGGGATTGGCGGCCGGGACAATAGTCGGCTTGGAGAAGGGCAGGTTCGGGCTTGGCTCCTGGCTTAGGTTGGGCAGGCACCGGCTTGGGCTCTGGCTTTGGCACCGGCAGGTTCGCGGCAGAGGCCAAATAAACCTCTTCTGCCCAAATAATAATTTTGACGACGGCGTGTTGGAGCCCAGTCCAACACAAAACACGCTTCTCAACATCGATAGTCGGCGGGCCGATTTTGGAGCTCAGGCACCTCAGGTTGGTGTTAGAGCAGGCAGCCACGGCTCTCCAACGTGAGCCCCTTTACTTTAGTGACGCTGTACCTACCACTGGGCACGGGCGGCTTGAAAGCGTGGAAATGCACTTGAAGAAAATAGGGTGCAGGTGGACGGACTTATAGCCGAGCAAACGCAGCATTGAGGGGTCCAAAGCATCATATAGAGACCAGACACAGCGCGCAGCGTTGCTAAGGGATGAGCGGCCAAGTGAACTTCTCGACGTTGGCGGGCACGTGTGGATGCCGCAAAGGAGAATATGGCCTCCAGCAGAGAAATCTTGGAGTCGCAGTGCCGACAAGATCTCTGTGTTGGGAGCACGTATCTTCCGGTTTGATGCATGACGACCATGCCCACCGCGGCGTGTGCGCCAAACGGTCGTTGCATTGGTGGCTTTATTCTTCCTGGGTGTCTACATGTATTCAGAGGGGTTCCTGTTGAATGGAATCCACAAAAAAGTACGTGAACAAAGTGGTTTTGATGGGTGGTTTACCAGGAAGAAATGTATAAAGTTTTTTGCAAAGTTCTTGTTTAGACAGACATCATTGAGGCCACATTTCCATCATTTCTAAGCAATTACGTGAGTAAAACCCAAAAAAAGCTTTGCTGTCTGTACACAAACAGGATCTTTCCTGAAAGCCTCCCCTGGGGATGTATAGAGTGCCTACGACAGTGTGAGAAGGGCGGTGATGCTTGAACCCTTTGGCTGTAATAGGTAACAAAAGGTGGATTGTTTTGGCTAATGGGTCCTTCTGGTGTCATTTCTGCCTTTAATTCATACAAAATGTCGAAAAAGCAAAATAATAAGAACGTGAAAACAAAAGAAAGGGTACTTTTTTTTGGCGTGGTTATTGCAATTCCATGCCGTACCATTACTCAGGACTTGCAATGGGGAGAGATCAGGAAAGAGAAAATATCCGCCGCTGAAGGCATTACGAAAGCCGAATCGGGAAGGGGGGAAAATCTGTCCGGGTAAAAAACAAGAAGGGCATACTTCCTGAATTCCTACGCCGCCCGCAAAACACTGTATACTGTATTGTAACTTTGTGACCCACACGTCAGGGCTCCAGACCCTAGATTGTCGTTATAAAACAGGCCCGTCAACGTGGGGAAATTGAGAGACAATGGACCAGTCAAAATAAAAAAAAAAAAAGAAAATATCGAAAAAAAGCAAAGAACCCAGAAGGCAGAACCTAGAACGAAAACCAAAACCAAAAACCTAAAGGAAGAGTATACATGCCAGAAACCCAAGGAAATGTGAAAACTCGACAAAAATTCTAAAAAACTAAGCGAATGAATGTTCACCACACACCCCCTCCATGCACTTTTGAAAACACCCAAAAAAAAAAACACTTGTAAAATCACCTGACCTTCGGTCTTCCCAAAAGCAAAACACAACATGCCGTGGTGTGCGTCACCCCAACCCTGTCCGTGCCTCCGACGGATTGTTCGAGATCTTATTCCCGATCAATGGAACCAATTTGCATCACGTGAGTGCCCTCTGCACATTGCCAGGATGTTTTACTTTGGCCACACTTGAGATGGCGCCCATGTGAGGTGAAAAAAAAACGAGTAGACTAAGCAGGAGTTATGAATTGCTTTTTTCGGTGGGTGTGTGGCTCCGGAGGTGCAGGGTCCGCACCAGCTGTCTTAGCTCAGGGACCTTTTCTGCCTTCCATTATCACTGGTTACACCATTTTCCTCAATATCAGGAATTCCATGGCCACACCCCTCATTTCCTAGGCCCCTCAGATCCATTTTTATTTTTTGGTCAAACCAAAAAGAAATCTCAAAGTTGCAAACAAAAAAATCCTCTTGTGTGCATCAAGCCCAGTTTTTTTTTTCTTCCGGAAGATATCGGTTACATTTTCTTCGGCTCAGTAGCAGCATCCAAACAAACAATCTCTCCGAGGTTCATGGCATTCCATTCTTGCTTCATTGTCCTTTTTACGGGCTGATTGGGTTTGGTCTCCAAAACTTGTCCGAAAAAAAAAGTAAAAGTATCCAAGAAACGGATCCAAGAACACCGAACAAACCGAAACAAAGAAGCGAACGAAGAAGCGAAAGACAAGAAAGTCTCGATCCGCGACGGTTGGATATCCGGTTTTCTGTTTACCTTTTTTTTTCGCCCCCCCTTCGCGTTTATTCGTGCTACCGAGTTTCCTTAATCAGGCACATCCAAATAAAATCCACCACACGGGTGTTGTTCGCGGGTAAAGTAGCTCGCGTCAGAACCCAAGACTTGGATGGAGTCCAGATACCACCACGAGAAATTGGCAAGAAGGAAAGTTTTCGACGTCAAGTGCGCCAATACCGGAACTGAATAAGATCGTTTCTTTTGATTTTGCCCTAGCTTGTCCCGCCTAAAGTGAATCTCTTGGAGTCCGGTTGTACAACACCCACTGCATCAGTCTGCCAGTGGCGTTTTCAGGAAAAAAACTGTGCTCGGTAAAGTAACCCGTTTTCAGGAAAGAAAAATGGCGGAAGTCTTTTACATCTCGTCTCAGCACACGTTCGATCCACGTGCCTCCGATCGTCCGTACCACCAGGCGTTACCGCGTTGGCCGGTGAACATTCTTCAAGAGGGGAAACGGCCTAGAAGATATCCATCGTGCAAATCAGTGGTTGTTTGCATGCTTTTGAACCATCGACCTTCTGCCGAGTGAAACCCATTCACCGCCTAGATACGGCGCTCTCGTTTGGTTATGTGTGCTTCTTCTCCAGTACTTTTTTTCAGCCATTTGAACTTGCGGTGGTTTCGGCCGCCGATTGGCTAACGAGAAGTATGTGGCCGGAGCCACGCCGCCATCGACCAGATCGAAACCCTAGTCAAAACCGCATTTCCCGTGGCCACTTGGACGCACCCAGCATCAACATCAACGACGTGTACTCTCGCCGCGAGTCCTATATCCTCGGAAGAGCATACCCCATCTCTCGGAAATCGTAGCACCAATTATGTCGTCCTGCATACCACCATACCGACTTGTCAAGTGTCACGCAGCAGCAGATCATCCACTCTGAAGAATGTGCTCTTGCGATTATTGACTTCCGTTGTTGTTGCTCACCAGTCCAGGAGTCCAGATTCAGATACCTTTGTCATTTTGGTGGCCATTGGTCTTTTCCACCCATGAACTCTCCAATGACGACTGTTACTGTATTTGATGTTACAAAACAAAGCTTTGGACCATGTGAAATCCCTGCCGGTGCCCCTGGGGCTTTGAGGTTTCCCTCCGAGAACGAACTCTTGGCGTTGGTGGCCTATGGTGAGAGACACCCTGCAAAACGGCAATGCCTTCCACAATCTCCGCCATGCGGTGGACGTGCTACAGGCGTGTTCCACTTTCTCCATCAGAATCAGGTTTTGCCTCAGTTCGAGCAGCAGGAGATTGACCCTCGTGGTTTTACAGGAGACGAATCCTTCGGGAGAATCTCCCGCCAGTAATGCCATGGCGAGCTCGTTGGAATTCGACGCTGACTCGGACCTCAGCAAAATGAGTCTGCCAAATCCACCCTCTTTTGAGCCTTGCAAAGTTTAGCTTGTCATTACCGCGTTGGCCACGATGTGGGCCACCCCGGAGATACCACCGTGATCAAATATTCGTCGCCCACCTCCCAGCTTTTTTGCCGAACGGTCGGTGTTGGAGCTGCCCACGCGTCGCTATTCGTGAACAAGACAGCGTGAACTGGCCCAGTCTACTAGATACCGCAGACACCAGTGCGGATGCGTCGCTTCCCCTCCCCACTTAAACATCTCATCGTCAATAGCATCCTAGCGGACCGATATGGCAGAGCACTTTGAGTATCCGGCAGAAGTTCCAAAACGTTGAAATTAAACTCGGCAGAACAGACCAACGACAGAGTCAAGTTGATATGCTCTTTGCATAAAGGTAGTGCTAAACGTCACCAGGCCTCTTCGAGTGTCAGTCAATGGGCCCTGGTGCTTTTCAGAGAGTTTTGGAAGGGAAAGTCTTGAAAGGCTATCCGGCCATGCAACAGCGTTCGGCGATGTTGTTTACCCCAAAGTGCCCTTCTTCTTTGGACGACGAGATACTTTACGTGTGCCCCAACATTCGCCAGGGGGCAGATTTTCTTCATCCAAATATTTTGCGGCGGGGTTGTTCAACAGCATATCAAGCATTTCCCGAGTTGCAGTAATACCGATATAATTGACGACAATAACCAATTCTTAAGACCAAAGTGCCGAGAAACTCCGGGCATGGATACTTCCCAAATGATTTGATGAGCAGTGTCCAACCTTATTGCATGTTTAACTCAAATATTTTTTCCTTCTTATTCGTGGTTTTGTCCTACCCACCTACTGATCAAACAGGTTGCATTTCCTGTCTTTGCATGACACCATCGGTGGTGTTCATACTCATATATATTTACATGTCTTCGATTAATAGAATATGGCTTCGTCATCAAGATGATTGGTTCTAGAGTAACTGGCAACAGGAAAGCATTTAGAATTGCCAAAATGGAAACGACTGGAGTGCGCAGAGCAGGTTGTTTTCTAGTTGTTCAATAGTAGAATTGTTTTCTCGTAGTATTAAGAGCTTGTGTGAAATATAAACTAAAAGCGTTTCGGCAAATAATTCGTTCATGACTATATACCGACGGAATAAAGTCAAGTAAAGGTGCAAAGACTCTCATAAGACTAGTCCCCCATTATTGCTATATAGACCTTACGCCTATCTGGTTGTGTGGTACAAGGGGGCAGTTATTTTACGTGCCCCGTGCCATTTTGTTATCTTTATAATGAAATTCCTGGAAATTCTTTCTTCTAAAACTAAAAGAACGCTGTGGGCGATTTTTTAATATTTTGTGTGAAATATACATCCCAGTAATGTTACCGGTTTGGCGGGGGTTATCCCTAATTTGACGTCTAAGCTATAACAGGGGTATGGATAATCGCCATTCACACACCCAGGAAACCCCATCCCAGATCCTCCGCAGCCTTTACACCATTTGTTTTTTAATAAAAAAAAGTAGAAGATATCACTGAAAACTGACTTTATATGAACTTTTTTTTTAATCCTAGCGTGTTCAATTCTAGAGTCTGTAACAGTTTCATTTGACCTGGGTGAACTCGCAATATACAGTGGTAGCTGACACTATGAACGTGAAAGTGTCACCAAATGTATTATGATTCCTCAAAAGAAGAAAACTACTTCTCTCTCAATAGGCTTACTTTTTTCCTATTTCTTTTTTTACAATACCAAATTCAAGCCACTAAAACGGAAACTACCACCATCTTTGAAACCCTGTGCATGTGACCTGGTTACTCTAGTGGTGCCAACTCCCAACTCGCCATGGGATCTTCTTTTTATGTGCGCACCGCGACATTATAACACCACGTCACGGCCCCAACTCCCAACCAAGAAGCCACAAGAGGCCTTTTGCAACAAGCTCATGACCAATTCTTCCTAACTTTTGTATTTCTTCAAGTCGCCATATATCAGCAAGTTATTTCCATAATTCATTTCCATAATTTCATTTTCCATATCACCCGCCCATATTCATTTACATACTATTTTCACAACGCCTTTTTTTTGTACGCGGTTGGTTGCTGTTGCCGCCGCCAAATCACGCAGGAAAATGTCGTGTCTGGCAAACCACCGTCTCATCGCCCAGACATCACTTGCACGTCACGTGGCATCGCGGACAGTGCCTCGAGTAAGCATTCTCAAAGTCTAGGAGATTTTCTCATCTTTTTTCTTCTCCAGGCACTTGTTCAAAATCCCCATAGTATAACTTCCCTGTGAAAGAGCATTGATTGTTCGGAAACCGCCGTTCTGGGTTGCGTTACTGAGATCGATCCAATTCCGCCTCGTGTTTGCGCAGGCTCAATTCCGCTTTGCGCATAAAAACTCCTGGTTTTGGTTTTAGTCGTTCTTGTTTTTCATTCAGAGTCGATTTGGTGCCAGACGTCTTAAAGCCAGGGCGAACCACGTACTACTGCTGTTACTGCCACCACCACCACCACCTTAAAAATCTCCGAACCATCCCTCTGGAACTAGGACAAATAATCTGCTAAAGGACAGATTGTACTGAACGAAAATCCATCCATCCATCCACAACAGTCAATAACCTGGATGATGGAGATCTAACGGATTTCTTGAGCGAAAAGTACCAGGAAAAGACCAATCATCTTATCTCCACCCGCGTTGCTTTTAGCTTCTGTGACAATGACATTTCTCAGCTGGGCCAAAACCCAAAATTTCCAGGCCCAACGGAACCAGAGTGTCGGATACAATTTTGCCGCAGGGGATTCGAGGTTTCAAAGTGAGACTTAGTTTGGACTTGAGTTACTCCAACGCCACCGAAACAATCCCGATTGGCCTCAATGAAAACGCTCTTCTGTCCCGCCAACCGCTCCGAAACTCCCAGTCTGGTGAAACTTCTGACCTGTTGCCTGCTGCGGATGTGTTGTTGCTGTCTCAGGCACCGGTGCGCCCTTGCAAGGCCCAGGATCATCAACGAACTCCGCCAACTGGAAATGGGCATGTGATGAGTCCTCCACATCAGGCACGGAAATGGCTCGTGTATTGTCAGGAGGACCTCTCTTGGCACCCGCAGCCAATTCCCCATACTCCATGGCCAGTCACAGCCACCTTAACAACCACGGGCATTTAAATAGCCACACTCCTTTGCTGGATGCGTTGGCGCGCGAACGCTCGGCACTCTCCGTCCTCATCGGTGGGCGGCAATTGTGGGCGGACCAGGGCTTCTGTCGTGATTGAACAAGAACCCGGGCTTCGCGTCTGCTCGGCTCGATGCCCAGCAGACCACAGTCGGTCCAACGATTTCCTGTCGATCTTACTTAGCAGCAACGGCTGGAGTCAGGCGTTCCTGCGCTGGCGCAGTTCGGCAATTTCTATCTGGACATGTTTGGCTACCACCAACTGGATCGAGAACTTGAGTCCACAGGACATCATACCATGCTTGACTATTGGTGTAACAACTTACCCTTTGATCATTTGCTCACTATGAAGGATCGAGGGTTGCACAACCATTTGACCCTGGGCTTCAAGGTTCCCCAGCCACAAACCCGTGTTCAACAAAGTTTGAGAAATTATCCTCGGTACCAGAGTGACTTTGTTTCCGACATGGAGTCGTTGTCATTCAACGACCCTCCCAGATCGCAAGGTGTGTCGGTGGGTCAGCTGGGATTGTTGCGCAAACCAAAACCGAAAAGCCAGCACAATTTCAAAAGCCACTTGTTTGCTGATCAAAAGGTCCAGGAGACCAGTTATGGATCCATCCATCGTCCTCGGATCCAGCACGGTCCTGAAGTACACTTGGCCGCAGGCGAAAGAGCCCGCTCATCACCTCCGCATTTAATGAGAAGACGAACTTCTTGAAGTTAGCAGCCGGTTTTTCGCACCAGCCACACGCGTATGGTCAAGGGCCAGCAGTATTCAGGCAACCTGAAGAGGGCTTTGATCAGTCTGGCGCCAAAACTCGGTGCTTGCTACGGAATTAACCTCAAAGTGGCATTGGACTTCAACCGCAAGGCATTCCAGCAGTCGGGTCAGAACCGTGGCCATGAGTATTGCGGCATATGAGGAGTCGCTTAACAGACAGAGCAACTCATCTTCTGTGCCCACAAGCACGCAGAAATACTCAGTGGCAGCGATAATGTCGGGAGGAGCCTTGGGTCAGCCCAAGGCCAAGAAGGAAGGCGATTTCAAGCCGAAGATTTCTTCACCTTCGACGCCTGTCGAACAACTCTTCGATGCCGGCGAGATTGTCAACCAGGACTTGTTGAACAACATCCCTGCGTGGTTGAAAGTTGCTAGATTACATAAATACACCGACTACCTCAGGACATCTACTGGGAGGATTTGGTGGAGTTGGACTGACGAAGACCTCGAGGATAGGGAGTCAAGGCCTTTGGTGTTGCACGTTTAACTCCAAGGCTTTGAGGGCAGTGAAACTATCCAAGGCGGACGTCTTGTATGAAGACAGAGCGGGATTCTAATAGGCTCAGAGGCTTCCCATCATGATGGACTAGACAAGGTTACTGAATATTTGATATATTTAGGGGCCCAGGTGCGAGCAAGCAAAAAAAAAAACAGGCAAACGGTGGAGATTCTCCATTACACACTGCCCCATAAACTGAAATAGAGAACATGAATGCACAAACCAACCCAACAAGAGTTTATCCTTTTGAATATTATTACGTTATATGGTACGTATAACCCCCGAATGTATTGCCTGCTCTACCCAACTATAGTGGCGATGTGTGTCTTTCCCAAACAATGACGCAACACGAGTTTGTCTTCTTCTTCTGTTTGTAGAACATACGCGACGACAGCGACAACGCCTCCGGACTTGTCCACCAAGGAGTCTTCTCTCCACGCTGCAACACACTCTCGATGGTCTTGTGCAACACAATCTTAGTCTCGTCCAATTCGTGCTGCACCTTCATGGAGTCGGCCTGGCTTGGAACCCGGTACTTCTTCAAATTACACCGCCAACTTGTCAGTAGTTCAGGTTGGCGGGGTTAGGGGGCAGGGACCGAGCTCCACTGGCTTGCGGTGCAACAATGTACTCTCCTGAAGATCTTGTTGATGAAGGTATAGTGGGTCTGACTGGAGCAATCTTTATCGGAAATCACCACACACGATAAGCCCTCAGAGCGCGTGTAAGTGTGGCCCATAGTTGCCTTCCTCGATACTTTGTCTTTTGGCCGGCGGAGTTCTTTGTGACACGGTTTTCAGAAAAAGAAAATGTCATAGAATTGGGGCCACCGACGAGCGTTCAAAAAAACGAGAACTAAACCAAGGTCACTGGCAGACGCCAACTCGATATTTTTCGCCAACCTTCAAAGATTCCATGTAGTAGATCTTCATTTTGTGTTTGTGTTTTTTGGGTGTTTTAGGTGTTTTGTGCGTCTTTATGTTTGAAGAAAAAACGGTAAAGAATCGATTAGAGTTTTTTGGGGCCTCGCTTTGATCGTGTGTTGCTTCAGCGATATCAGTGGTCACGTGGTGGGCGACAACAAGGTACCCAGAAGAAAACGTGCTAAAAGCAAAAAAAAAAAAAACGGAACGAAAGAATGCAAAATAAAATAATAATAAATAAATGAAAAATAAAAATCCAAGAGCACGTTGAAAATTCACTCAACACTTTGTTCTATGGCAAATGGTTTCAAGGATTTTTTTTACACTCAGTTGCCTGTGGGCCGGTTGTTAAGCATTGAGGTTTGTCCGGGTCACGTGCAAATTTGGGTAGGTGCACTGGGTCGATAAAAAAAATCAAAAGAAAAAAGCCAAAAAAATTCCCAGGTGAAATATTTTCCTCATCGACCCAGTGTCGTGCACCTACCCAAATTCTGTGCAACCCGGACAAACTCAACAACACTCCTTGATTCTAAACACATAATGTAACTTGCCTCATCGTTTCCTTCTGTGGGTTAGGATCAGGCTTTATGCGAGCCTTACCCTGTTTCTCCTCTGACAGGTTCCTGCATGAAAAACAACGCTCCCGTTAATGATCGAAACATATGGCAATGCCTTCTTCTGAACATGTCCGCGATGTTCATCCTGAGTTCACATACATACTCTATTGTATTTTCTGAGTTAGGAGTCGTTGCCTGATCAACTTCACCCTCATCCATCCAACTTTCCAGAGTAGGATTTGATTTGTTCTCGCAACGCAATCGCTTGGTTATCTCGTATAACTTCATTTCAGCACTTTGAATCCCAAACCCCTCATCCGCTCTGCCAGATGTACCGTGCGGTCCTCTCTAAATACCGATAATGCCACCAACTCAGCCGCCGCTGTCTCTGTTACGTTGTTTTGTTTCTTGCTCAACCACTTGACGGGGTTTTCCGGTTCACATAAGCCATGACATCCCTGATACCAGTTTTACATCATCTCCTGGGTGCGTACGATGCCTGAGAATGTTTCCACAATGAATTCCCTCTTGGTGCCTCCGCCCCCAACCTGCTGTCTATGTACCTGTGCCATACTTTCCTCAATATAACCTAGGCAAAATAGTAATCTTTGAAAATCATTCTCGTCGGATTTAGACGCTTTGCTCTCGTATTGTGTGTGATGCTGCGAAAAGCAAGATCTGGTCTCTGTATTATTCGCTGCCCAATTTACTACCGACTCCAGACTCATACTTCTTTTCATTGAAGCCTTCAACTTTGGGGATGTGTCCAGGGTCTCGTAGAAGACATCTTCCTTGGGTTGTTATTTGAGCCATAACCTTCATAGTCCACCTTCTTTGGATATCTGTGTTTTCCGTATGTTGTGCTCCTTAAAATTCTCGAGCAAACTCCTTTAGGTACTTGTGTTGCGACATCACATTGCCTCCTTAGTTCGTTTTGAATTCGATTCCTAAATATTCGGACACTGGCCCTTTCAAGTCGAACATTCACTCTAATTCTTCCTTGAATTCTGATAGAACCTCATCGTTCTCGGCGACCAAAAACAAATCATCCACATAGAGTGCGACGATAAGTTTTCCGAACTTCGACTCTCTCTTGAAAACGCTTTCGTCCAAATCGTTCTCACTGAATCCCAATGCGTCCAATCTCATTGCGAGATACTTGTTCCATTCGTAACCTGCTTGTTTCATCCCGTAGACTGACTTTTTGAGTAGCCAGCATTTTCCCATGATTTCGTGTCCCTTCGGTGGTTTCACGTAAATTTCTTCCCCTTTGGGTAAAGGTGCGTTCAAGTAGGCCAGTTTTATGTCCAAGTGGTGAATTGGGAAATCGTTTTCCGTAGCGATTGCAGTTAGTGTCCTTATGGACAGTAATTCCACAACTGGGGACAGTACCTTGTACCGGTTAAAATGTATACCTTCCTTTTGTCAAAACCTTGAACCACACACCTCGCTTTATATACCTTTTCAAATCATCTGCCTTTGTGTGTGTAGACAAATCTAGTTGGGATCACTGTCACAAGTTCCTCGGTATGGGTACTACTTCAAAACCCCCATGTCCTTGAATTTCTCGATTTCCTCTCTCTCGGCATGGTCCCAGGCTTCTTCGTTCTTATGTTTTACCCGGATGTTGTTTAGCCGTTTCCCTTCTTGAGTCATTACCTCGTGGCTGTTTCGATCTCTACATCTTAATCTTCTCCCAGATTTGGTAATGTAGAAAGATAGATGGTTGTCTGCACTTGGCGTCGTCTCCATAGCAGTGTCTCCATGTATTAGGTTTTCCTGCTGTGCGCTATCCGTCATGTCCGCAGATACCTGTACTGTGGCATCGCTGTTACCCAACTGACCCTGGTCAGATGTCTGGGTAGGCTCTGATGTACTCGACGCGGTTTCATCTATTTCGGGGTATAAAGAACTGACCGGATTTTGGGGTACATCACCCAGGAATCCATCAGCCTTGTCGAAATCAGATGTTCCCACCAAAGGTACTAGTTCCCGTGTTAAAAACGATCGGGTCGAAAGTGTCGGTGATACTTCCTCAACCAACGGGGGTGAAAGTCCTAGGTCTGTTCCATCATCCTGGTCATTCGAGCCGACTGGGTCCAGGATAAGTGATGAGTGATTGGTATCATTTCTGCCTTCGTGTACAGGTGGGATCCGTACTTCTTCTGAATGTCTGTCTTCATATTCCCTGTGAAGTACGGCTCGTATAAGTTCGTCAGGTCGTATCCCGGTATTCCGATTTGTACCAAGCCTTGAGGGTTCTAAGCTCATCAGATTGGTATCCTGCATACAAGGTAGTTTCCTGCTTGGAACTTCAAGATCCGATTCTGGGACTGGTCGTGGGTCTTCAGAAACTTCACTCTGATCCGCACGCGTCTCCGGTGGGAAAATAAGCGGAGAGTATTTCTGGGCCAGTTCGTCTGGTACTTCAACCTCTGTAAGTATACTTGGTTGTTCCGGCACGACTGCATGTCCCTGTCTGTACGATCCATTTACTTCCTCGGATAATGGTGCGGTTTCTAGCGCATCTATGTCCTCCTCGTGGTCTGTGTTTGGCGTCACTGCTTCAAACTCTGGCATCCTGCGCAACTGTTTTCGGATTTGGTTTGCCATGTTCACCTGGCTAGTCACATTCAGGTCCGGGTGTATTCGATCGAGTCCCATCGCTTCTATCTCATCGAAATACCTGAATAGGTTCTCTTTCCCTTTCCCGAATCTTAGGTCCTTAGTGATGATAACGTGCGTAGGGTCGATTAGTACTTTGTAACCGGCTGTGCCGTGGTGGCCCAAGTAGCTGCCCCTCACTGTGTTATGGAACTTCGAGAACTCGACTCCTGCAGTTCGGGCTTCCTGCGCATTGTTTAACTTCACCGTCACGTCGTCACCGAAACTCCGGTAAGGTTCCGGTCCCTCCTCGAATGATACGTTGTGGTACATTATTTGTGGTATGTTTGGGCGATCCCCGGCTGGGAGGTGGTTCATCATATATGCTGCATGCATGAAGATGAATTTTAGTAATGGGAAGTAGTTGTGGTGGGGTTCGAAATGCTTTACTATCTTTTTCACCTTTGAGATCAATAGTTTGTTCATGACTTCAGCAAGTCCGTTTTGCTGCGGAGAGTATGATGCTATTGGTTCCTTTTCGATTCCCAATTTCAGGAGTTCAGTTTCAGTTGGCATCTCGACAGCATTGTCTGACCTGAAAAACCTTATTGGATACTCTGGGAAGCGATTGTTCCATACTCTTAGCTTGTCTAGTAATTCCGTCTTGAACTTCTTGTTTTCCGTGATTATCAATTCAAGGAGTTGGGTGAATTCATCGGTGATGGTAGTGATGTAAAGTGGTCTTCCATTTTCACTCATTATGGGACCTAAGGTGTCAGAGTGTACTCGTTCATGGATTCTTGTAGCACGGACATGTTTCTTCTTGTGTGGGGCGGCCACAAGATTTGCTTCGATACATATCTGGCATCCTTTGATTAGCTCTTGGTCATCAGGTCCTTCCTGGTACAGGATGAGTTTTAGCTTCTTTAGTCTCCTCAACACTGGGAGTGAAGCGTGGCAGCAGACGAGATGGTAATACATGAGTGTCCTTGGGCCGAATGGGTTTGGTACATCTGTGGTCTGGATGTTTGCAAGGATTATGAATTGTAGTGCTTTTAACCGATGTTTTGGATCTGATTGTATCTTCGATGTGAGGTCCATTAGTTCTTCCCCTTTTAGTGGTGTTAGATCCATTTTTCCCCAGAAAAGTTGGTCACCTGGGGATTGTCCAATCGTGTATCTCTTTCGAGTCTTTGAATCCGTGATCCACAATTCCTCGGTATCGTGTGATACTTCATAACCGGCTTTTGCGATGTCGAAAGTGGAAATGAAATTTCCGTCTAGGTCTGGACTGTAAAGAGCTTCTCTGATGGTGATTGTAATTCCTTGGCCGCTGAGTACGAGATCCCCCGTTTTCGTTATCGCAATGTCCGTATGATTTGCTGTGACTCCGGTTTCGTCACAATCTTGTGGGTTGATAAGGAGTTTTATGTCACAAACAAATGTCCGTTGGGCTCCGGAATCATACATTATTATTGTGGGCTGTGCTGGTTCCTCTACTTTGCCAGATTTAATGTTCATTATGTATTTAAATCTTTTCAGTAGAGTACCAATGTTTCAGTGTCTCTTGGTGTTGGTGTGGTTATGAGACTTATTGCCATACTGCCCCACTTGCTCTGACTCCGTTCGGTTGTTTTGTCCGCTTGGTCCTGTAGGGAAAATCGCTGGACTCCCGTCTCCGTTATTTTCCGGTTGCAACCTTTTTGTAGTGATGTAGGTCCTGGTATCTCCGTGTTTTCTCTTTTTCCGGTTTTCGAGCTCGATCAATGAAAGCTTCTTCTTGTCGCGGATGCCTTCCAACCACACTTTGGAATCTTTCATTTCTTCGATGAAGGTCATTATTCCCCGGATAGGTTTGTATGGGTTTTTCCGAAACTTTTGAAACAATTCTTCTAATGTTCTGAGAATCGTGTTTCCCATTACCGTGGTGCCGAATTTGTGCCAAAGTGCGTAAATTGGCATTCCCTGGCTTTCCATGAAGTCTACCAATTCGGAACTGTATTTAGTCCTGATGTAGGTCGAGTACTGCTTTAAAATAGTGTCAATCGATTTCACTCCAGTGTCCCACCAATAGTTTGTGCTGTCGGTCAAGTATTCTTCAAATGGTTCAGTTCTCTCAGCTTTGGATAATGACTTGATCTCCAACCACACGTCTCTGGTCTTGTAACTCTCCTTTCCTGATAAGTTTTGAATGAGTCCCTGGTTTTGGAGAATTTTCATGATGCTTTGGTCCAAAATCTTTGCAGCCTGTTGGATCCAGTAGTGCCCGTTTAAATAGTAAAGGTTCCAATGTACTTTCCGACCTGTCAAATTTGCGTTGACGTAGTTCTCTGTTGTTAAGATTTCTTTCGACAATGGGAAGCTGTCAAAAATCTTCTCCAACATTTCTTGCCATTTGTACGCGGTTGTCTCAGATAATGGTTCCGCATTCAAGAAGATGGGTTCCAACACGTCATTCATGTCCAGTCTAATGGTTTCCAACTTTGGGGTTTCAGTCTCCTCATCATCTGGTGATATCTTTGGGATTGCCTTCAGTAAGGTCTCGGGTGTGAGCTCCTCTTCCACCTGTGCTTCAGGGTTTTCGACTACTTCAAAAGCTGCCTCAAAAGGTTCTGCTTTGTATCGATCACCTAAAATGGCTTTGAATAATTTCACCTCATCAGGCGTAATCTCCATTTTTCTTTCAATTTCCATCATGGCAATTGACTTCTAATCTGTTGGATTTTCAATGCAACAATAAGGATGATGCGTACTGTTAGGCTTACACAGGTTAGGTTTATCGTGGTTCAGGTCTGACTCGATACCTTACGTCCACTATGTAATTGACAATATTTCCGATAAAAAAAATCAAAGAAGGGAAAAGACCCAAAAGGGAAATTCCCAGGTGAAATATTTTCCTCATCGACCCAGTGTCGTGCACCTACCCAAATTTGTGCACGTGACCCCGGACAAACTCTCAATAAGCCAACACCGGTCCGTTACCTAATCCTCTTTATAGTGGTGAACATATTATTATAGTTATCTTAGGCCGCTGGGGTGCTTTTCTAGTGCTCGAGCCCCGGTGCTCCAGGCGCACACCACTAAATACGATCACCTGAACGGTGTGCAACGTTACATTTGGATCCTTAAAAATACACTAAAACATTTGTTTGTACATCCAAACAAATAAATTCATTCTTTTGTATTCCCTTATTAACAATTTCTGACAATTTTCCCTTCCCTTTAAAAGCTTTGGCTGCAGAATCTCAATATGGAGAATCGTTATAACAGCCGGAAGTCTGGCTGCGAATTATGGCCCATGCGCAGCAAGCAAAAACCGTGTATGGACATTTTGAACACTTTACCACGCTATTTCGTAGCTAGGAGAAATATAGATTGGATTTAGAGTTTTATTTCTTTCGTTCAGCATTTATTTGGCTGTCGTGGATAGTGATTATATGAACGGAACGATTTTCTTAGGGCCACACCCCAAGTGGGCATTGAGCATTGAGCAGGCCGTTTTTCCCAGTAATTCAGATTTTCTGCTGCTGTATTGTTTTTTGTTTTTAATTTATTTTTCTATTTCCCTGAGAATCCTTTCAAGAAAATTCCTTCCCTTTTGTTATCCCGATCTAGCACGTACCATTAACCACCTCGTAGTATTTTAGCATGCTCGTCTAATTCGCCAGAAGTGTCACCTCTAGACATGTTCCCCTTAAATACTCCACTAAGGCTTACCATGTGTAATTTAAATGTGCCGGCGTTACTTTTACTTTACTTGAATTCACATGTGGAGAAATATCTCAATAGAGTTTTTTGGATCTTCTCTAGAGAAAACGGAAAATGCATCGGTCCCTGGATTTGACTCATGGTGTAAGAGTGTGTGGAGGTTAATCACACTTTATGCTTTCTGGGAAAATATAATTTCTTTAATTTTGGATCTCTAAAGGCCCCAAATTGATAAGGACAAATTAATGAACGAGATTCTTGACCACAAGAGACCAGGAGAAACCTGATGGACGGGTTTTGGTGTCGTATCTGATTATTGTTACAATGAGAGATTTTTGTTAGTATTCCATGGGGCTCTTTCTTGCGAAGGAGTTTTGGGTTCTTGTACCTCTTTATTTTTGCGTTTCCTGATTCTCCCATTAAATATTTCAACTTTTGGACAAGAAATTAGAAGACACAGGTAGTAGATACCATAATTCAAGAGACCATTGAAGATACCATAACTGAAGACACATCATTAAAAATACCATAATTGAGACTACAAGAAAAAACACGTGAACTCCTTTTCGAGATGTTTATTTTGGTCATTATTCTCTTCTTTGTTTCCTACCTCGCCATTTTGTGAAATATTCTTTCCTTCCATGTTTCCAAATTTCGTAAAGAATTGCCATATTGCCAAGACAATATCAACCATTACTTTGACGCTTCATTCATTCCACTGCTCATTTTTTTACGGAATCCCAAAACTTTCTCACAATCACTGTATTCCAAATGACAATCATTTTGTATGATCCTCTTCGGACATTTGGATATGGAAGCTGACTTTATTGCGATGCCACAACACGACACAAATCCACAAATCCTCATTTTTATTTTCCAGTAGGATCTTTTAACATTTATTTTAAGTATTCTGAATATATGTATAACTTTAAATTTCTCTTTTTCTGTGCCCTCTTTCTGTACGCCCTCTTTCTGTACCCCACTAGGGCTTTTTTGGGTGTGTACCTTTTTTGAGTATCCTAGTTATTAGCAGTTTAATCTTGAAAAATTAAGCAACAAAAAAAGCAATCTTTAATATTCTCCAAATAAAAAACATTCCATTTGATGACATCACTGACTGTACTCAATAGAAATAGCATAGCAACTGTAAGAGTTATGGTAATTGGAACTAAACCACCAGTAGCTTTAGATCTACATAGATGCCAAAACGGTGTGTATCTTCTAGATTATCGCCAAAACATTTGAGAGGTAGAAATACCTGGCCAAAACTCAGAAAATTATCTGATGTTTTTATGTATCAAATCGATCCTAGTCTGATACATCCAAGTGGGATATCGTTATATACATCATCAGCCGTCCCAGGCTGTCGGTATGCCAGCTTCTCACTCAACAGAATCACCATGACATTTAGTATGACTTATAAAATAAACATCACAAAATACAAAACTTCAAAACCAAAAACCAAAAACATCAAAACTTCAGAACCAAAAACCAAAAACTCCAAAAAATCAAAACACCGAACCCTCCTGCCACAGTCTCAAATCGGCCCACCCCATCGTTTTCTCAGGGCCCGCACACACTCCAGCCGGCCCGTCGTATACTCGCAGTTCAGCCGCACCCTCCAAAGCCAAACCCGAAATCCCTCCAAAATCTGAGAACCCGGTAAGAGAAGTGTACCTTGTGGGCCGGAGTTAGCAAAAGACCATTTGGGAAAAATGCTGGCGGACTTTATAAAGAAAGAACCCGATAAAACGGAAAATTCTCCTGAATCATACCAACACACAAACCACCCAAACCACCCAAACTACCAGAACCACCAGAACCACCAAAACCATCAAAACAGGACGACCCCAACATTGAAAATCGTGCTTTTAGGTGACCTGGGTGTGGGAAAAACGTGTCTCCGGTCACAGTTTGTTCACCACGTATTCTCGAACGCATACAAAGCGACAATTGGGGGCGACTACTTGACCACAACGGTGGATATAACGCCCACAGAAAACCACTTGCCCCAAGGTGCTGGGTCACGTGACCACGGGCCCGACTCCAGCGACCCGGGCTCTGTGCTGCCCCAAACCGTCAGTCTACAGGTGTGGGACACTGCTGGCCAGGAGAGGTTCAACCTGATCTCACAGACCTTCTATCGAGGCGCCGATGTGGCGGTTTTGGTGTATGATATCACCAGCTACGAGTCGCTTCTAAGTGTCCGCGACTGGTTTGCCAGATTCTTGCAACACTGCCAGGTCAAGTCGCCGGGTGTTGTCATTGTAGGCAATAAGCTTGACCGACAAGCAGAGCGGGCTGTCGATGCCCACGAGGTGAAGGACGTGCTCTGTCGGAATGGACCCGTTGCGTTTGCAGATCACGTGACCGACTGGCACAAGGATGTTTTGGAGATTTCATGTAAGCAGTTGGGGTCTGTGGAAGAGGTTTTCCGTCGTGTGGCAACTATTGGCATGGAAAAAACTCATGCCAACCACCAGCAAGACCGGTGTGCTGGAATTCCAACTGTGGTGTTGGACGATACGCAGGCCGTCTCGTCCAGATGTGCCTGTTAATTACTTGTTAGATGGTGACCCTTTGATCAGCACGACACTTTTGGCCTCGAAGTTGCTGTTTTTTGGGAGAATCCATGATTTTGGGGCTTTCGAGTGGGTGAATTAATGGTCTTTTAATGACTGCCATGGAGACTCTAAAGACAGTCTTTCCCACCCATGAACACCAAGTTTTTCCAGGATATTTATGGGTTCTTTGAAGCCACAACCGATTTTTTGAAATTTGTTGTGAATGATCAAGTCCGCTATTGGAACGGATTCACCTCGTTTGTTCAGTTCCCTACAAGGCCCCTAATTCGATGAAGTGGCTTGGCAGATTTCCATTCTGCTAGCTTCTGGAACTCCACATGGTGAGGAAACACGCTTAGACATATTAGACATACTAGACATACTAGACATACTAGACATACTAGACATACTAGACACACTAGACATACTCATAGTTCGATAGATAAACAAAAGTATTTACATTCACACTCTTGGAATTATTTACAGGTGGGTTATGTATGTCTTTAGGGTCTTCAGGAAAAGGGCCTGAAATTGATTCTTCAGTCCTTGACTCTTGAAGGCGAGTTTGATGACATTGTTCTGGGCACATTAGCTCTCCTATGCAAAGCGTTGGATCACATTCTTGACTACTCTTGAAATTACATACTCTCTGTATGTGCGGTCACCACATGTGTCACTTCGTGAGGCTGGTATTACACTTGGTTGGATATTATCACAAAACGGGCGCCTGTACTTCATTACCTTTCTCTTACGCGTACAGGCTTGTGTTAGAAATTCGAGTTCAATGCTCTCAGCAGCATTTTGATAAGGAATATACGCCATCAACTCAATGTGCTCAGGTCATGGTAGCCAACCAAATTGTGTCAGAGCCTATTCAGTATCCGGGTCTGGAAGTTTACCTCCAAGGTGATTTACAAATGATAAAGCACACGGCATTCGTACACCAGGGTCAACTCGAGAAACGCAATCTTGGCTTTGGATCTTTCGTTCAAATCGATTGGGAATACGATGACATTGCTTCTTTGCGAAGGGTGTATTGTGAGATCTTACTTTCTGTATTTATATCCGAGACCCCCACTATTTCCGATCTTCCCGAAGGCCACATATTTTTTCCTCGGGAAATTTTTAACATCGACATGCGCTACAGAAGAGAGATTTTGCAGTTGTTGAAATCTGATGTGGTTGTCAATAGTGCCCATAAGAAGAATATTATCTTTCTGGGGCCCCTATTGATACCAAGAATCTTCATCTATTAAATAATAGTGAATCGATTTCCTTAGAGGAGTGAGTGGGATTGGAGAATTCATTCAAGAATCTCCTGTCTTTTCAATCGAATTGCGGGAATGCTGCAACTTCTATATAGCTACTGGTTAGGGTTACTTAAGTTTTGCTTACCCACCGCTCCTTGAAATATACTAAAAATATCAAATATGAGTTCTCATCATTCCATAACTTTCCATCAAGGAGCGCAAGTTGAAAATTATTAGCTTCAGAAGAATATTGCTTGAACTTCGGGTTCCGAAGAGGTTTCTTCAGGTCCAGAACGGTCAAGGAATTCTGTGACCAGTTAAAATGAAGCAAGCGTACCTTGAGAAGGAAATACCATAGACTGTCCCCAGAACGGCTAAAGCAAGCCAAGTGGATCAGATAATATCGAGTTAAACGGAATAACTGCATCAGACTATACCGGGTAAGAGTCATTTGAACACCGAGCTGGCCTACTTCAAGAATTAGGGAGAACAAATTTATGTCAAACTTCAAGTCTGCTACGACATAAAATGCTTTTGCGTTAGTTAAGCTGTCATGGCGAGGTTTCGAATTAGATATGTTCCTTGCAACCATTATATATATTATAAAGTTCCACACCGTGGACTGGTAAACATTTTTCTGTGAGAATTTTCTCTTTAAAGCCCTCATAGGTCACTGATATGTCCTAACGACAAAACTCCTTCCAATTATAAAAAAAATACCAGTAATCCGCGGACATGGTCCAATCTTCGGCTGTGGTGACTTCTGGTTCCACGGCCACATTCTGGTCGCGCTCGGATTTTTTCTTGGGTTGATATACTTTCCTTTTGTTCGCCATTTTCGGGTAATTATACCTCAATGAGAATTCTGTTTTTCCATGTTATGTGGTTTTATAGATAATGACTTTGGCGGTCGGTTATTGATGTATTGCTATGAACTAGTATTTCCTATTCTAGAAAATGTGGCTATTTGATGTTTTGCTGCGCGTGGCCTTGATTGATTCCGTGGTTCCTGAAGATATTTCCTGAGGACATTTCCTGAAGACAAAGTGTGCTGGGCCCAGTTAAAACTGTTATGTACGATTTCAGTTGAAGGTTTTTCACATTTGTGTACTGATGAATTTTTTGTTTGTATGTATTTGATTGAAGCCTATTTATATGTAGCCACTGGTAGAAACTCAAATATTTGCTTTTCAATTTTCGAAAGTATGAGTAGTAAAACTGAAAATTCAATTTCCACATGGGTGCTGTAATTTCCACAGATTTGTGGATAAACTTTTCTGTTTACTTTGCATTTTTATCGCTGTCTCGTTGGCTTTCTTCCGAATCTTCTGGGAGTTTGGCCAAGCTTCGGCAGCAGTCTAGTCATGTGTCTCGTGAGATTCCCAACTTTATGCTAGGCCAGTGTGGCGTCAAATTTTGGGATTTATTCTTCTTTTTTTATCATGTACACAGTCGCTTTTTTCACACGGGAAATGGCTGCGAAAAACTCGCGCGGCTGCTAATGGTGGAGGTGGTGATGATGATCAATCTAGGAATATGGCGAAGGCGTGAATCCCACAAATCCAGATTGCTGCCCTTAAAGTTTAATAGCATTTATTCGGGTTCTGCTTATTGAAATTTTTTGAAGCTTCATGAGAATTCCTGGTGGGTGATTCGTAGACTAAAACCTGTTGATGCTGAATGTTACTTAATATTAAATGCTGCTGTCAAACGGCATGTGAACTTGACGAATTCAAAGGTTAGGAAATACCTCAGTGAAGTAAATTGACTATTTCTCTTAGAGATTTCGCTATTGATTTAGCCCATATTCTGATGACTCAACGTTCTAATACAAGGAGTCAACAATCGTAGGGGTCATACGTACTACGACATTGATTTGCCAACCCCAAGGAAGACAAGATAATACTTTTATTTTCAAGCTGTAAGAGAAGTATTATTACTATTACTATTAGTTACCATCCATAGTAAAGCCAAATGCCTTTTTTTTCTTGCGAAAATTTACTGATCCATTGGCTATATGTTTATTATGCATCAATATATGAACGTCTCGTTAGACCAGTACAGAACACAGTTCCTCAAGTTTTGGGGTAATACTGCAACATGGGGGCTGTTCTATTTATTTGAAGATACCTAGATATAAACCTTCATTTCGTCTTTCTCTGGGTTTCTAGCCCCTTTGTATGAACATACCCGGGTTCAAATCATGGTGAAGACAATGAAAGTCAAACCACTTCCCATAGTCGAAAGAAAAACACTTATATATATCCTTCTCATGAATCTATCTTCTCGTGAACCTCTTTAATTGACTAAGTTCCTATTTATGAAAAAAAGTCCTTTTAAAATATATAATCTTTACTTTTATTAAAGATTCCAATATTTTTCTACTGAAGCATAGCATACAAGCACAGACCCGCAAATGCAAAGTGGAAGGAGTCGTTTTCTCGCCACCAGTTTGTGATCCAACTCTGTATAAAGATAGGCCCAAATTTATCTGTGAACACTTTCTTCCCCACCATACATTCTTTTACCGGAATTCAGAGGATTAATTATTTTGACACACAAAATACTTAATTTTACCCCTGAAATAGACGACAAGAGAAAGCAAACACCCCCACGCATTTGGAAAGCAATGACACGCCATTCCAAAGCAAAGTCTGGCCTTGTAAACTCTTCCAAGTTTACAGTGGAGCCAGACCACACAAATACTAGTAACCCTACTACTTGTGACATTGACAACAAGACCCCCGCTGATACTAACACCGCCTCCTGCTTCAGTGCTCTTCCAACTGGTTCTTCTGTTAATTCCACCACTTTTGGCGCTGCCACCAAAGGTTCCCCCACGGCACCCACGACAGCTGCTACGCAGAAGTACAAGACCAGAAAGTCTTCAAAGTGGAGCAAGAAGACTAAGAAGGCGAAGGTGGAAAGGTGGAAAAGAGAGCTAACGACGAAGGACAGAACCGTAGCACTTCAAACCTTTTGAAGACAGTTGTGGGTGTCTCTAATTCCGCCGCCCCCGTTCCTGCTGCCCTGGTTTCTTTTGTTGACACAAAGAAAACAAGTGCAAGGAAGGCCCCAACGGGAAAGCCCTACCACATGGGGCTTGCCTCGTTTAGAAAGCCCTCCGCCACCTCCGAAGCAACGTCTGTGTTTGCTGCACCAGAACAGGTTTTCCGTGGTGCACAATCGGGAGCCCCAGTGAGCATTTCAGGTAAAGCACCCAATAAGTCTTATACCGATGTGGCTCAAGAGGTGGTCTCCACTTCACCACTTGAGCAAAAGGCGAAGCTGAAAAGCTTGAGCTATGCTGAGGTCGCCAGAAAGGCCATGGAGAAGACTGCAGTTGGAGCACCCAAGGGTACAAAGGTGAAGGTGCCAACTAGGGGCCCAAGATACGCTTCAGGCCAAGACGAAGGTTGTTCCAGAAACCTCGAGCGTTCCATGACGAGTAAACGCCGACATGAGATTGATGCTGATGGGTTTCAGTTGGTTAGAAGTCGCCGGTACAGACCTTCGACGAAGGTTCCCGTTCGTTCTGCCTGGGAGAGATATTGTAAGAGGAAGAATGGGAACAAGCATGGAGGACACAATCAGGGACGTACGCCAAGACCTACACCCTTATATCCGGGCGAGGACAAGGTGAATGCTGGAGAGACACTAAAGGAGACAGTTGAGGAGACAGTTGAGGAGACAGTTGAGGAGACAGTTGAGGAGAGAGTTGAGGAGAGAATTGAGGAGATAATTGGAGCGATGGAGGAAGAGACACGTGCAGAGACACTCGAAGAGATGCTTGAGGAGGATGTTGTAGAGACAGAGTTCTCCACGCACGCCAATGACGCTGACGAGGGAATTGAGGCAGAGGCCGGAGCTGCGGAAGTTTCATACGCTTACTTAATGACCATTGAGGCTACTTTCACGGAAGGTGTGCTTACAAAGGTCATTGTCAGAGAAGCTATTGTCAGAGAGACAATTGCCGCAGAAAGGATCTCGATTGATCTTTTCTTCCGCGAGACTATTGCCACAAGACGAGTCACTTCAAAGAGTCGGATCTCAGAAGTGTTTGGCCCAGACCTTTCGGTTCCAGCCATAGTGGCCCCTGACATTTTGGCCTCGGAGGAGGTGGTGTCAGAGGAGATGCGCTTTGAGGAAGTGTTTTCCGAGGAAGTAGCCTCTGAGGGTGTGGCCTCTGAGGGTGTGGCCTCTGAGGGTGTGGCCTCTGATATTATTTTATCAGACTCTATTTCCTCTGGCTCGATGGCCTCTGGCTCGATGGCCTCTGGCTCGATGGCCTCTGGCTCGATGGCCTCTGACGTGATCGCCCCTCACACTGTGGATTCAAGGATAACCGCCATAGATCTGAAGTCACCAGCCACAACTTCACCATTCGACCAAAAGGCGAAGCTGAAACGCTTGAGTTACGCTGAGGTGGCCCGGAAGGCGATGGAGAAGTCTGCAGTTGGAGCGCCCAAGGGCACAAACGTGAAGGTGCCAGCTAGACGTCCAAGATTTGCATCGGGTCAAGACGAAGGTTGCTCCCGAAACCATGAGCGTTCCATGACGAGTAAACGCCGACATGAGATTGATGCTGATGGGTTCCAGTTGGTGAGAGGTCGGAGATATAGGCCCTCGACAAAGGTTCCCGTTCGGTGTCCCTGGGAGAGATATTGTGAGAGGATGAATGCGAATAAGCTTGGAGGCGGCAATCAGAGACGTAGACCAGCTGATCCCACGCCCTTATATCCGGGTGAGGACAAGGTGGCGGCTGGAGAGACAGTTGAGGAGACAGTTGAGGAGACAGTTGAGGGGACGGTTAGTCCCATACTGCGGGGTATAGTTGTTGCCATAGTTGCAGAGATACTTGAAGAAGAAGTTGAGGAGACACTTCAAGAGGACGTTGAGGACCCCGTGGAAGGACTAGTTGGGGAAGACATGGGTGCAGATACTGGTGCTGCGGACGTTTCATACGCTTACTTAATGACCATTGAAGCTACTTTCATGGAAGGTGTGCTTACAAAGGTCATTGTCAGAGAAGCTATTGTCAGAGAGACAATTGCCGCAGAAAGGATCTCGATTGATTTTTTCTTCCGCGAGACTATTGCCACAAGAAGGGTCGCTTCAGAGAGTAGGATCACAGAAGTGTTTGGCCCTGACCTTTCTGTTCCTACCATTATGACCTCTGGCATGTTTTCGCCTGGAGAGATGTTCTTCGAGGATGTAGACTCTGAGGATGTGGCCTCCGAGGATGTGGCCTCCGAGGATGTGGCCTCCGAGGATGTAGGCTCTGAGGATGTTGTCACAGAGGAGATGATGGCTTCGAACATTGCTTCTGACCCGACTGAGCCTGACAATATTCCTTC
The DNA here is from genome assembly GCA_005406065.1 of Metschnikowia sp. JCM 33374. NCBI lineage: Eukaryota > Fungi > Ascomycota > Pichiomycetes > Serinales > Metschnikowiaceae > Metschnikowia > Metschnikowia sp. JCM 33374. The sequence goes on along the minus strand of BIMT01000008.1, from coordinate 118,272 downwards.
TAGTACCCTTTCCTCTGGCATTACCCCGTACGATACCATGGGCTCTGGCACTGACATAGCGCCAAAGGTATGTATCGAGGCACCCGCAACCACAAATGGACAAATGTGGTTTGCGACAAAAGTTGCCCTCGCCTTAATGATGTTCTCTGCTGCCCGAGACATTTTTCAAGTATTGTTCGTCATATGGCAGTTTGCTGAATCGATATAAAAGTATTGTCACGGGCCGGGAACGCTAACAATGTCGACAGAAGAATTTGATGAATTCGGGAGGATTCAGGCCGTTCGAGCAAGTCGAATGGAACCGACCTTCCGAACCTTATTACTCTAAAAACTTGTTAGGCTAACTCCTGGCCTAGTTATACACTTGCTAGCCCTGCACCAGACGGTGCCTTGCTTATCATGATAGACGGTTCTGATGAAAAAAAAAAAAAAAAAAAAAAGAAGGACCTAAAAAGACCTCAAAGGTGATCACAAGCGATCACTCTGCTAGAAACACATCAGAACTTGCTATGAATAGTTAGTTGCATTAGAAAATAAACGTCTTATCATACTTCACACTTTTAAGCAGTGCTGGTCTTTCGTTGTTAATTAACGAAGAGATTTTTACTTAAAAAAAGGTTGCAAAGCATTATGCTACCAATTAATAAAGAAAATATTAATTAATGTTAAATGTTACACTATCAAGTAGTAAGAACTATTAACTATCAAAAGGAATAACTGGCAGTTACTAGATTTCAAAACCACAGAAATCATCATTAAAAGTTTTTAGTACAGCTGTAGTAGATGTTTGTATTAGATTACAGGTTGTCCAGACAAATTCTGACAGTATATTTGTTGGCCAGATTTTGGTAGACCCGTGATAAACTAGACATACTAGACACACTCATAGTTCGATAGATAAAAAAAGTATACTCTTAGAATTATTTACAGGTGGGTTATGTATGCCTTTAGGGTCTTTGGGTCTCTTACCCTTGTTCTTTTACTTCTCACTTCTGCATGCTGTTATGCTGATCTTTAGGATGTTCCCAAAATATTCTAGCATTTTCGGTGATCATTAAAACAAGCTTAAGCAACCTTGGGGATATCCTCAGTGGCTGGGGTGTCCTTTGGAGCAGCACCAACGGTTTCAGATGGTTTAGCTTGTTCCACCTTTTCAACCTTTTCAACCTTCTCCACTGGCTTGGCTGACTCAGCAGGCGTCTTCTCGTCTGTAGATGGAACAGCCTCACCATCATCGTACAACTCCTCCTTATAGTGCTCTGGGTGTTGTCTGAAACACGTTCTCATGGCTTCAAACTTTCCAATACAGTCGATTCCCTTGGGCTCGGTCTCCGAGTACACGAAACAGGCAAAAGCAGCCTTGAACTCCTCACCACAAGGACCGTGGGCCATTCCACCCAAACATGGACAGTCCCAGTTGATCTCACCGGTTTCTGGGTTGAACGCAGCAGACTGAGAGCCGCTTTCCTCGGTCTTTTCCGCTTGTGGGGCAGCAGAAAGATTGGCAGCATCGGCCTCGGCAGCTTCCTTCAACTGCTCGGCCTCCTCGGCCAATTCAAAAGCAGTTTTCTCCACCTCGGCGGCATTTTCCGCAAGCTCAATGTCTTGTTGGAGCTTTTCCTCGTTGGTGTCGTTGTTTACTGAGCTTCCGGGCAAGAAAAGTGCCATGGAGGCCACGATGGAAAGTCCGGTCAAGGCAGCAAGCTTGGTTGTAGGCACAGTACGAGCAGGTCTGATGGTAGTGTATCTTCTGGAAGCTGCGGAAACACCCAGACGCAAAGAGGCTTTGAAAACGGGTCTAAACATGGTATTTGGGGGTTTTTTTTCTGGGTCTTTTGGCGTTCTAAGTGTGTTATTACCAAACGTTAATATATCCGGAAGTACATGGAACTTGGGCTTCTGATGTGGTCACGTGCGAAGCTGGAAATTTTGCGGCCCTGTGCTTGGACACCGGAGTGCAGCTGACTAAGCGGAGATGAAGAAGCTTCTCGTGAAGAAAGTGGCTATTTTGGGAGAAGGCTTTTTGGAAGTAAATTAGGAGCCTTGTTTTTTTTTTCCGTTTTTTATGAGATCCAGATTTTTCTAATGAGAAAATTGACACTTCGGTAGTTCAATTTGGAGAGTGCTTTTTTGTGCTTTGTGAAATCTTGGATCTGTATCTTCGTAGAAGGTTCCACCAAAATAACCGAAACACTGATGAAATGCACACTGCGTTGCATTTTACGGGAACCATAAAACCTACGTTAAAAATCGAAAAAAACACCTTTTTGATCAGAAATTACCCCAAGTATTTTTTGAACCCCAATATTGTACGCAAGATAGAAGATAGAGTGATTTTCTTGGGAAAACTTCAAGTTTATTTATGTTGCTGTCTTTTTGATTGGTGGTGGCGGTGCTTATATACACAGCCATATTTATTGGGGGCATAGGGTCTATTCATTCGTCTATGAGTCTAAGACAAGTTTTGTGAAGAACATAATGTACTAGGTGATACAAAGACCAATTATAAGCCAGTCATGTGCTTGCTTCTATTTGAAATGATTCATTGATTTAAATTTAAATTATTTCTAAAGCATACTTAAACATCTCTAATCCCTAGATGAATCTTGTCCATTTTATCGTTGTCTTCATATCATCGTTGTCTTCATTTCGTTGTACTTATAGATATAGAGGCCACTGACAGTAAAAAACGCCTGCTGATTTGAAGTCCCTAATGAGCCGATTTACTGGTGTTTTTCGTGTGGTTATCTCTCTCATAACTCTAACCCTCTGTGGGTAAAAATGAACCATTTCCACGTATTATATCTCATTATCGTATAAATCCTCAGCCGCGAATACACGAATCACTTGGAGACTAGACTAGGGAGCTAACAAGGAAGTAATTCAACATTTTGAATTGTAAATGTCTCCTACTGGGGTTGTTAATCCTTTGGTCCCCCCATCTGCCAGGCTCTTCACACCATAAAGTTCATCACCAAAAGCAAAAGTGAAGTGTCAGTGAAAACCACCCGAGACTTAACCCTTTTATGCAAACCCGAGAAGTTTGAAAAAATAAGACATTGCACGCTGTAAATCATTCGGTCGAAACTATCAATCATGGGGCCTAAGCCTATATGCATCACCATCACCGGTTTCTTACATCCTGGGCTAAGTTGCCCAATTCCACAGGCGATTCCTTCACCGGTGCCGTAAGCGAGCTTGCCCAAAACAATGAGCAGATTACAAGGATTACAGAACCGGCACCCACCATACGCACTGCCTTAATGGTTTTCTGTGATTCCTTTGTTTTCTCGTCGCCGATGCGATCGATCAATTTGTTGAAACTCTTTGCTCTGCTTTTCACAGAGTAGGCTCTTACCGAACCGAAGACCTGGCCTGGTTTGAAGTAGTGTGCTAACATTGGCTGTGTGCTTGTTAAGGTGGGCCTTATCATATTTGGGATACTTTTGTGGGAGTTTCCGAGGTTGTAGGTAGCATGGCACCACGCACTCGGTGGGTGATTTATCCATAGACTGGCGATCACGTGACGCGGCCATTTCCCCGGTTTTCCGGTTTTCCGGTTTCCGTTTCCATTTGCACCCATTATCAGGAATTCCAACCCTTATTTCCTCTAATCGTCATTATACAGACGTAGGAAATATCCATTGGATCTTTTTTTACATTCCATTCTTCATGCCCTTTTGACTTTTTTTGACATCACTCACGTGCCCTGGGAACGCAAAAACTCAACGACATCTACGGGCGAAAAGTCACCAGACCCACCTACCCAGAGCACGTCATTGGAAATATAACATTGATGTATTTTCCCCGAGGGAAACCGTAGCTCGCAAAGGTCGTTCATTCGTATATCTCGGCGTCCCGTACTCTGAAACACAACATTGTACTGTGAACAGTACTGCTGCACCACGTCTTTGAAGGTGACAAGAAGATCCAGCGCAGCGACAGAGTACGCATTGGAAGTGTTCTTCTTGTTGTCTCCAAGCACCAAATTCTCAATCTCTTGCACGGGATTTTCGTCCTGGTTATGTGAGGGGAGCCTTACGGCAACCGGTATTCCCATCCGCCAACACCGCATATACTCAATAAATACGTTGGTGTACCATAGAAATAACCCTTTTGTATCTGGGTAATCCCGGCAGATGGAAGCAAATTGTCGTTGCCAGCGGTAAAATAACAAAAGCGGACTTTTATCATCACAGAGCATCGATTTGAATTCCCTAACCCCAGGGTTAAGAACCGTAAACACCATCAATACCTCCAGTTGCGCAGGTGAAATAAGACCAAACGTATGTTGGAACTGTAGAACAAGCAATAGGGCTTTATCCTTTGGGATATCGCCGCCATTGTGGTTCTGACAAAAACGCACCAAACTCAAAGCCAAGTGCCTTTTCAATTCTTCCACTCTTTTCTCGTGGTACTGTGCAATCAACAACGAGCCTGTCAGAAAGAGGTGGTCGAGGACGGGCGCCATTTTGTGCTGGTAACTTTCCCACATTTTGCCTCGGGCTGCTAAAAGTTCTGGCCAGCACCCAGAAAGATAGCCCTGGTATTTATCCGCCACAGCTTCCACGATTACACGGCGCCGAGAATCATCCCAGTCAAAGTCACTTAAGCATTCGATTATTCTGATATCAAAGCCTGTAGTCAAATCCCATGCGTGGATAATTTTCATCACCAGGGGCATGACGATTTCCTCTAGACTCACCTGTTCAACGAGAGGCGAGTTTATCACCACCGGCGAGTCCAACCAAAACCGGAGATCGTGGCCTGACTCGTGTATGCCGTCGACATTATTTTTAAGGAGTTGCAATATCAACGAATCCCACAGGTTCAAGGCCACAGATTCTTGTGCAATGTCCAAGTTTCTATAAAGAACAGCCCACTGCAGTAATTGGGTCAATGCATTTTCATCAATGGAAGAAAATAGCCCAGTCACATGGTTTTTACAGAATGCAACAAAGATTCTCGAGATATCTGGAAGGCTCGAGAAGGGTTCTTTTGTAAGCTCTTCAAGTAATGCAGTGGTCTCCGAAATGTCCCCATTCGTACTAACGCCACGGAGTTTGCTGATTAATCCATCCAAAGTCGACCTTTGGAGTTTATCAGAATCAAGGGTACGGTCAATGTGATCGATTTCCAAGCGCAAGCCTTGGATTTTCATATCAATCAGCGTCAATTTCGAGCTCACGCTGGAGAGTTTCGTGTGGGCTTTCTCCAACTCCACCACGTTTTGGTCGGTACTTGCATTATCCGAGAGTTGCTTGTAATAAATGGGTACTTTACACCTGCTCTTTCAAGGGAATCGATAAGGGGGAACAAGTCATACGTGGGCTTGGAAAACGAAACGGGAGGGTTCTTTGGATGGACATGGCTCTCTTCGTCTGAAGTGTCTAGGTCCTTTGGTTGGGTGGTTTTCTCTCTGATTCCTCCAACGCCCAATCCCTGAGGCCGTAGTTTTGTTTCTATAGGCACCGCAATTCCGTCTTGCTTGGACCCAAGACCCTTGCCTTCTTGATACCCCATACCCATCAACAACTTAGCACCAATACCATACTGGCTGACCATGGAGTTAGGGGTTGAGTGATTTATGTGATTTGGGTAATTTGGGTGATTTGGGTGATTTGGGTGATTTGGGTGATTTGGGTGATTTGGGTGATTTGGGCCCCAGTTGAAGGAATTTGCTTGAAATGGCGACTGACGCGCATTCATAGAGGAAATCGCATTATCTTCTTCATCATCATCATCATCATCATCGTCATCCTCGAGATCGGAATATTCGTTGGGCACAGCCATTGCCATCATGCCTGCCTTAGGCCCGCGGTGCAGAGCCTGAGATGGAGATTTCTCAGTATCGTCATTGCCAGAAGCCGCAGAAAACAACATTCCGCTTTTATTGGAGGGCATTTCTGGCCATGTGCTTATGTTTCTCTGTAATGCAACCCGAAGTACCCTCGTAAATTAGTGTGGCCTGCACTTTGACAAAGATTAGCGACCGTAGCACTTTGCTTGTTTCGTCTCTTCTCATACTCAGGTTCATGTCGCGTGGTGCTTGCACGTGACTGGAATGACATTGGAGAAACGCAGCAAAAAGGCCACCAAAAATTCGTAAAACCGTCTTTTCTCTTGGATATATATAAAAAACGAGCCCAAGAAAGGTTCTGTTTGTAACGCCCACCCTTACTTCCCCCGCTGGAGTCGTGTTTGTTTAAGGAGGCTCACCAACCGGTCCTCGTCTTCCTGTGCAGAAACACTCTCTAAATGATCAAGGCCGTCGCTGATGACCTGCACCACGCGCGGCTGGTCCGACTCCCCCGGTAAATAAAAGTCGCCGGGAATAAAGCTGCCATATTTGCGGAGCCACTCGCGGCGCCGCTCACGCTCTTCATCCTCAAAACGGAGAAGTTCGCCGTTGAGATACTCGTCCAAAACTTTGAGGAATTTGCGGGGGTAAACGTATTGCTCGTAATGGAGCTCGCTTAAGTACTGCGCCTGATACACTGCGCAGAAGTGGCGGTAGTGAAGGCCAAGCTCGCGCACGATACGGGCGTAGTGTTCCACTGGCCCTGGCACTGGCCCCGGCCCCAGCCCCAGCCCCGGCCCCAGCCCCGGCCCCAGTCCTGGTCCCAGCGCTGGCACGGCATTGAGGCTGTTTGCAGACGCGGGCATGTCCTGCAGAGATATCGTTATATCAAGAGAGCTGTGTTGGTAGACGGTTTTGCTGTGCACTGCCATTAGGAGAAGCGTGGTGACGTCAGTAGCTTCGAATTGATGGCACCAGTCCAAGAAATCCACACATTTTTTGGAAACCTGGGCGATTTCCGTGCCTTTCAGTGCCACAAACGAAGCAGCACGCCGTTCGTTATGCGAGATGATGTCGTAAATAGCGCGCACCTCTTTTAGCACCGCCGGCAACTCCAACGTATCGTTATGAAGAACATCGATATCGACGCCATCGCCATCTGCCTCTTTTATCCACCTGGACGCGACGATACATTGGTCATAGTGGTTGGTGAGCATTTCGAGAAGACTGGTAAGTTCCAGACCCAACGCGTCGTTTTCTCGGAGAATGGTTCCAATGAGATCCAGTGCGGGCTTGGTCTGCTGGTGTGGGTGCGGCGTGGATATAACGATATCACCATATCTCAAAAGCGGTTTCACTGGGAGAACTTGAGCATCATAAAAAGCCGCCAACTTTTTGAAGTCCGCTTGCTTAGAGCCGTGCTTCAGAAGAAGCTCATGTAGCTGCTTCCGGAGAAGACTAGCCACCTTGGTGCAGTTGGAGAGGTAAATCTCGATGTTTGCCTTTAATTCTTTGATTTCCTCTAGGGCAATAAAGTCGTCTAGGTGAAAAACGGCGCTGGGGTTGCTGGCGGATTTCTTCACAAGGAATCCGGGCACAACAACTGCGCGTAGACTGGCCAACACTGAGTCCAAGTCCCGAAGTGCCGGGTGCAAAATGCTCGACACTTTCACATCGTGGCCATCGGTGATTTGGAGAACACATGTCTGGGTATTTTTAACCATTGACCCAAGCAGACTATGTGCTTTCAGCAGAGCTTCAAAGTTGGCCACCACACTGGCCAATTGCTGGGGAAAATCCACGGTTAGGGTGTGTGCGGTGGAGTTCAAGCTGGTGTGGGCCAGGGACGATACCTGTTGGGCCACTTCCAAGGTGCGGAAAGCGTCAATAGTCCAGTTGTCGATTTCATCACGTAGAGACATGGATGGAGGGGAAGTCTTGGGGTTCTAGAACAAGGGAAAAGAAAGGAGTGAGTGTTTGTGGGTGTTTGTGGGTGTTTCTGTCGTGTTTTTAGCTATGGTAGCGTGGTTAGGCGGGCCGGGGAGGCCCTGGGGTGAGGCCCTGCGTGCCAGATAAGGCCCTAAACCACAGGACGGCATGACAGGATAAGGCCCAGCAGGTTAGGTGAGAAAGCGAGGGTCAAGCGTCAAAAAACGGAAGTTCACGGGAATGCTATTTTTGTTTTACATGCAAAAACGAGAGAAAAAGAAGCAGAAAATGTTTTATATTGATTTGAGGTTCTATTTTAGATTTTTTTTTACTGAAATTCTTCTTTTTGGGCATGTTTTAGTGATGAAACCGGCCCACTTTGGAGCTGGGGCCGCACTCGCACATGGATGATGGCCCTAGAGACTTGGGATTTAGGGCCCTGGGGCCACAGCCGCAGTGTGCCAGGTGCAAAAATACATAATAGTCAATGCAATAAGATAACAAGACATCGGGAATTTCTAAAACATGAACGTGTTAAGTCGCTAGTGCCTTTTTAGCATCCAATGCATTTGTGTTTATAGACATAATTGTAGTAAAATGTGAGGAGATTTCGTGAAGTCTCCCCGGCAAATGGGTGGTGTGTATTTCATTCCGAACAAAGCTAAAGACGAAACGGGGAATTGGAAATACACTAAAATATTATGCATTGAAGTTAGTAATGAGGAATTAAATCGTTTTTAAGATGAGTTCCTCAATGCAAAAGACACAGTAAAAAGACACAGTAGTTGGTTGCTACAAAGTCATGAATCAAGGGTAGAGGCAGCACTCGACAGACTGCTTTGAAGAACAGTTTTTAGTATCACAATATGGTAAGCCTCCATGTAAGTTAAATTGTCGAGTAGAGGATAAGAATTCGGAAAAGGAAAGTTTAAACATACTGCTGATTCATGGCCGTGTGGACACCCACTGTAGTTGGGGAAAACTAACGGTTTTAAACAGTCCCATAGGTATTTTTGATGTGCGATGAGTGTACTATTTTTTCATTTTTTTCATTTAATAAATGGAATTGATTTCAAATTTAATTAAAGTTTATATTCAACTGAACCAAAAATGAAATTGGGTTCATTTCTTCATCCACACAATATCCTCAATGGTCTCATAAGAAGCTCACGGGTGAAAAATCACATCAAATACACCGACTGCAACATGTATAATTTCACTAATTTCAGCACCAAGAAACATAATCAAAACTACTAACACTGTCTTATAATACAGAAAATCCAAAAATGTCCACCCACTAAACTCAGATACAAGACTTAAGCATATCAAATGTCGGTATACACCGCTGCTTTACCCTATATAACGATATTAAGGTTCCCAAAGGAGTACCACCACACACTGTGACTCCCCAGTGAAATTGTTGAAAGAAAAGTCTTGGTAAAATTAACATAAAAAGATTCAGAAATATGGCCCCGACATCCCTTTCCATCACCAGAACTGCCCTCCTGGTCCTTCAGCGTTGTGTCCAGCAGTCAGGGTTGTGCGTACACCGCAACTAGCAGCATGATTACCACGGTAAATTCAGCCAGAGAAGTTCAAAAGATCAATTTCACCAGTATAAAAAAAGGAATGCAACAAAAAACTGCTAAATTACAGCGTTAGCACACGCAAGACCACCCAAGCACCGCCCCAGACCCCATCGTTATAACCACACAATCGTAATAACAAGAGACTGCACTCAAACATCCGCACCTTGAAATTCTCACCACAATCTTCAAACCTTCTTCATAGTTTCTCCACGACCGAATATTGCCAATTTGGACGTCTCCTATATACAAACGCAGCATTTGAACAGACGCCGGACGTTTCTTTGGGCCGAAAAGAAAAAGCCACCCAAAAAAGCACAACAAAATTTAACTGGCCCGTGCCGAAAACATACACTCAAAACTATCAACTTCCCTCGGAAACATCCCATATCATGGATGCCATCACTCTGTTACGACAGGCAATTATCGCCCACCACCCGATCGACTTAAAGGTGGTTGGTGACACCGAGCAAGATGCCACATCAATCCAGGATGCCACGCACGTGCGTATTGGATCTGGTGCCAGCAGCAAGTTGTTCTCGCTTGACGAAAAGACGCATTTCTATAACGAGGACGAGCAGCAGACTCTTCGGCCGGTAGTTTTCTGCTGGAACCACGAAAAATCGTCCATTGTAGACTACAAGACTGCATGCTTGGAGCACCATGTGGCTGACTTCAAGTTCTTGGTCAAGGCCGAGTTGACCACGTGGTTGAGTGGCCGTTCAGATTCGTGTAAATTCATCAAAAACACCGACTCCAGCAAAAGGAGCCTGACGGACAATTCAGAGACCCTGGGGTCTGCACTGAATAAGCGGAAACTGGACGACCCACAGATGGCCCGTATTGCCGAGTACGAGCTCGATTCCCTCGACCATAATGCTGCATTGAGAGGCACCAAAAACATTTTGCTTAAGAACCTCATTTCCGATGCTAAACGCTTTACAACCCAGTTGAAACGCTCCAAACCCTCAAAGACAAACATTCCGGGCGCCACGGTTTCAAAGAAACAGCCAATTATCATTGTATCGCCCGCCACAACTGCCCTTCTTTCCTTGAGCAACATCAAAGAGTTCTTGGAGGAAGGCCGCTTCGTCGAGCCCACTTTGAAACGCCTGGAGAACAACGTGGTGACCATTTCTCGTCCGTCCGACCGCTTTGTGCCTGCGGCGCAGCTGATCATGGTGGTGGATAACGTAGACCTTTTCACAAAACCTGAATATTGGGATCGTGTTATTGCCATCTTCACCACGGGACAAACATGGCAGTTTGCCAAGTTCAAATACTCGAGGCCGGAGATTTTGTTCCAGCACTATCACGGTTTCTACATGGGATACCAGGGTGACATTGTACCAAAGCAGATCAAGGACTGGAACGTGTCGGTGATTGCCGTGGACCGTGGCGAGAAACGGTTTCGTGATAAAATGATTGTCCGGGACTTGTGGTCGCAGTTGGACAAGACGCTAGCCGCTAAGAACTACGGGGTTTAGCCATGTAATCGAGCAATAAATAGGATAGCAAAGAAGAACAAGCCCAAAGCGAAAGAAAGAAAAGCCAGCAACAAAAATAAGCACCACTTAACAGGCACTTGTTTGAGGAGAACCCAAACCAGGTTCACCAGAGCTTTTTGGTCTATATACAAAGAAAGTAAGAAGGGGTGGTATGTCGCCCTCCTTAACGGTAGGTCTTCTCAAGCTCGACAAAACGTCCGTAGAGTTCCTCAACAGACAAGTTTTCCACTTTCCGGTCGTCGCGTGTGCGCACGGAAATGGTATTGTTGGCGATATCCTTATCACCAATCATAATAATATACGAATATCCCTTTTGGAGCGCATCCTTAATCCGCGTACCAACAGTGTCACTACGCTTATCAACATCCACATGGAAGTTGTAACCAGTAAGGGGCGCCACAGAAGAGTCCGAGTTCACTATATCGCCAACAAGTTGCCTTTGGATGGTATCCGCGGCAGAGTGATGTCTATCGGAAACCGGCACCACAATCGCCTGTCTTGGGTTGATCCAAAATGGCCATTTACCCTGGTAGTGGTCGAGCAAAATGGCAAAGAATCTCTCCAAGGATCCGAAAACCGCCCTGTGCACCATGATTGGTTGGTTTTCACGACTGCCGTCCGCAGATGTGTACTTGAGTGCAAAACGTGCTGGAAGCTGGAAGTCAAGCTGGATAGTGCCGACCTGGTGTTTCTTGCCAAACGCATCCGTGAGAAGCACATCGATTTTTGGCCCGTAGAATGCTCCATCTCCCTCCTTGACTTGCCAGTGGTCTGTACATGCATTCAAAACTTGCGTGAGCTGCTGCTCGGCCGCCTCCCACGTGGCAAGCTCGCCCATGTACTTCTCGGGCCGTGTGCTGAGGAAAAACTCGACTTCGCGTTCACTGTCGATACCAAATGCCGCATATGTGTCCTTGATCATGTTGATTGTGTTGGTGATCTCCTGGTTGATCTGATGCACCTCACAGAAAATGTGCCCGTCATCCTGGTGGAAGCGGCGCACACGCGTAAGGCCCGAGAGCGCCCCACTGGCCTCGTTACGGTGGAGAGACGAGAAATCCGAGTACCGAATAGGCAATTCGTTGTAAGACCGGTCGAACTTTGCATATATCATACAGTGACCGGGGCAGTTCATCGGCTTGAGTCCATACTCGTGCTCGTGTCCGTGTGCATGGTCATGCCCATGATCCGCATGGGGCTCAGTGGCAGACTCATGTGATGGATCCGCATCCTTAGATATATCGTTTCCCACCACCTTGAACATGTCGTCCTTATAATTTTCCCAGTGACCGGACTGTTCCCAAAGCTTCGTTTTATAGATAAGAGGCGTAATCACCTCATGGAATCCGTATCTGAGTTGCTGGTTCTTCATAAACCCAACCAATTTGTTGAACACACGCGTGCCATGCGGCAAGAAGAAAACCAGACCGGGAGTCACCGGGTCGGTGACAAAAAGCTGTTGTTTCGTGGCAATAGCATGGTTTGCTTGCGTCGAAGATTCTTTCGGCGTGGGCACGTTGCTGTAGCACGCCCGGAAGGTGCGGTGGAGAGGAAGCCTGCTCAATTTCATGACAAAAAGCCGGGTGCGGGGTCCTTTTTTTATCTTTTCTTTTGCTGGATATTGCCTTGACACGATTATATACGGTAGATTTCCGAAGTCAGATTTTGGGTGGTGATGCATGGGGCGCGCACCGAAAAAAGGCCCCGGAAAAAAGGCCCCGGAAAAACCCCGTGGTTGTCAGTTTGTCATAGACGATCCGGCAAGGACGAATAGAAAAAAAAAACAGTATTTGCATTTTTTTTTTGTTAATTCCATTCGGTTAAAAGAGTGCATCCCTTAAAACACACTTGCTCTCGCTTGGCTTCCCTCCCTAGTAACCATTTTATCCTTTTTCTTTTTCGTGCTTTCCATTCGGATTACCCTCGCCTAATAAGGCAGAGAATATGTCTAAGTATGCTTCAATTCCCCTCAGAAGAAAGGGGTAAAAAGCTCACTCTCAAAACACGCCTGTGAGTCTTGGCGTGGAAACAGCACGTGTCTCAAAAATGCCGAGTGCCACATTGGTCTAGGGATGTAGCAACAAAAACAAGCCGTCCTGCTTCAAATTGATACAACGAGTCTTCAGCAAGATATGGACACCCAGGGAGTTGCTCCAAGACTTCGAGAGCCTCGTCTGATGGCCAACCATGATCACTAACAATAAGACCAACGGAAACAAGTCAAGTTCTTTGTATCGAGGAACCCACCAAAGATGAATGACACCGAAAATTCAACTTGAAATCACAAAGGCCCATATGTAGACTTGTAAGCCAAAGCTTGGCCCCCATATCTCTCTAGCACACCGGGCCCCATTCTAACTTATAGTTTTACACCGATACAGCCTCAGGCAGCTTTTCAGAAGGAACGGAAGTGTCCGGTTTGATGTTTTGCGCCGCCGCATCGGGTTTCCAAGTTCCGAGCTCGATCTTGAACCCGCTGAATGTCTTGAATTGCATGGGCGCCTTCTTCCACCGCCGGCATGGTTTACCCGACTTATCAAGAGCCTGCGTCACGGTATTGACCGTCAATCCTGCAGTACTCAACTCCTTGGGTCCCGTATTGATTTTTCCAACAGAAACACTTTCCTCCGGCGGCGCTGGGGATGATCCTGGCGGCGTGCCAGCGCGCTTGTCCTCGGCACTAAGTTTCTTTGCCCTGGACTTGGACTTTGGCGTCGGCGTAGCAAAAACAGGAAGTGTTTCAAGGAAGCTGGGAGGCAACTTAAGCTTCACGTTGTACTTTCTTGGAGGCGCCATTTTAGTCAATTCCTTTGGTCAACAGGTATTTATGTTTAGTTGTTCTCCAGCCTTCAATGGATTCTTGGAACAGCTCTTGTTATCGTTGTAAGCAAGATTATCCCAGGTAGATTTCAAACTTTGTTCTTCTTCGTATCTTCGTGAAGTTTGCTGAGATTTCGGGGAGAAACAGAAATCAACAAAATTCAATAATTAGGAAATAGACAGATGTGACAAAAGTTCTTGAGGGAGAGAACGACTTCATAGAGACTGAGCGACACGCGAAAACCCGTGCTCGCTTCCGGCAGAGGCACAGTGCCAGACAACTTCAGTTCTCGCACTCTGCTGCCATTTTAAGCCACACTTGAGCTTAACTCCGGAAGTCCTGAGCAAAGGTTCTTCCACCAACCATTGGCTAATTCCATGGTATCTGCAAGATAAAGAGCCTTCAGAGACAGTGGATTGATCAAGAAAGATAAAGCTTTAGAAATCAAAAAAGAAAAAAAAAAGAAAGAAAGAAAGAACGAAAGCCTTGAACGCCTAGAGCCAACGCAAAATAAATAATTAACCATGTCTTTTGAAAGGCGCATCTCCAGACTTGACCATCTTGCCTCCAATGTCAGACAGGACGTGAGGGCACACCAGCGGACATACGAGGGAGCGTACACGCGGACGGCCATCTCGTGCCTCTCGTTTTCCGTGGTGATCATCAAGATTTTCTCCGTGGAGTTTCTCCCAATCGGCACAGTGTATACCGCATACGGCTTCTTGCTCTATTTTGTAGGCGTGGTCAAGGCAAAGAACGTGCTGACGTACTATAACCACGATAAGGACAAGGAGGAATTCACCACTGCCGGCGACTCGGTGTTGTTGCTTACATCCATCAGTTTGGCGACCTACGTGGCGTTGCTCGTCCTTGTATTGCGACTTTAGCAGTCAAAACACGCATAAAGGGGCAGAAGTCACCTCTATGTTAATGCACCGAGCCCAAACACGATCAATTGCACCAAGACTTGCACGGACCAGAAGGCCATTTTGCGCATGCGCATCATCCTGTTTTCGTCGTCGGCCACGTAGTTGACAAAACTGTCATATACCTGCTCGGAGATATCGTCCATCAAGAGAGAGTCATAGACTGTCCAGGATCCGCTGAAATCCTCGAGGTTCTTCACGACTCTGCTTTTGATTTCGATAAACGCATTGCGCAGGTTGATATAAGCAACGATGGGCCGGATAAGCGCATAGTTCACGTAGCTGAGCTCGGGGGCCTGGAACGGCACTAATGCACGCACATTGTTCAAGCGGAGGGTCAAGTCAAGCACGAAGAACTTCGACACGTCATTCACATCTTGGCCAGATGCTTGCCCATCATCCAGGGCGCTTGGTTTGGCCAGGTTTGTGAGTCTCGTGAGTTGATCCTGTCGCGTCAGGTTGACTTGCGGGTTTCTATAGCGAGTGGCCTCCTTTTGGATAGATTCCGCAATTATAGTGACTATTTCAGACACATTGTAGTCGCGGGCCTCCTCGGGCACCATGACATCGCCGACCATGTCGACTTTCCCCGAAGTGATCCAGCCAAATGGACCCTCAAGGCCTTTGTTCAAGTGGTCAACGCTGAGGGAGTCCACACGCAAACGCGTGACGCGTTTCCAGGGCGATTTGCTGGCCACGTCGGCGTGAATCTCGTCAAAATCATTGAGCCGCTGACGTTTGTGCACGGTAAAGAGCGAGTTATCGTAGGACCCGCTCACGTTGTTAGCATTAAGTAGATCATAGAACAACCAGTGTTTGCGGAGTCGCTCCAACTCACAATTGTAGATGGCCACCTTGAAGGGGCGGAACTCGCTTGGCTGGAGCAAGGTGAAGAGCACGTCCTTCATGACAAAGCTGTTGAACTCAAAGTCTCCAAATTGGTACTTGTTTTTGTAGTTGGTGGCGTCATCGTCGGCATTCCAGTGCACGTGGGTACGATCCACCACACCCCTGAGCCCGTTGATCTCCATGGTGTCAATAATGCCGGTACCGTTCATCCATTTGCGGAAGGAAAACGACACGTTGACTTCCTCTATTGTCAAGTCGAATTGCGTATAGTTGCCGTCATCCACGGCTTCGTCTACAGGGTCTTTACTGCGGGCATAAGCATCTGCTTGCGAGCCCTTAAGGAAAGTACGGGCGGATTTGGGGCGGCGGCTAACAAAACACTTTTTGAAGGAGATCTTGCCGTCACGCCACCCAGGCACAATGGCATGTTCAAAAGTGACCTGAAGTTTCGAGTTTTGCGTCATGATTTCGCCCACTTTGCGTGCAACAAACTCCTGCGAGAAGATAGGGTTGATGGTGAAGATCACCAACAGGACAAACGTGGTAGTTCCCAAGATAAGCAAGAACACGTTGCCCACGACGAGCCATGAAAAAAGCGCAGAATAGTCGTCGGTGTTGAAGGGCCGGTTCGAGCGTTTGAGGAGCCACTTGAACCGGATACCAAGCCGCGAGAGTACATTGTTGGCACGGGCCAAAAGCTGTTCTTTTGTGATGGCAGGGTTTTGGGTGGGTTCCTGGGTGGGCTCCTCTGGACGGACCAGAAACCCAGGGCCGTTCTCGATACGAGCCGGCGGCAACGCATCTTCTGGAAGTTTCAGTTGATTATTCTTAACGTCATCAGCAGAACCAGCGGAATCTGCATCCTTTTGACCGAATCCTGTTCTTGGTGGATCTTTATAGCACCCACTAGAGCCCGAGAACATGCGTGCTTGGAAAATGGGCATGGGCATTGAAATAGACATGGGCATGGGCCGGTGAAAATCCCATACTTTCGGCTGGCGAACAAACTGGACGGGACCTCTGGCAGCAAATCGAGGAATTGCACCTCCTAATCGTTTTAGGAGCATGGAATTGATCATATTTCCAAGAATTCAGCGGTTTATTTCTGCCTTTGCTTGGACCTTTAGTGGGGCCAAAATCTTTAGTGAGGGCCAAAATTAGGCCCTGGGGCACTGGCCGAAAAAGGTGTGGAGAAGCATTGCGCCCACACAGGAAAACGCCATCTGGGCCAGGGGGATTAGTAGGGGGATTAGTTATAAGGGGGACAAGAAAAGGATCCCGGGAAAGGGGCAGGAGAACAAAAGAACGAATATCCGAGGAAAATATCAATTTTCAATTTAATACTCTTAGAACTTATTATATGTTTTTGTTTTCTTTCGTGTATTACTCGGATAGACTTTTCGCATGTCTGGGTGGCCGCCCGGCCCCAGAGCAAGTCGGCTGCGAAACAGCCCCCGCGTGGCCCAGGAGGCAAAAGACGGAACAAATAGGGCCATGATGACTATAGCTAAAAAAGCAGAGGAGAAAAAAGTGCCAAAGTGGACGGATGCAAAATAGGAACCTAACCCGCCAGTGTCTCTACTGTACTGGACATATAATCATATAATTCGGCTCTAGGAGAAAGTTCATTATCAAGAAAGTGACGTTTTTCCGGGGAGCCACACCGTATTGGTGCTATCAGTCTCGGGCACGCATTATAAGGCCATAGCGAAGGGAAAAATTCAGTCTTGTGTTGGTGAATACCCCGCTATCGCATTATTTCACTCTGTTATCTCGTTATCTCGTTAGTGTTGTTATCTCGTTATGCCGTTATTGTTGATAGTTATCTCGTATTGTTAGATTATGTGCGCCCAGCGTGTATGAAACCCCGGCCCGCACGATTACCTGAATCCAAGAAACCTAACTCAAAGAAGAGTCACAAGAAAAGCGGGGCAAGGGTAGATATTGAGTCATTTCTCTGGAATTAGGTTGGAATGCAAGAATGACTCAAACTTTAAATAAACTGCTTTCTCGTATATTTCCTCAACACTCGGTGGCCCGCTTCTGCGTCGCGGTATACGCTTCCGCGATGACTCAGGCATATATCTTCTTATCTCCGAGCAGATTTACGAGCCAGCTCATATAAAGACGATAAGAACACCCGGTTTTCATATATATTTGCACAAACATTCCTGGCCACTGAAAAAAGACAATAACCCAATCAAAATGCAGTTTGGTCATTCCTTCAAAAAACACCATTTTCCGGCTTCAAACAACCAGTTTGTGCCGGTCAACCATGGCTCCTACGGCTTGCCTCCACAGTGCGTGATTGATAAGTATATCGAGGCATTTTACGGTGACTTAGCTAGCCCCGACTCCTTTTTACGCGTGAAACAACCGGTACAGTACCTTGAAGGTATCCAGGCCGTGGCAGAGCTTTTGAATTGCTCATACAAAAACTTGGCTCTAGTGACCAATGCGACTTCTGGGGTGAACACCATCTTGCGGTCACTCCCGTTCCAAAAGGGCGACAAAATTGCCCTTCCAAGTACTACGTATGGCTCGTGTGCAAACACAGTGAAGTTCTTGGCCGAAAGCGTGGGGGTGATTCCTGTGGTTGTGCCGCTAGACTATCCAATGCTGGACGACGACGTGGTTGCAAAATTCGAGGAAACCTTCCGTCAACACAAGATCAAATTGGCTCTTTTTGACACCGTTGTGTCCATGCCGGGAGTCAGGGTGCCTTTCGTGGAGATCTCCCAGCTTTGCAAAGAGTACGGCGTGTTGTCATTGGTAGATGGCGCTCACCTGATTGGCCTCCTTCCTATCGATCTTGGAAGCCAGGATTTCTTGCCGGACTTCTACGTGTCGAATCTCCACAAGTGGCTCTCTCTTCCCCGTGGCTGTGCTGTGTTGTATGTTGACCCAAAACACCACCGAGTCATTCAAACAATGCCGATTAGTCACTCATTTGTTAGTTCAAAGGCCAAGCTTCAAGAAAACGACGTTGAAAACCTCCTTGTGCTGAAATTCACCTTTGTGGGATCCGATACTTTTGCATCCTTGGCTTGCATTCCCACTGCAATCAAGTTCAGGAACGAAATCTGCGGTGGAGAGGATTCTATCCGTGATTACTGTGAGGGGTTGGCCAGAAAGGTGGGCCAATTGACGTTGGAGAAATGGCCCGGCACCCAGCTTTTCGAGAACCCAGAAAATACCCTTCTCACGGCCATGGTGACTCTTTCTGTGCCGATCAAACAATACAGTCAAACTTTCGATCCAACAAATGCCGACCAAATCAAACGCTTGCTCAATTTTGTGGGTGCTCACATGATCCAGAACTACCAAACGTTTGTGCCTTTTGCCCCACACAACGATAAAGTAGTAATTCGGTTTTCCGCGCAGGTGTACAACGAGATTTCAGATTACGAGTATGCCATTTCAGCTGCCCAGAACACGTTGAAGGCATTTTTCTCCAGAGAGGCCAATTTGTAGACACGCGTTGTTTTGAAAAGTGCAGCTAAGCTCGGAGAAGTTGGAGAATCTGGCGTGAATCTCTGGCTACAAACACTTGAACGACCATGCAAGACGGCGTACTGCGGTAACCTTGTCTGGGACTGTGATAAGAGCCCGGACAAGATCTTGGAATACTCCAGGTCCATACCAAATTAGAATCCACTAACTTTAGGAAGTGATATATGAAGGTCTTGTAATTTTAATACAAATGTAGAATGTTCGTTTTGAAGGAACGAGGTACGATTGTAGCCTCCTGCAGCCACCTAGTTCAGGACTGGAACCGTCAGGGAAAGCCCCCCCTTGAAATTTCTCCCAGGAACATTGCTCGCAGGTTGATGCCAGAAGCATTTATTTCCTCAAAGGATCCATTCCAGCTTGAAACAGAATTTAACCACTTCATGAGGCGAGTGACATATATTACGGCCACGTTCTAGAACCGGGCCAAGTTCCAGATTGCCCCTATATTTTGCGGGTACCATAACCATTGGCAGCGAGCAATCATGGGCTAAAACACTGAGGCAGCCGCAAGAGAATTCCACCGCGTGCTTCTTTTTTTTATTGTGTTATTATTTTTTCCACCTAATCTATTACAAACACTGGAATCTTTCGTCTTACGTGTGCGATCTGAGATTCCAAAAAGAAAGCAAAACTTATCTGTACTATGACTAAATAGATTCGACAGAGTCTTATCCACAGCATGGATGGGGGTGACGTCCTTGCCTACTCGGCAAAAAAAAAAAAAGAGGAGAAAAAAAGCAATTCTCTGCATAACGATATTATGCACACCTATGAACATGCAGGAACATCCAATAAAAGCCCCATTGGGATTAATTGCGCCCCGCAGTCGCGAATGGGTGCAAGTTATGGTGACCGGGGGGCCGTGTTCCAAAATTAATTAAGCCAATCTGCGTTCTACATTCCCATTTTTATGCAAGTGATTATTTTTTTTAAAAAGATTATAGTTTCATATTCAAGTCAAGGTCAGATTCAAGTAGTCCATATGCTGTTGATCGTGGCAACTTTGTTAGTATAATTTTAGAATTACTTGATGATAAAGATATCTTTTGGAGTGGCATAATAGAAGCGTCAAAATAGAAGCGATGGTTTTCTTTGACGTAATGGCGTAGTATCAGTCTTAGAATTGTGCTCCTAAAAGCGCCCCTAGAAGTGCTCCTAGAAGCGCTACTAAAAGCACCCCTAGAAACCACACTGGTTAGGGTAGTGTCTGTCACTGAATGGTTGTGGGAACACGCCTGCTCCGATAAGTCTGGCCATGTCCCAGTCGATGGCATCCTCGGTCTTCCAGTTCCAGAAGATCCAGCCACCGGTCTGTTCATATGCATCGAGCTGGGCCTCCATGTATCTACGCACATTCTGTCTGTATTCAGGGGTCCAGTTATGTTCACTGGTGTATGGTGCACACAGATTAGAAAGGCTAGAGCCATCGTAGTCACCAGACCAACGGGCCCCTCTGCCAACACCATTAAGCCAGAGAGCACAGTCAGTAAGAGCAGCAGAAAACTCACCACAAACGTTCCATTTGTCCTCGGTCTTGGCTCCCTTACCCCAGCTACAAGCAACCTCAATATGCTGATTAATGTCTCTCAGTAATTCACCCTGGCTAAACACCTGGTAATGGTGGTGGTCCAAGACAACGTTTTCGTAACCACCCTGGTGAGTCATGAAGCCATCCCAGTAGTTGAAAGGCTGGAAGGCATCGTGGATAATAAGAGTGTTTTTGGTGACAGAACGCGCGTTCTTGTATGCCCACAAGTAGAAGTTTTTGAGCTGGTTCATGTCAGACATAGGGCCAAGTGGCTCGTTCAAGAACTCAATACCTGCAACCACGTCCAGGTACTCTTCGGTACCGTACTTGTTGAAGATCATCTGCAAAGCCGTCAAAGTCACATTGATGTTAGTGTCAGTCTGGTATTCGATTTGACCACGGAGTCCCGAGTTGTCAAAACCGTTTTGAGAGCCTGGGGCTCCATGCAAGTCGACCCAGACCTGCAAATTGTGCTTTCTGGCCCACTCCAACGCCAAGTCAAAGTATTTTTGTTGCCCAGAGACATATGGGTCGTCGTCGAGGGTAAGGAATGCCCAGTATCCGATGGGAATACGAACAGTGTTGAGACCAACGTTGGCCATGTTGATGAAGTCCTGCTCAGTGTACCAGCCCTGCCAGTGCAGCTCCAAGAGGCTCTGTGCCTGGGCCTTTCCAAGCTTTTTTGTGAGATGATACTCATCGACAATTTCATCACCATATGGCTTGAATAACGAAGGATTGATGTAAGGTTCCAAGACAAACCAGCCACCAAGGTTGACACCAAGAGTCTTTTCTCTTTGGAAGTCAAACCTCTTTTCTGGCACCGCCAAGGCCGAGATGGCTGTAGCAAGAGACAATAGAGCAATAGAGAGTCTCATGTTGTATAAGCAAGAAATATGAAATAAGCAGAAGCAAAAGAAAAAATAGGTATATGCAAAGTGGAGGGAAAAATAACGAGAGGATCTTTTGGGTTGCCCCGAAGAGCGGGCAAACCTGGAGTCTTATAAAGCACAAAGCCCGGGTCGTGAAATTGCAAAAAGGAGCCGATTGCGGCTCTCGATTGATCTATGCATCACGGTTATGCATCATGTAGCCCGCGGTAAGTATGTGCGCAACAAAACGTAAGTGCAGGTCATTTCAAATTTGGTTTCAAATTTGAGTCGCCGGCGATACAGGAATTGCACTCTAGTAAGCTGAAGCTTATAGTAAGGCTAAGCAATAATGTAGGGAATCCAAGAGGGGATCCACTGGGGACTTTTCAATTGAGTTAATTAAGTAGAAAAGATCAAAACATAGCGATCTTTGGAGGCCTGACAATGACCTTTAGTATGCACATCCTATTGTTGAATGGAAATCCTGGGGTGCAATTCCACGTTTAACAATAGTTGGGAAACTCCTTCTGGTTAAACCTTCCCCTTATGTTCATGGGGGGTTTTAAAGGTCGATTGTTTTGAAAGAGGCCCTTTTGATTTTAAACAACTTGGATTCCAGTGAAGAATTAAGCGCTAATGCAATGCAATAAATGAAGGTTGCTGCCTATCACATGATTAATAATTCTCGCTTCCTGTTTTTTTATTTTTTGCTGTTCTCGTTTTTTTTTTCTGGCCGCGGGGCCCCGAAAATCTTTCCCTCTAACCATTAGTGTCATTGTATCTCCCATGTAGCTCCATTGTTGTAGCTTGAAGATTTTTTTGTTGTATCGAATAAAATGACTCGCCCTATTTTCGGAGATCTGCCATCTAAACCCCCACAAAATTGCTCATGTCTCATAAATATCTTCCATTATTGACCACCATGGTGTTGTTTGCCCAATATGCCCAATCCTTCCTACATTAGTCAACGTTCCCACGTTGAAGGTACGGTCAGGCGCGCGAGGAGCACGCGGTGATTTGAACTAGTCTGGCCCGGCCAATTTTTCCACGGGTCCACGATCACGCCCGACAAGTAACACTTTTCCTCGAAAATTTCCGAGTTTTTTGCAAGTTTCTTCCTAATACGAAACACTTCCCCTCTTTGAAGATTCCCCCCGTGTCACTCGTCTCGCAAATATTTTGGTTGGCTTTCTACTTCTATTGTTTCTTGGTACAGCCTTTTGTTTGTTTTAGTTTCGCAGGAGCCAGCAGCGGCGGGGGCGCGGGCCTGCGGGGGAAGGTGCACAATCGCTGACGTGCGCATGTCCTCCATGACCTTGGCATTGATGGGGTATTCTGGGCGGTAGGGCCAAAACCAAGGCGCGTCGCAAGAAAAAGTGCTTGCTCCTGGGGCCAGAAGGCAGCGAGTAGGGGCGAGAAAAGAAACCTTTAAAAATAGAAAAGATGAAAGAAACGGATTTCAAGATCCGTTTATTCTTCTGGCGAATGGTTTTTTTTTTTCATATTTGGATTGCCTGTCGAAGTGTGGCATGATCATGGGTAAAATCCAAGAGGAAAGGTATTCTCTTTATTCAATGGCGCCTTGGTGTTCTCTCTGTTAAACAACACGTGTTTGCATGACCAGAGGGTTAACACTCCCAACTATTTCAGTGCTATTTTAAGTGAGGCCCGATTCGGAAAACAAAAAAAAAAATTATAAAAAAAAAAACCACAAAATAACAATGACCGCAAAACGTACACGTCATTGCCGGCGCGTACTGATGGATGCACAAATCACGTTTCTGGCATCCACGAAGTAATGTTTGGTGGATATACCAGATCTGTGAAAGTGCTTGATTTGATGGCTTGAAGAATGTGAATATTGAAAGCAATCTAGACAGGCGTTTCCTTTTGTACTTCGACCAATGAACCCTTTTTGGCCCCATTTCCAGCGGCAAGAGCTTGGGGGTTGTGGCCCTATTAAATTTCGGGAGAGTTAATTTGGGAAACCCCGCAACGGTGTCAACTAGTCACATACTTTGGACGCTAAAGGGGCTAGACAAGAAATGGTGATTTCACACGAATTATGATTTCACAAGAATTATGATTTCACAAGAATTGTGATTTGAAACATTCCAGATGCAAGTATCCGTGCGGTTCGTTATGCACTTAACGTTATGGCGTCCGTGAATAACGGGAGCCTGCAGAAATCTCACCAAGTTGAAAAGTGTCAAATCAAATATGCGTGCTTGAAAAAATAGTCTATGAGAAGCAACAACTTGGGATTAAAGGGTCAGCTTTTTACATATGATCAAATTTAAGAGGAAGCGAATAGATGCGGTTTTGGACATTTTTTAATAAAGAATGTGCTGAACTGGATCTTTGTCTAAGGTACCGGTCGATGTCCGGGATTTATTCTTAGCATCGGTAATCCATTTAAGTTTCCTGAGAGACCTAACGAACTATCCGAAGATGACTTTTTTGGAAAAAATCAAGAACCACAAACGTCTTTTTTATTTCACGGGCTCCATCATGTACGGATGGACCTGCCCGCTTTCAAGAATTATTTGTTGTGTGGACCCGTTGATTAGTTGTGATTCAAGGACGGTTTTTTTTGATCCGTCTTAGTCACGTGCTTTCAACCGACCCGCGTAGCGTTGGTGGCTGCGCATACTCAGATTGGCAGATCCGCGGGAGGTGTTTATTTACCTTTTTTTTTTTTTTTTCTTTTTTTGGCACAACGATTTTTCCCTTTCTCATATGGAGTCACTCTCTTTTGCCATACTCTCATACTTTTCTAAAGAGAACTAAACTTCAACTTGTTTACAACTCTAGCACGTCACGGATAGTGTAAGCTAAGGTTGCTTGACCTCTCTTGACTATGAAATAGTCTACGGAGATCGAGATACGAAGCAGATCTGGAAAAGAATATTTCAGATTTCAGATCTCAGATTTTTTTTCTCGGTTCTCCTGCTTGCATCATCCCTGTCCATTAGGGTTCTCTACAAAAGATTATGCCTAAATTACCTCCCAATATCGTAGATTATACGTCTATACATATGCATAAGAGTTCGTAAATGAGCGTTTGAACTCGATTTCTTCTTGTTGTTCTAAATTTAAACCGGGTGTTCTCCCGATTCTTCCTCTTTCAAGGTCGAAGACAGATCGTCGTGAGGCGACGGAGAGTTATGGTTGTCGATGAACTTTTCCGGGTACTCCTCCGGATGGTGTATTCTATAGTGCTTGACGGCAGCCGGAAAAAGCTCCATGGACCAAATCAAAAGCAAGATACCGTACCAGAAAGCAAGCACCCACTCGAAGACTGCGGCCGGTGTGTCGGATTTCAGAGCACCAAACCCAATGGCGAAAGCTCCGGCAATGGCAGTCCAAACCAGCTTGACCAAACACGAAACAATGTAAATATTCAGCCAGCGGTGCTTTCCAAAAAACACCCGATCGTGATTAGGGGTCAATCTTTCGGAGAAATGGCCGAAAATAAGCGTGTTCAAGATATTGCAGAGACACGACACGAAGGCAAACCCAATAAAAACGCCCAACATGGAAAGATGCACGGTTTGGTGGGTGCTGGTTTTGAAAATCGACACCATCAATATACCTAGCTGAGCAATTATGCCCAGGATGATGCTTACAATAGCAATTTTCGGCTGTTTATCAGAAACATATGGCTGGAGCTTGCGTTGCTTGCGCAAGAGATAATCAGCAATTAACGTGCCATCGAAAAAAATCATCTCAACCGCCACGCATGATATAAATAAAGGGTTGAGATTCGTGGCACCGATATCACTGATGTACACTGGGTTCTGATGCTGGCCCTCCATGAAGTCATACATGGGTTTTCCTTGAGCTCCCCAGCAAGCCATCATGGCGATGAGCATTCCCCACCATACTACAAAAGCAACGAGTGGAATACAGTAGTAATGCACTTTCTTGAATCGGAGTATTCTTGTCGTCATGGTATAGTGGGCTACGGCAAGGACACCCGGGAGAAGTAGGGGTATGTACGGGGACTGTGGCTTTGGGGCAAAAGGCCTCGCTGTGTAAGCAAAACGGAATGAGGTATTTGTTTCGGCATCTCGGTGTTAGGCACCAATCAGCGGCCGTATTCTACAGAGAGCTGTCATATGACGGAATGAGCGAGGCTTGCATCGTATGACTGCGCGAAGCCATGTGCACGCGAGGCAAGTCGGAAAAAGCAAGCACGAGCATTTTCAAATACGACAGCAATTGGTGGGGAGGCAGGAAAGAAAGAACGGGATAAAGTGAGACCCGTGTCGTAGACTGGGGAATACTCACGTCCAAGGATTTGCAATTTGGTACGGTTTGAATAGTGGCTGTTTCTTTTTTAAAAAAATTGCATACATTTTTTTTCGGAGTGCTGTCTGGTTTCCCGGACGCTGCTAAATAGTACAGCACGCGTTCATTGTCATCCTGCGGGTGCAAAAGAAACCACATAATGGTGACATGCGGTATACAAAGGAGCACACGAGTGTGCTGCAGAAACCAAAAATGGAGTTGAAAATGGAGACTAAAACCCTCACCCACAAGATATAAACTGATTTTTTTTGTCAATTTTCTGGTGATTTGACTGGACCGGTACCCGTTGGCAGTGGTTGTATACGTTTATGCCGGAAGCGGGAACGCGAGCCATTCCATTCCGCGCTCCTTATCTAAAGTAAGATCGGGTCCGGATCCCCGCCTACAAGCGATTCCGCATTTAAGATTTTGGACCAAAGCCTTGGCTTTCTATCCTACTTGGTTTCCGCTACGAGCATGGAGATCTTATCGCAGGACTGATTTCACCCGCGGATAATCCGTTCTGCACCTCGCAACTGTTTTGTTATCTCCAGGGTCCGCCTGCAAGATATCCCGGACCTTTTAAGACAAGTCCGGTGCCGTGCACATGCGTAGATAAAATTTTATTGCGTTAGATCGAGATTAAATTCACGATTTTGTTGCTCTTTAAAGTTACGGCAGGTGTTATCTCGTTTCCCAAGAAGACTTTGTGCTACATTCTCAATAGCTGCTAGATCTGAGATTGATACCGTGACAGAATCAGAAAACCACCCTAGACCTGGACATGGAACACCAAGTGCAGAAATGAATGACGACGCCTTTTCCATAAACTCAAAGTCGAATGATGACTTCATTCCGGGAACAATCAATATATACTCTTTTTCCGCGGAAGAGGGCCTTTCCAACTTGAAAGTCACAAAGGATAATGTCATTCTCGTACCCCAGCCGTCGGATTCTGTCAACGACCCTCTAAATTGGGCCAAAAGCAAAAAACTATGGAACTTTGTTCTCTTGGCTTTCATCACTGGTTTCACCGCAGCCACCTCAAACGATGCTAGCTCCACCCAAGATTCACTTAACCTGCTCTATGGAATCAGCTACACTGCAATGAACTCTGGGGCAGGGGTGCTTTTCATTTCCATCGGATGGACTACGTTTTTGCTCACCCCCGTGGCAAGCTTATATGGCCGCAAGGTGTCTTACGTGATTTGTATCTCGGTGGGACTTTTGGGTGCAGTATGGTTTGCTCTCTGTAGAAAAACTTCTGACACCATTTGGTCCCAGTTATTTGTTGGTGCGTCGGAAGCGTGTGCCGAGGCCCACGTACAGCAGTCTTTGACAGATATGTATTTCCAGCACCAGCTAGGTGCTATTTTGACGGTGTATATCTTGGCCACATCCGTGGGCACGTATTTGGGGCCGTTGATTGCTGGTTTTATTGTAGAAGGCGCAGGATTCAGGTGGGTTGGGTGGACAGCCGCTTTCATATCGGCAGGGTTGTTGGCAGTGATTGTTTTCGGTATGCACGAGACGGCCTTTGATCGTACGAAGTACCAGGGAATCGTGGAAGAGAATCCTGGTTATAAGGATATGTCATGTGAGGCGAAACCACCCAAACAATCTAACGAGGAGAGGAACAAAACCGACCACAAAGAGAAAGCCGAAAAGAGCCTGGGAGGCGTGGATGGAGAGCACAGCTCTGTGAGCTCAAACATGTCTACCCACTCCAAAGACTTGGAACTTGCACCTACCCAAAAGCAAGGTGCTCATGAACCCAAAGTAGGATACTGGAAACTGGTTGCGTTGGTCACGTGTGCACCCAATTTGGTTGGCACGGGGATCAAGCAGTATGTCAGCCGCCTCTTGTTGCTTTTCCGAGTGTTTCTCTTCCCCCCTACCATATTCTCGGGCCTAGTGTGGGGCATGCAAGATGCACTCTTGACCTTCTATATCACGGTGGATGATGATGTGTACTACGATCCTCCATACAACTACGGCAACACCAAGGTGGCGCTCATGAACGTGCCATCTCTAATCGGCGCAGTTATTGGGTGTATATACGCGGGAGTTCTAAGCGACCACTTCACCATGTGGATGGCCAAGCGAAACGGTGGAATCCAGGAGGCAGAGTACCGGCTATACTTTTTGATCATTCCCGCCATCCTTACGCCCGTCGGGCTCATTCTTTTTGCCGTGGGCACTGACCAGCAATGGCCGTGGTTTCCCACATACTTTGGCTTGGCCCTTGTTGGCGTGGGCTTTGGGTCCTCGGGAGACGTTTCCATGGGGTACTTGATGGACGCGTACCCCGATATGGTGATTGAAATGATGGCAGGAGTTTCTGTGATCAACAATATGTTTGGGTGTATTTTCACCTTTGCGTGTTCGCCGTGGCTTGATGCTATGGGAAACACAAAAACGTTTGTGATCTTGGCGGTCATTACGCTTATAATCATGGGTGCAGGCATTCCGTTTATTGTTTACGGTAAAAGAATCAGAAAATGGACAAAACCTTGGTATTTGGATTATTGTCTGCGCCGTGACAGCATGTTGTGAGGGATTATTTTTGGGGGACTCATCAGAGAATCGGGGGTTTATATACCTTTTATAGAGACTTTATTATTTATTAGATTTGATGTTACGGAGTATGAGCAGTAGCCTCAAGTTGGTCTGGTGGGAAGCGTGGTGTTAGTTATTGGTCACATTACCAAGCAAACAAAGAATGATATAAGCATACACAAATCAGTACACATGTGCATTGCTTAATATTTGGGGCTTGAAAACCGTTCTTATGCTTCCGTATTTTTCATCGTGTTATGGAAAATTTTCTTGGAATTCTTCTCAACTTTTCTACGTTTGATTATGTGTACCAATTGCTTCTATAACGGAAGTATGTAGTTGAATAGAATTCAGTTACTACTGGTATATGCCAGAGTATATTAAGCCTTTAAAACTTGAAGACATGTTATAGTTCACAAATGCCTTCCTTCGTACATTTAGGTGTATTATAAGATATTTTCTCTTTGGGACCCAGATTGAAATTCCCGTTGGCTTTAACATTCCACACTATCCAACACATATACAGATCCTGAAAAAAAAAATAAAAGATTGAAAAGATTAACTAACTCTCTTCCAGGTTATGTTTCTTGACATATCAATCATGGCGCTTTGAATCTCGGCATTGAATTATTCACCAACTTCTGACGACTCGCGAATGCATAACATAAATACACCCTCATAAACATTCCACAGGTTTCTCTGTGGCACTCGCCACCGTTTTTGTAAACCAGCCAAGATTCGGGATATATAAGAAAGAGACTCTCGCACTTGTAAGCGTTTTCTTCTCCATCACTACTCTTCTTCTCTTTTTTAGACACCAATAAGAGTCTGACACCAAAGACAAAATATTGACCCCTCTAATCGACAAGAAGCACACCCAAGACATGACTAAAGTTCTTAAATTGTTCAAAATGAAACTTTTGAAGAAAACTTCTGGCCTTGCACCAAAAGTTTCTTCAACCGGTTTGGTTGCAGCCGCAACCACAAACCCCACAGAGCCCTCTGGAGTAACCACCCAATCAAAGCTTTACAAAATCACCAGAAAGCTTTCTTCGAAGAAAACCAAACCCAGCTCTACTGAGTTTTCTTCTTCGAAAAGTCCCTCTGGGGCTTTTGAAACCGAGACGGTCACAAAGACTGACACGACCGCCACCACCACCACCACCACCACGACTGACACGACCACTGCCAACGAGACAGGATCAAAGAAGCACACCGGCCAGGCATTCGCCAAATTCTCTGGCCTCTTCACTTTGGACCGCCCAGCCAAAAAGACAAAACAAGTCTTTGCAAAGATCTTGGTTCCCCGCAAACTGCCACAAAAAGATGGAGAACATTCCACCCAAACCGTACCCACTTACACTGTAGACCAATCTGTAAACACTGAGGAAGTAGGAGCTATTAACAACACGAGCGCTAACCACGGCGAGTTGGCACTGGGAATTCCTTTGGAAAGAGGGGTTTTCCACGCTGACTTTCCACTTGCTACACAAAACCAGGAGGTCGAAGGCGAGAAAGTACAAAAGGAAGCACTTTCCCAGAAATTGCTACTGCCCAGGACACCGCCTTGAAATGTGCTACCCCAGATGGAACTACCACTGAGACACCTAACTATGGATTGGGAAGTAAACTTAAGCTGTATTGGAAGAGATTGATGAATACTAGAAGTATTCAAAAGGTAAGTAGAAAAGGCAGAGGAACCTCTGGCTCGGAAGGGTCCCTTTACGGCCACACTGACGCAAAGGGACACAAAAGCAGAAAAGGGGCTTGGTGGAAACGGACCAAGGCTTTTGAGGTAAACCTGTTTACACCCACCAGAAATTTCTTGAAAACAAAAGAAGCTTCTGAGGATGGTTTCTGTCTGGTTGTGTTCCGGAAATTACACGTGGACTCGGTCACCAGAAAAGTGCGCCTGGCTGCAAAGTCTTCGTCTTCTGAAACCAGCTTGGACCTGGAAGGTGAGAGTCTGCAAGAGCTGGAGAGTGCCGAGGAGCTGCAAGATAACACTGACACTGACGACACTGACGACACTGACGACACTGATGACACCGATGACACCGATGACACCGAGTCTATTGAGACATTTAATGGCGTGGGCGAAACCCCAGTAGTCTTTATCTCTGGTGGCGAAGAAGAACTTCACGAGACCGAGGAAACTGGCTGGGAAGTCGCAGGCGATTCTCCACAAGTATTCCCTAAATGGTTCTCTGGAGCTCTTCCTACTAGTCTGCTTTCAGAATTATCCCCTACAACGGAAGACGATGTACAAATTGAAACCCAGGGTATTGATGAAACACGGACCATTCTGAAGAACACCCAATTCTCCACTTCCCAAATTTATACCCAGGCTAGTCCTAAACAGGAAAGTGACCCTTCACCCTACGCCACCCAGGAGTTGATATGTAGGGTGATGGAACGTTTTGGGAAACCTTGCGATGACTCTTTGACAATGACTGCAACTGCCTTCTTGAATGATCGGGGGCTCTTGCAGTTTCTTCCAGACACTGAAAGGCAAGAGCAAAACTCCAGGCCAGTTTCCAATTCCCCGCATCGTAATGTGATCCGGGACTTGGATATTGAAGGAGAATCTTTGCCTAGTGAGAGACCCCAAACCAATGAGGGGGAACATTTCAGGACTCGGAAGTTTACCTTGGCCCCTTCCTACCCCACACGGGGATTCATGAAGGAGCTCCAGCTTGTAAAAAAACGTTCTGGCCATGCTAAGAGGTCGGAGACTGCTCTTAAAATGACTGAATGTGTTCAGGCTGACACTGACAATGCGGAGGAAAGCATCGCCCAATCTGTTGAGAGTATTCGGGAAGTTGAAGCCCCGTTCAAACGTACTGAATGTGGCTCACTTGTCAGAAGGCTGACTGGATTTACTCTAGATGTCATTGAGAGAAATGCAGCGACTGGGAATGAGACTACCATACACCAGCAACTTTTGTGTTTGAACACAAAGGATAGTGAGGACTTGGAAGACGGAGATTGCAATCGGATGACTCTTGGCCTTGGTACTTCACCAATTGAACAAGGCCAAACTTTATGGCACTGTCTTGGTTTGACTGAAAGGGAGGGTTGGCAGAGGATCAGAGATGACTTCCTCCAAGGGGAGGACCTTCACATCACCTGCGAGGCCAGAAAGCAGCTTTCGTCCCTGCCCAAGATGAGATCCGCCATGATCCAGAAGGCCAATTCGGAAGGCAACAATGACTGTGAGATCGATGTTCAGAGATCCCAAAAAGTGTCGTTTTCCCCACAATTGGAAGTTTTCTCTACCCAAAAGGTCCCTTCAAAGAGTGTCTTGAAGAACCCCACGGTCACAAACACAGAGGATCTTGAAGATTTGAAACCACTTGACCAACCCTGGACCGTTGAAGACCGACAAGTTTTGGCAGAGGAGATGTTGCAAGAGTTTCTCATCTGTCGCGAGACCATGGTTAAGTTCTCAGGAAAGCATGGACTTGCTGAACTCAAGGAGCCTCTTGAAGCCTTCACTCTGTGCTTCACTTTCACTTTGAACAAGTATGTGCGGGTGCAAAAGAAGCAGTTCTTGGATTACAGTCACTATTTGAGTGAAATCAAAACCTCCATGGACATGGCTTTGAGTGTTTTGGATGGTGCAGGGCAACACTTTTGCCTTCTCGTGGATTACATCGGCACCACTCCCAAGTCGCCCCAGTCGATGCTTGAAGTACAAGAAAAAGCTGCGGTTTTGATGTCTTCGATTTCCACCTCGGGTTTAATTTTGCAGAAAGCCCAGAGTGCATTGGCTCAAGTGACACCTAAAGACTTGGAGTACGCAAGCACAATGGTTGATCTCTTCCAGAAAGGTATACGCAGCCAAACTCATATTTGTGACACGTACAAGATGTTCCGCCTGTTCTTCCTTGAAGATCCCTTGGAGAAAGAAGAGGCCAATGCTGTTACGGGATTTGACGTTTTTGACGACGAGTTGTATGCCTTGCACGAGCCTCTGAGTTCCACTGGTATGGCTGCGTTTGCTGAGAACTTCGGTAGTCTTCAAACATCTTACGATGTCATCAATAAGGCCTGTGAGGATCTCGAGACACTTACAAAGCAGATCATGGTGGGGCTTGGCCAATTGAATTCGGGTGGATCTGCTGCTGCATAAGGTTGAGGATGTAGCATAGGAGCATGCTCTGTCTGGTTATGGATGCTAAAACGATACTGAAATTTACGGTATGGTGACATCGATAAATAGTACTAGGCCATCCATACAGTGTATTAATAGATAAGGTTAAAAAGCCTTTATTTTGTATTTGAGAGCTGTTGAATTAATGAGAGACTTAATTGTGGATGTGAGGATACGTGGAAACATCAATGCAGGCCAAGACCAATGGGTAAATCACGCAGTTACAGATCAGGTACTTGTGAAGCGGACCAAATTTACTTCGGCAGCATTGACTAGTGAACTTTCCTACGTCCTTTATATACCAGGCTGGTGACATTGCTGACTTCATGGAGAACGGCCCTTACATAATATGAAGCATAAGTATCCCCACGGTAATATATAAATTTGCTTTCAAAATTATGGGGGTTTCTATCGGACTCATTACCAACAAGGTGGATCCGACTAGAACCATCACAAACAAGGTCTTTTGTCTGTTCTATGGCTCAGTTATTGAAGTTTATCCACGGCTAGCTTAGTAATTCTCCAATCAGATTTTCTGTCGAAAAGGTGACATCTCAAAAGTGACCATGTGAAATTAAAACGTAATAGGTGGAAGGGCATTCTCTTCTGATTGTTTATATACTATTTTCTCATTATTTCTTATACATTTTTATATAATGTATACACATCGTCTTATCCCCGCATGAATCGAATGCATTCGGATTAAGTTTGGACTGCTAATACCCGGAAGAGTTTTCTGATAAGTAAGAAGTCCGACGATATCGCAAAACTGTCTTAGTGATGACTACATGCTATATATTCAGATCGTTATATCGATGAAAACATAGTACAGCATACTCAAAGATTCAACGGCAAAGTCCTTGGATATTTTACTATAGCCTACACGATTTCGTAATAACAAATAAGGACATGCTATCAAGGACATATATTCCTCAAACTAGTCACTTGACCCGCAATCACAAGAAAAGCAATTTGTAATAGCAATTTGTGGAATGTGCACCAAAAAGTGAGGTATTCACTAAAATATTGATACGTGAAAGCATAAATATTCCGGACAACCATCATTTGACGCAATTCTCGACTTTTAATTCTTCTCTAATTCTCTGTTGGATGTGTCCTTGGGCCTTGTTGAATATGTAATAGTTTATTATCGTTGTTGTATTAAAGGTTTTTCGATTCTTAGTGAGGTGTTGGTGACGCTTGACACTAACCGTGTGGTACAACCTTCCTAGCAGCGCACCCAATTGAAACGGATTCAAATCAAAACAGTAAGCTTATGAAACCGTTTGTAGAATTTATGGTGATAATTTTGGACGCCGCTGGGATAAATCAGCCCTTCACTTCCAATATGTTGCAGTCTCTTCATTAGTGCTTTGGTTCTTGCTTGTTTTCCTTATTTTTCCGGTCACGAGCGATTCACCCGTTTCTACAATCATGGAAACAGCTTTTTTCCTTACCTTTGATCCTATATTACGGAGCAAATAGCCAGTGTGGAACGGTCGTAACCCTAAGGCCATAAACGCGTTAACAAGCACGAAACGTGTAGTGTTTGCCCTTACTGGCGTATAAACAAAGATTAGATCTTCTTTAGTACTATTTAACCATTTGATTTCCAAAAAAGTTCAACAAGATTATACATAATAAAGCGATAGTAAAAAGGCTCCCTTCCCAGACCAGCTCAAATAAAACGTGCCCAAAATATCTGTGACATGGCTCTCACCTGACCATGTATCACTTTACTTGTTCTCATTGGGAAAATTTAAAAAAGGACCCATTAAACTCAACATATACCCTGATATGTTACCATGAATATTTCCTAAACTAGAACAGCACTGCTGATTAATCCATATCCTTAAAACGCTACATGCCCAAATGGCTGCGAAATTGACAGCGTGCTTGGAGGTCCGCGACATTACCCTGCAGTGCCACAGCTATCCCGCCGTCGTGTGTGGCCCACTTTCCCCTTAGGGCTGGGCCCTCGCTCCGCACACGTGAGCAGTCCATCACCACTCCCACCGCACGCATGGCTCGGAAAATACCCGGAAAAAGTTCTCACGCGAAGGACATTTCTTTTTCCATACCATTCAAAACTAAGAATAGTCTGCCTATTGCTTAAATTGATTATCTCTAGTTCGCCATGTCTACTGAATCCGCTTTGTCCTACGCTGCCTTGATCTTGGCTGACGCTGACGTCGAAATCACCTCCGACAAGTTGGCCACCTTGGTCTCTAAGGCCAACGTTGAAATCGAGCCAATCTGGGCCGACCTTTTCTCCAAGGCTTTGGAGGGTAAGAACTTGAAGGACTTCTTCTTCAACTTCTCTGCTGCCCCTGCTGCCGCTGCTGGTGGTGCCGGTGCCGCTGCTGGCGGTGCTGCTGAGGAGGCTGCTGCTGAGGAGAAGGAGGAAGAGGCCAAGGAGGAGTCCGACGACGACATGGGTTTCGGTTTGTTCGACTAATCGTGCTACCTTTAATATTACACTGTTTATATGTTGAGTACACATCCTCGGTTCTATATTTTGCTGTAGATTGTAGATAACTGGCATGTTAATTTGGTGAGACCGTTTGGTACAGCTAATCGTTATACTGGAAAGCTGGGAGTACTCCTCGAACTCTAGTAATTGAATAGTCCTTATTCTTCCCTCATCGAGAAGCTATCAGGATTCTCACCATCTTAACTTAATAAACTTCATATGAAGCCTACAAAAGAATTACCTGTGCAGTATTATTAAACCTAAGTATGAAATATTCAAGAAAGACGAAGTCAGCGCGTTTATTTCTTCTTCTTGTCAGCCTCAGCCTCAGCCTTCTCTCTGGCTCTCTTCTCTCTGATACCCCAGTACTTCTTTTCGTTTCTAGCTTGTCTCAAAGTGGTGTAAGCGGTTTGCTCTGGAACCTCAACAGCAGCGGTGGTGGTCTCGGTAGAAGCTTGCTTGATTGGGAAAGCAACGGCAGCCTTGACTTGCTCACCCTCAGCCTTGGACTTCTTGTCGAAGATAACCAACTTAGACTTGTACTCGTTCAATCTCTCGACGTTAACATCGAAGTTCTCTTGAGACTTGTTTTGTCTTCTGTGGTCAACGGCAATACCGACGGTTCTGGCGTACTTAGCAGTCAAGCCAGCAGCCTTGATCTCGGCCAAAGAGAAACCTCTACCGGCTCTAACCTTTCTGTTGTACTTGATGGTTGGGCATCTGACGATAGGTCTCAAGGCATCGACTGGAGCTGGGGCAACCTTGGCAGCCTTCTCCAATCTAGATTGTCTTCTGGCGATCTTCTTACCGGCTTGGTCGAAGTGGACCTTGACACGTTCTTGCCAGTGCTTTCTGAAGTGGTTCTTCAACAATGGTTGGTTTTTAGAGATGGCCATTTTTCCTAGTGTTGCTGAGTAGGTGAGAGAGAAAAAAAGTCCGGAAAAACTTAGTGATTTTTTCTGTGAGGTTTTTTTTTTCCACCCGCGTACACAGGAACAGCCAGTGAGAGTGAGAGCGTCTGGGGAGGCCCACCATCGCACCGCACCGCAGCTGCCGCCACCACGCACTGTTAACGACATTCTGTATATAGGGTGGTGCTGAAAAACACAGTCACTGGTACACGTGACGTGCGCGCACTTGTATGGGGCACCAGCGTATATCTCAGTCTGAGTACTGCAGGTGGACGCAGCCGCGCGGGATCCCTGGCGGTGTGGGCACGTGACCCGGCGCTTTGCCCGCGCTCTACTGCTTGTATACTAAGGCTTTGGCGCCGGTGGTGGGTTCACCATGAAGGGTGTGCCTCTGGATCCGTGCCTCTGTGCAGGCGGACCCAAATGGCTGCTCGCACGCTGGCCCGCTGCGAGCCTGTGGAGCACCGAAAAAAAAAAAACTTTTTTCCTCTAATTGAAAAAACCTTTGAATTTTCTCTACATATACCTATTTTCTTCATCAAGATGTCCACTCCATCTGTCCAGGTATGTTTAGCTAGCTATGATTGCTGAACGAGAATCCGGCTGATTATATGTTTTCCCGCTGCTTTAATTCGTCGGGAGTCCATAAGAAAAGACCTCCTGCTTGATGGATGAAGGTTATTTTATGCCCTTGATGTATATTTTTTCCATATGGTCCAAGAATGTTCCAAAACCCTTTCTTCAAGAAAACCCGTTCTTAAAGCTTTGCAATGGCGAGAAAATCAATATACGGATCAAAAGGGATAAAAAAATTCCTTTCCATGATGTTCCATCAGTGTATGTGATCATACTGAAGCCCAACGAAACAAGGATCCAATACAAGACCATATTTCCCACGATAATCTACCGAATCGATAATTCCGCCCACAAACTCCGGTACTACTTTCCCTTCTCAGTAATGCAGCCAGGATTTATAAAGCGATCCAATCATATAAACCATTTCGTATACTAACATTTCAAGACTTTCGGTAAGAAGAAGACTGCTACTGCTGTCGCCCACGTCAAGTCCGGTAAGGGTTTGATTAAGGTTAACGGTGTCCCAATCACCTTGGTTCAACCAGAGATCTTGCGTTTCAAGGTTTTCGAGCCATTGACCTTGGCCGGTTTGGACAAGTTCGCTTCCATTGACGTCAGAGTTAAGGTCACCGGTGGTGGTCACGTCTCTCAGGTTTACGCCATCAGACAAGCTATTGCT
Source organism: Metschnikowia sp. JCM 33374 (assembly GCA_005406065.1). NCBI lineage: Eukaryota > Fungi > Ascomycota > Pichiomycetes > Serinales > Metschnikowiaceae > Metschnikowia > Metschnikowia sp. JCM 33374. The sequence continues at coordinate 81,293 of BIMT01000008.1, read as the reverse complement.
AAGGGTTTGGTTGCTTACCACCAAAAATACGTCGACGAGGCCTCTAAGAACGAGCTTAAGAAGATCTTCGCTTCTTACGACAAGTCCTTGTTGGTTGCCGACTCCAGAAGAATGGAGCCAAAGAAGTTCGGTGGTCGTGGTGCCAGAGCAAGATTCCAAAAGTCTTACCGTTAAAATTGGTGGTTGTATTGTGGAAGGCTTCTGTGTCTTATTTTCTCATCTTTGCACTCCCTTTTTTATCTAATGTATAAATAAAAGCACGTATTCATTAATGTGTAGGTTTCTATGCCGGGTGATTTAATCGTTCTTGTGTTTCTTATTTGAACGGCATCTACTTATAGTGTGTTCATTTCTACCTGATGTTTTAGAAATCTTGTAGCTACCCTTTTACTTTAGCCATATACTTGTGTATTATGAGAAGACTATGTGATGCTGTTGGGTGTTTGTTTGCTGGGTCTTAGTGTGTTCCCTTTCGTAGGTGACAAAGTGCCATCTTCCATGGATACGAGATCCAACCGATGCTTTGGAAAGGAAGTATTCTCAAGCCCTACACATTCACATATTTTGGGTAAGATGGCTGTCGTATAATAACATAGATAGCCATGGACTCGACCACGTGTTATTTAAACCCAGTTACATTGGATTACATGTCAAAAAATGGTTCCAGCTGGCTTTACTTGGTTGATGAAGAGTTTCTGGTCATCTGTGGTTTCCGTGCCACCCACCACGTCTGGCAGGATATGCCTACCAGAAAAAGACCCTAGAGGGAAATTGACCATAGCCCAAATGGTGTTGTGTAACATATTTATGTCTCTTCGCCCTTACGGAAGCACGCCTCGTCGGGGCTTCTGCAGTTCCTTTAATGTAGAACATTGTTGGAGTATTTCCCCTTGATTATCATTAGCCTACTTCATGTATAAGTACTCCAACATCATGATATGCAGCTGGCCATCGGAACAAACAGTGGCATACTTCTATGTGTAAACATTTGAAAAAGACTATTGCATTCGAAACGAATTCTTTCTCGTCAATGTCATATGTGGTATTTTCTGTAAACTCAATCCCCATTTGTCTCTACTTCGCTATGTTGCCCAACAAAGGACTACACTTATGCAAGAAAGCACCCATATAACCTATACAAGGGCCAATTTAAAGCGTCAGTCAAATAATATCATAGTATCTAAAATTACTTCTCCATGAACTGTCCAAAGTTTATAGCTTGTGCGTCATTATTTCATACTTAACCAAAGGCCATTATTACAATCATTATAACCAGGATATTCATCCCCGTACCACTTCAATCCTGCAAGAGGTCCTTTTCATGTCACGTGATGGTCCCCCCGAGCGCTTAACCACAAAAATTATCTTCAACAAACACAAACTACTTTTGTTAAACTCCCATACCCCAAACAAAAACGGGAAAGGCGTCAGTTAAATTTCAAAAAGAAGACCCTAGCCTTATATCTACCAAATTAAAATCACGGTATACATTTACTGGAAAGGTTCTTTTATGTGTATATTATCGTTATAAACCATAATTACAGGGGGTGGGGTGAATTTACGTCCACGCAAACCCCATGTTTTTGAATCGCATATCCTTATAGCCAGGTCGAGCTTTTTGCAATGTGTCTTCCCAAATTCGCGCCCACTGAGGCGGCCCCAGATTTCCACCTGGCGTGCATGTTCTCCGGCCCTCAGGCCCTCAGACCCTCAGGCCCGGCTGCGGCTCGTGTGGGTCCTATACAGACCAAGGCCCACTCAAGCACACACCTATATACCCCAACCCCTTTTTCAGATCGGAAAACATAGATCCACTAAAGAAATAGAAAGATAATATGGCCTGGGTCGGCTCTTCACCAAGTCTTCTGGTCCCGTTGCCCTTGGCTTCGCACATCGTGTCACTTGCGCCGCTCCCGCACACCCCACTTGTGGTGCTAGTAACGTCGACTTCCTTGGTGGTTTACGACTCCAAATCGCTTCTTCCGCTCGCTCTCCATAACCGTTTACCCGCATGTATTGAAGCCCACGGCTCGAGTATTGAGTTAAAACTCCGGCAAGTATCTGTATCCTCTGCAGCGCTTGAGAAGATGGGCCTTATCGACGTCCATGTGCGCACAAAACTGGACTTTGTATTGATGTATCACGTTGCAGTCAACTATGGCAAATCGCTCTATGAAATCAGCGATGTTTCCAACACGGAGAACTTGCTCCAGAATAGTCTTCCATTGGCCGCTTCAAATGCGAAAAACTCGCTTTCAAGCATGTTTAAGTCCGCCACACGGTCGCTCATCCACGGTGCGACCATGGGATCCAACATGGCTAGCGTAGAACACTTCGAGCATGGTCCCGTGGATGATGACCAGAGGAATGAGTATATCCCGCTTGTAAAAGTGGCTCTTGTTAAAATACTCCGGCTCCTGGCCCACATTTCTGGCTTTTGGTGCAAACCGAACTCCCGCAATTTGCTTTTCTTCAATGGAGAAGGCCAGCTTCAACTTCTCAATACGCGTACATTCAAGAGCGAAACTGTCCGGCTCTTGGGTTGCCCGTGGTATTTTGACACTACACTTTTGGCGTATAATGCAGCCCAGAACTACTTCTTGCATGTGAATTCTGAGTTTGAGTTGGCGCTTCTTGAGTTCGATTCCTCCACGACTTCAACAGAGCACACCCTTGTGCATACTTTGTTAACCAAATTAGATTCTACTGCAGAAAAGATCGAATTCAACCCTCAGTGTGACCTTGTTCTCATCAAGACCTCTCGTGAGATTTGTATCTATACCCTCAACTGGGAAACTAGAAGAAAACCTCGGTTCCACTTAATCAAGACGTTTAGACCCTTTCCCGAATCTCATTTGTTTGATTTTGGATGGTCTCCCTGCGGTGAGTTCTTTTTCTGCATAGATCATGACACTCGCTTGTGGAAGCTTTTCTCTAAATTCGGCTGTGCACGCTTCGACTCGGCCCATATTGAATCTGACTTAGCCACGACTAGCTCTCAACCGCCGGTACCACCCAATGATCCTGCTGATTTTTGTAAGGTTTCCTTATGCGCCGTTTCTTCTAACGCACAATGCTTATTCTTGGTCAATGCCAAACGCCAGACGCTCTATAAGTTAAATCTCTTACGCTTGGTAGATAGCCAGCAAGACACTCCTCTTTTTCACGATGGCACTTACATTAGCCGTCTTGATCTACGCGGGTCAGGCGCATTTGTTCGCGTGGCATTGCCAGCCTTTGTACAGAAATTTCTTGCTGATATGCAGTGGATCAACGGTGTCTCTTTGAAAAATGCCCTGAAGAAACCCACGGGAATCTTTACTGGTCGCATGAATAAGTATAAGCAGATATCTTTGTCATTTGGCCATGAAATTGCGGTATCGACCCCCGTAAGTATGGGTAACGAGGCTAACCAAGTGTACTGGTTCCAATTCTATAACCACTATATTGGCCTGATCAATGTGGTCGACCATATCTGGATAAATGATTATTTGCTCGTTGTTAATAGAATTCAGCGAGAAGATGCACTTGCAGATTCGATCAACCCAGGCGATCTTTTAGTGGATGAATTGATTCTTTTGAATACAAAACAATCGAAAAATGGTGCCGGTGGAGTCAGATTTAAGTTCGATACCGACCTCATCTCATGGAGACATACGTTCAAGAATCGTATTTTACGGATGGAGGTCTCCGGAGACACTTCTGGCGCACAAACTTTAACTTTGATCACGCATGACATGAAGATTATAATCATTGATTTTGATATCCATTCGGCTAGCCACGCGGATGTTCCAGAACAAATTTCATTGGACTCATCGAAGATTTCTATTAAGGTGCGCCGCACTATTCACTTGGCGAGTATCAAGCACAAATTAGCGATCAATTCTTTGAAAGATATGTTTGCCGTTGGCGATAAGCATTTTTTCTTCTTGTTGGATGACGGAGATTGCTTTCTTTTGAGAAACCATACCCTGGACTCGACTTCTGACTCTAGCTCAGGCTCGACAAATGAAAAGTCAAAACATATACAGACAACAAACATGTATGACTTGATCAAGGTAGATTCTGCTATTGAGAGGTTCCAGATAAGCCCCATCCATTTTGAAGGAAGTAAACCCCGGTACTTTCTCACACTTTACAAAGGAGATGATATTTCAACATATGATTTGAAAGAGCTTTTAGCGCGTCCATATGAGTTCGAAGGCACCGAAACTTCTGAGGACGGCGATGTGTCTAAAATCCTAAGGCCAGTTAAAACTCACACCTCAGCATTTACGTCCATGCAAATATTCCAGTCCAATGGAACTATCTGTATCTCGGGATTTGAGTACCAGGTTCTTTGGAAGAATGAGAATCTCATTATAAAGCATAGGCCGAGTCGTTTGATGATCTTGGACAAGTTTATTCAGAGAGATTTATTTGATGCGAAATTTGACAAGCATCAATTGAATGAAAAGTATTCGAAGTTTCCAAACTACGCTTACTGCCTTGAACTTTTACTTTTTGATCAGTTGGAATTCATCGACAATGAAGGGGCATTTGATAAAGTATGTGAGCTAGTGAATGCCAACAATGATGCAGATACGATATACGTCAACTTTTTAAGGAAGATTGAGATACATTATTGGGACAAATTTTTCCGGATTTTGAAACTCACACCTATTGATTTTATGAACAAGTTGATCGATTCTCAAAACGTGGGACTTTGCTACAATTACCTTAGTATCTACCTCAATTTTAAGAAAGAGCACGACCAGGTGGGCTCCCCGAATGGCTCCCTATCAAGCTCTTCTGATGATAGCTATGACTTTCTCGGTGAGACAGAACAATCTATTATTTTGGAGATTGTTATTTTGCTAAAACGTGATGAAAAATGGGACGAATGTTTTGAACTATGTCGTTTTATCAAGCTTTTGGAGCCTCTGGGGAAGCTCTTACGGAAAGTGCGCGAACGCATTGCAAATTAGCGCTCAAATTGTGGAGGCCGATTTCTTGGTTCGCGCACGTGCAGGGATTTTTTTTGACCAACCAAACAGCCTCAATTTGCAAGGCGAGCCTCACGTAAAAGCTGTGACAGAAACAAGTGTCTTACACCCCCACAAACACTCCACACAACCATGACTCTCGCAACAGAGTTCGCTGAGACTACCCGCCGGTCGCTTACACACTCCGACATGAGAACGAGAGTTCTCCACTTGTACCGTAAGTACATCAGAAACTCGAAGGAGTTCTCCAACTTGTACGAGTTAGACATGCCGGTTGCCAACGTGAAGACCAAGATCAGACAAGAGTTTGAGAGACAAAGATTCGTCAATGACTTGGACGTCACCAATATTCTCTACGCCAAGGGACAAATGGAGTTCCAGGAATTGATCAACTTCTGGAAACAACAGTGTCATGTTTTGAGATACTTCGAAGACCAGGAAGTTTACGGCGCTGTTGACAAGAATGACTTCGTGAAGAACTTCTTGAGAGGTAACTAAAACAGTTGAATTGTTCCTCTTGAAAGGAAACCTTTGGAGAGGAAGTGCATTATCGGGTTACCGCAACGTAGGTGGTTAATTCCGATCCTATAACTTATAATCAAACGGTCAAAACAGGCCACCAATCTTTCACGAACATTTAGCGATGTTTCTGATTGAAAAACATATATGAATACAAAGAATATCACGATAAAGCCGGATCATTCGCTATTTTTGGTGTACCGGAATCAATTTAGACACATTGTAGTAACGCATCAGGAATGGAATGAAAGAACAAAGACAAAAAAAATGAAAGAATACATGAAAAGTGGGTTCACACAAAGGGGTATTATATTTTATTTATGGACCGTGGAGGGGAGTAACCGCTTATTCCAAGTTGTCAGCCAAAGGCGCTTCCTCTGCACCGTAATCCAAATCCTCGTCTTCTTCAACGCTCGCTTCTTGGTATTGTTGGTATTCACTGACCAAGTCATTCATGTTGGACTCTGCCTCAGTGAACTCCATCTCATCCATACCTTCGGAAGTGTACCAATGCAAGAAAGCCTTTCTTCTGAACATAGCGCTAAATTGGTCACCGACTCTCTTGAACAATTCTTGGATGGAGGTGGAGTTTCCAATGAATGTAGCAGACATGTCTAAGTCTCTTGGTGGAACCGAGCAAACGGCAGTCTGCACGTTGTTAGGAATCCACTCAACAAAGTAGTCGGCGTTCCTGGTTTGCACCTTGTGCATTTCATCGTCGACTTCTTTCATGGACACCTTACCTCTGAAGAAGGCGGCAACAGTCAAGTAACGACCGTTTCTTGGGTCAGAGGCAGCCATCATGTTTTTAGCATCGAACATCTGCTGGGTCAATTCAGGCACGGTCAACGATCTGAAGGACTTGGAGCCAATTGAGGTCAAAGGAGCGTAACCAACCATGAAGAAATGTAATCTTGGGAAAGGAACCAAGTTGACGGCCAACTTTCTCAAGTCGGAGTTCAATTGGCCTGGGTAACGCAAGGAGGTGGTGACACCAGACATAACAGAGGACACCAAGTTGTTCAAGTGGTCGTAGCTTGGTTGAGGCAATTTCAAAGTCTTTTGACAGATATTATACAAAGCCTCATTATCGATACAGAAAGTCTCGTCTGAGTTCTCCACCAACTGGTGAACGGACAAGGTAGCATTGTAAGGCTCAATGACAGTGTCCGAGACTTTAGGAGAAGGCACAACGGAGAAAGTGGCCATCATTCTGTCGGGGAATTCCTCTCTGATACGCGAAAGCAACAAAGTACCCATTCCCGATCCGGTACCACCACCCAAGGAGTGGGTAATTTGGAAACCTTGCAAAGAGTCACAACCCTCGGCCTCTCTTCTCACCACGTCCATGACGGAGTCCACCAATTCAGCACCCTCGGTGTAGTGACCCTTGGCCCAGACGTTACCTGCAGAAGACTGTCCGAAAATGTAGTTGTCTGGTCTGAACAAGTTACCGATACGCGAGGTCTTGACGGAGTCGATAGTACCGGGTTCCAAGTCTACAAGAACCGCACGAGGAACGTACTTACCCGAAGACGCCTCGTTGAAGTAAACATCCAACTTAGCCTTTTGAATACCGTCATCTCCGTGGTAGTTACCGTTGTTATCCAAGCCATGTTCTCCACAAATAGTTTCCCAGAAAGCAGCACCCTAAAAGGAGTTAGTATATGTGTTTTTGTTACTCCTTCTTGATAGTAAATCAAACAGAAAGCAAAGGGTAATTTTGAGCACGTCAAAATAAAAAAATTAAAAAAAAAAAACATACAATTTGGTTACCACATTGACCAGTGGACAAATGAATCTAGAAAAGTTAGTATTGTGTGACATCAAATCAGGGTATTCTTGAGAGGACCACGGTCACGTGATTGGCGGCCACGGGATCGGGGAAGCATGGCGTTTAAACGGGCAGGGTCGACGGGAGTGGGTTCTTTGGAAAGCGTTGATTCAATATTTCGGGTTTCTCCGAGCATTAGTAGACGCTGTCCGTGGATTCCAAGCGGCTAATGGGTGTTTTCCCCATGGCGCTGGTGGGGGTTTTTTGATGGATGGAAACCGCAGAAACCATAGGTGAACGGCACTAAAAGGTAGGACATTCTTGATGTTTCCGGGGATTTTCTCTTCTTATGGGTAGCCAAATCACTTGATGGTATCAATGAGACAAAAAAGGGGGCATTTTATTCATCAGAAATGGACATTTTGGAGAAAATGCCTTTGGAGTTTCACCGTGTGAGGCGTGTTCCGCTCGCGTCTCAAGATCGGGATAAAAAGGAGGCAAAGAAGGCCAAAAAATGGCAAGAAAAGCGGCGCCCTGGAAGTTTGGTGACTGTTGGGTCCTCTCGTCAAAACTACGACATACGATTTCTCTCATGGCGGTATTTGGTATGTGTTGGAATCTAGATAGCAGGAATTGATTTGAGAAATGGAGCGTGAAGGCCGCTTGTTTGTTTTCTGTGCGGAACCCAGTTTAGATTTGCGGTGTGCGCACGACCGCGAAGTGTTGTCATATTTCTGTTTTGGGCAAGACCGGGTGCGGTTAGTTAAACGGTTGTGCACCTGTATTATCCGGACGCCTACCCCAGGACATTTATCCGGGGAGTTTTTTGACTTTTGGTGTAATATTTTGGACTAAATGTGTTTAAATGTGTTTTTTTAGTGGATTTGCTTGCTTTTTTTGGGAGAAAAACATGGTTTCTTTTGGTACTTTAGAGAAGTGGTGTGGACGCTTTTCCAGTTAAGAGGGGTGTGAGTATCGCAGCCAAAAGTTCTTATGGAAACGGTGCTTTAGGTTTTTCATCTTAGGTTTTTAATCTTAGGATAGTCAAAAAAGATGATTTGATTGAAAAATTTAAGGGATTAGAGCCTGTTTTGATGTGCTGTATGTAATACTGGCTGGTCCCGTGAATGTTTGAAATTAGAAATATCCGTCGCCGGGTTAATTAGTACCATACACGCGTCTTCGCCCAAAACGGAGAGTGAGAATCATGACATGTCTTTCTAGCATTTTACAGAGATAGAAGACACGTGTTTCTCTAAAAAAAACTAGAGAGGAGATTTTTAATTTACTAGTGTGAGGTTATTTCCAGATGTGAAGTTTCATTTTAAGGGTTGGTGTAAATTCGTTTATGCTTTCTTAATATTTCAAAGAGAAGGAGAGAAACGAGTATTTTATAGGCAGATTATGTGAGTGTAGTATGGTTATTTTGGACTACCTGGATAAAACCCTAGAACAAGGTTGATTGGTTTCAATTCAAAAATTGCCAACTTTATGTTTTTAGTATTTCCGCTGAAGTTATATCCCACCATTAATAAGATTCTATGTTAATTCAAATGTTTTATGGGCAGAACTACTCTATAATTGGTCCAGTAAACAGCGAAACGGTCCCCAGAGAGAAGTCAATATCGGAAAGTTTCCAAACCATACAAAGCCAAAGGCCAAAAGTGGGTCTAAAAGTTATATATCAATATTATCTAGGGCGTTAATCTTAAAACAAATAATTCAGATTTCGCCTAGATGAACCCCTCTGGACCGGAATTTGTCCTTAGTTATGTAGATTCGTCTCTCGGTTGCTACGTATTCCTCTTAAAGGCTATTTTCCTTAAAAGTAGTTTGTTTCCATCGCCAATATTGATGATTTGATTCAAAAATCACAAAAATACCACATATGGATGAAATTTCATGTAAAAACCTCGAATTCATTCCGTTACTCACACTCTTCGTGTCAGTTGGAGCTCTGCTGAGGTCCCTGGATAATTCAGGTTGGGCCGGATTTAGGGCTATATTGTGCAAATATTTTCTAAAACTGAAGGTTTCATACAGTTTGGAAACTGAATTTTTCCGCCATTTATGATCCCCCTATTATGAAGCTTTCTAAAGAACCGGTATTTATTCTAAAAAAAATAAGGAAAATTTCTGACGGGTGTCGTTTTTTCAAAGCTAAGAAGAAAATGATAATTGCCATTTTTACCCAAAATACGTGGCTGTGAAGGAATGTGATGCACAAGATACAGGGTTTATTCCAAATTATCATATTCTTAGAAGGAGTCTAAAGAAGTGAATTGTGGGTATTTTCAGAATGTTTTACCCCCAAAATATATCGAATACCTCGGAACTATTCTGTTATTCTATTATGCGTTGCTTATGTATCAACACCACCCAGTCTCACCAGCAGCCATTGCACACATAAGCATGCAACAGCTAAATACTTGAGTTATTATCATAATTAAAAAAAAATGCCCTATCAGCTTAAACAATACACTAGAGTTTATTTCACCCGCCCGAACTCTTACAGTTGTATTACCCCATACCTTCTCACGGCTCGCGCATACCATAAGCCCACACCCATATAATAAATCCAGGGCTGTTCACAGGAGTATTTGCCTCCCTATTTGTAAACAAAACCTCTATAAGAGAAAGGAAAGGTCCTCACACCTCCAACTTTTCTATCTATATCACTACTTGTCTTTTTTTTTTAGAAAGCGATAAGACTAACACACAAACGTGGTATTATCGTCCCCTCTAATTGACGCAAAGAAGGCCTCGAGAACTCTCAAACTTTCGACAATTCTTGAATTCTTCAAAATGCTATTTTTCGGAAAAAACTGTGGACAGTTCCAAAACCCTCTCCATGTTTGGAGGCAATGGAATCCTCGGCCCTTTCTGTAAAAGACACCAGAGAACGCCCAAAAGAATCCTCAAAAAGAAATAAAACCAGTAAAACCATCTCTAGTGACTTTTTCTCTTCGAGATTGTCCTCGAAAGTCTCCTCAAAATTCTCTTTAAGGGCTTCTTCCAATGGGACTTTCTCCAGAGAAATAAACACAAAGACTGCTACAAAAACCACCACCACAACAACCACCAACGGAGAAGAATTAGAAGGTAAAGCACCCGTCTTAACCAGAATTTCTGGCCTCTTCAAGTTTAACTCTGGTGTGAAAGAAAAGAAGACTGAATTTTCAAACACCCAGGACCTTGGAACACTGCCACAAATAGAAGGGCAAAAAGTCTCCAGAACTTTTCCAGTAAGCCACATAGTAGGCACGGAGGAAGTTGTTATTAACACTGAAGGATATGGTAAGACTGAGGAACACAAGGGGAAAGTGCCAACAACCTCAGAAGATTTTTTTCCAAAACCACAACCCCTGAAACTCGATTCTGATGGCACAAAAGGCCGGGAGTACCCAGAAAGAAAAGCTTGCCATGACACGGTCTTGCAATATGCTAGCTTATTTGAATGTGCCTCTCTTGAGCAGAAAAAAAGCCTGAACAATAAGTGGCCTCTGAAAAGATTGAGTATCCATAAGAGATATTTTCGGAAAGGATGTTTGAAATTAGCACGTGGATACAACACCAACTGGGAAGAGTTGCAAACCAACGAAAACATCCCTTGCAAACAAGCAGCCGGAGGGGAAGGAGACGAAAACGCCAACACTGGTGTCATCGATACATTACTGGACCAAAATCCCCGGTCAAAACAGAAGAATATTCCCGAATACGAACTTATACAAGACTGTAATGGGGAAGTAAAGAGGGGTGAGGACATTAGTTGTGGGGACATTAAGAATGCGAATTCGGCAGAGCTCGACGTCACTCCTGTCACCAGAAATCATTCCTCTTGGAGCATGCCTTTTTTATTTGAAGCTCGCCCGTTTATGTCTACACAGAATTCTGCCCTGGCCCCCAAAAATCCTTCTGATTATGGGTGTTGGAGATTTCTTCTCCGGAAATTACACATGGCTTCATTCACCAGAAAAGTGAATGGGTGGCTGCGAAAAGGGCGCGTGGCTGCGAAATACACCTCTTCTGCTGGCAACATTTTTACAGGACACAGAAATTTGTATGACTCCGAGTCGGAACAGAACCACAGTGCAGGTGTTTATTGTGGTGAAGCGACTTCTTCATTGTCTAATTCACGCTGTGGACGTTCTGCTGGGAGTATACTTGAACTGGTGGTTGCACGTGGGGAACAAATTGGTGAGCCAGAATTCCTGGTATATATTAATACCGAGAAGTTGGATACCAATGGTGACACGTATGGCGCTGAGTCTTTTGACATAATTAATGGTTTAATTAATGACTGGGAAGAATCCCAAGTGTTTGGGGGTAAGGTTAAGCCGGAATACTCTGATGAAAATGACGGACTCCATGGGGTTGACAAAACGTCCACCAGCACGGTAGGAGACAATATGGAAATTGAACACCTGGAGACTCGTGAAATTGCTGAACAAGATAAGGTGGCCAAAAAAGGATTCATGGGCATGGTTAGCAAATGTTGTAGACAGTATTGCAGTGGGTCTTTGAGACTTGCCGAAAGTGTTTCTACGCATGAACGGGAACCCTCACGGGTTTCCGATAATCAAAGACAAGAGCCACTCTCCCGTCCCAACTCGGGAAATCTTAATGGGATCCTGGTGTTGGGCGTGAAAGGAAAGATTATGTCTAGTGAGAGTCCCCAAAACACCGGAGAGAAAAGTTTCAAGGCTCAAATTCTCAGCTCGGCCATTTCTAAAGATACACAGGGAAGATTCATGAAGGGGCTCAACATATTGGGAAGTATTTTCGGCCATGTGGAAGCAGAAATGTCGGAGACATTTACCTTGACTGCTGAAATTGTTCAGGACGTGGAAAAACACATTTTGGATGAAGACAAGGCGGAGGTGTTTGAACCAGCTGATGGTGTTCTGGAGGATAGTGAAGCTCTGGCAATTGACGAGCCTTTTCTTGAAATTTCTGATTGTGGGTGTCTGGCAAGACAGCTGGGTGAGTTTATTGAGAAAAAAATAGAGACAGAAGAGGAAGACATTACTGACCTGGAATTCAAACAAGAGAGCTCAAGTCATGGTGAAGAAATGGACGAGATCGAGTACCATCGGTTGGTTATTGCACTTGGAAGTGTTCCAGCTGAAAGAAATGACACCTTATGGTACTTCCTCAAATTAACAGAACGGGAGGGTTGGCAGAGAATCAGAGACGACTTCCTCGGAGGCGAAGACCTTTACATTGCCTGCGAAGCTAAAAAGCTGCTTTTTTACTTGCCCAAGATGAAATCCATTATCTTGGAAAAGGCCAATTTTGGAGGAAACGATGACTGTGGAACGGACTTACCGATAATGAAAAAGATTTCCTTTTCTCAGGAATTAGAAGTGACAACCAACAAAGCTGTACCTTGTCGGGGTATTTTGAAGAAACCGAAGCATTACCCAAACGTCCCAACCTCAAGAGGCACAATCTCAAATATAGGGGCTTTTCAAGAATTTAAACAGCCCCTCACCGAAGTAGAGAGACAACACATGGAAAAGGAAATGTTGCGAAGGCTTGACGACTGTCGCGAGGCATTGTGTAAGTTCACAGGAAAGCAAAAACTTGCCCATCTCAAAGAGCCTCTACATCATTTTACTCTGTGCTTCAGCTTTACTTTGGTTAACTATGTGCGGGTGGCAAAGAAGCAATTCTTGGACTATAATCATTATTTGAGTGAGATTCGAAGCACCATAGTCACGGCCTTGGTTCTATTAAGAGGTGCAGGAGAGCAATTCTCCCTCCTTGTGGATTTCATCAATACCACTCTGAAGTCGGAACAGTCTTTGCTTGAAGTGCACGAAAGAGCTTCCTTGTTGATGTGTTCGTTTGCAAGCTCAGAATCAGTATTACAGAAGGCTCAAAAAGCGTTGATTCAATTGAGAGGAGAGGACTTTGATTACGCAAAAACAATGATTGGTCTCTTAGAAACGGCCATGCTTAGCAAAAGAAACATTTCCGATACTTACAAGTTGTTCCACGTGCTCTATATTCAAGATAACGTGGACAAGACAGAGGCCGATATTATTACGAAATTTGGTGATTTTGAGAAGGAGGTGGAATCCTTGGAAAAACATACATCTTGCTATGGGATCTCCAAGCTTGATAAAACCTTAGAGAGTTTCCAGAAAGCATGTGACATTATCAATAAGGCTCGAGGTGACATAGAGACACGCACCATGCAGATAATAACAGGTGTTGCCGAATTAAGGTCGGGTGGATCCACTCTTGGGTTGGTACTGGAGATGGAAAGTTGAAATTTGAAGATTCAGGCAGGGTCCTTCAAATACACCATAGATGAAAGGCCAGGGCATTTTGAATGTGTTCATGTAAATTTTTTATAGGTATGTTGTTGAATTGGATTGATAATAAAGCTTTTTGAAGTAAACATTCAGACAACTTATTAAGCAAAGATATTTAAAGTGAGAGTACAGGTTGCAATAAGCAAAATTTAATAAATTTTTTTAATCGCACGTTATTTTAGAAATTGAAACGAGCGTTCGAAAAATACAAAAGATCAAAATGTTTAATTTTGTATGTATTTTTATAGAAATAATGCATTTTTATTTCCTTTGCAAAAAAATTAATAAGAATTAATTAAACATGTGCAGTGAACCAGATATTTTGATTATTATTGGTTTCTGATCAGGTGAGAATTTTGTGCGAGCGATGGTAGATACTCACTGAGAGCCCGCCAACACATTAAAATACATTGAGATATATCAAAACACAGCTATTTGGTAAAGTTTAATTATTTCCCAGGCAGCCGTTTTAATAAATCAAAAAAAAAAAAAAAAAATAAAAAAAAAAAAAAACAATCATCGCTAGGTAAAAAAAGAAAATCCCACATCATTCAAGTAATACGACGTTGCGATGCACAATAAGAGACGGCCCGATTGTATTGTACATTTGGGAATATTTAATGGATATTTGATATAAAGGGAAATAGAAAAATCACAGTTTTGATTATGTGATATTGTTTTTAACGAAAAAAATCCCGAAGTATGCACTGGTGAAGCTTGCCAGTGGATCTAAAGTGTGATGTTTCCGCAGTACAGTTTGAGGCTCTTTAGTCTTTATAGCAATATATTATGCATAACCACACAACAAAAAAGTTGAGGCGACGCAATTATCTTTTCGTAAAAATTTCATTCCTACTGTAAATTAGTGACCATTGGAATGTAAAAAAAGAAAGTTCATGGAAAAGAAGTGCTTCAGTGGGATGGATACGTTTCCTATTTCCCTTTTGGGACTACCCAGCACTTACGCGGCCGTATTTTGGGGTATGTTTTGTAGTTTAAATGACTGGAAAATGGAAGGATCCACGCAGAACATCAAAACCAGCCAAAGTCCGACAAAAAGTAACATCAATAATCCACCTGATTTATACCACTGCTTCCCCCTTCGAACGTACTTATCGCCCCCTGGTTACGCACAGTTAACCGCATTTGGGGAATATCACGAAAAGGACCCATAAAACTTTTTTTATAAGAATTTGCTACGCCAAAGTAACAAAAAGAACTAAACCTCTCTTTTTCAAATTTAGATATATTCACACAAGTCGATTGTGTGGGTTCCTCTTGAATTAAACATCACCTGCATACAAATAAACACACCATACACTCCCGTACAATCGTACACTTAACGAGTATACATCCACCAAATTCGTTTAACTAATATTGCACCTTATATCGTCCATTAACCACACGTTAAACCAGCAACAAAACGATAACACAAGGACCTAATAAAACAAAAAGCACCAAATTTCAATCAGAAGTCTTGAAACAGTGTGAAACAGTGTGAAACATCGCTGAAACAATATTGACACATACCCTCAAAATACATAACATATACCCCGTCCCCCAAAAACACCATGTCTTCTACAATCCAAAACAGAACGCACGAGTTTCAACAATGCGTGTCGTCTTTCGATAAAATCAACAAAGTGGGCCAATCGCAACCTCCTCAGCGTAATGTTGCCGGAAAAAAATCCAAGTTCAGCCACCAAGCAAGCATTATCGCCAAGGATATTGCCCACACCACAGAACTTTTGCTGAAACTTGCACTTTTGGCCAAAAGAAAGCCGCTTTTTGATGACCGGCCCGTGGAGATTGGCGAGTTGACGTATGTGATCAAACAGGACATTTTCAAGATCGAGCAGAGTCTCCAGAACTTACAGAAATTTGCCCGTGGCGAGTCTCTGATCCAGGTGGACTCCCAGATCACTCAATACTCAAAGAACGTGATGAATCTATTGAATTCCAAGATGAAAAACGTCAGTGGAGAGTTCAAGAATGTTTTGGAGCTCAGACAGAAGAATGAGCTTGTCAATAAATCTCGTAAGGAGAACTTCTTATCGGCATCATCTCACCTTCGCCAGAACCAGCACTCTCCAGCCGGTTACGACAGCAGTCTGGGCGCCAATCTGCTTGCAAATTTGGGTGAAAACCCTTATTTGATGCCTGAAGTACACGACTCGGCGCCTGCAGGAAATGGTGGCGACTTACTATCGATTCCTGACCAAACCAGGCAACTTTTGCTTATGGAGGAACAATCCAACGAGTATTTACAGCTGCGTAACTCTGCTGTGGAGACCATCGAGGCTACCATCAACGAGGTGGGCAACTTGTTCCTGCAGTTGGCCACGATGGTGACGGAACAGGGTGAAACCATCCAGAGGATTGACCAGAACGTCGAGGATATCGACATGAATATAATGGGAGCCCAGCGCGAGCTTTTAAAGTATTATGCGCACATTTCAAGCAACCGATGGATGTTCCTTAAGATTTTTGGCGTATTGCTTGCGTTTTTCTTCCTTTGGGTCGTGGTTAGTTGAGTCTGAAGGGGAAATTCCGACAGACTCTATCCCCCTAGACTTGGTAGAAACCGCCAGATGAACAGTCACATGGGTAGAGCAGGAAAAAAAGAGCTCGACGAACATGTGATTGCCCTGACAGATATTGTTTTAGTTAATAGGTCTTGTGATGGTTATGCTTCTCATCTGGGAGAGTGTTTAAGGTGCGGGGCTAACAGGCATCAACAGTATTTACATCTGCGGCTCTACGGATATTTAAGCCCAGTCTTTTTCCATATAGATATACCCATGGAGTCAGGCTATACTTGTTGGTGCATACCAGGGGAATTCGAAGTCCATATTGGGACTCCACATTCGAATTGCCTCGGCACTGGAAACTTTAGAACCAGTTGGTGGAAGACGTTGAAGAGGAGAACGGTAAAGAAGGGTAAAACGGTGAAGAGAAGAAGGGGAAAATGAAAATAAAGAAGACCAGGGGAAAGAACACCCACGATAATAAAAAGAATCCCGTTTACGGACCTTGACGTGTTAATCTTGTGCCTTGGTTTAGTGCGACCACACCAACTCCAAAGGCTCGAGGCTGCGAGTGTGGCTATCGTAGAGGGAAAGGTAGGTCGAAGCCACACAGCGGAAAAAGCGAAAAAAAGCGAAAAAAAAAACAACGAAATAAAAACCCCTACTTCACATCTCTAAACACAACCACTAATCACACCACATGCCAGTGTCACATGTAATATGTGCCATTTCTGAAAACTAAACGAACAGCACTCGGAGTCACAACGGTCGTGCGTTTACCAGAAACAGCGCGAGCACACTCCCCCCGGAGCGGCGGAGGGCCAGGTGCTAACATACGCCCTTATCAGTTCAAGGTGCACACGCCCGACGACCAACACAAAACAAGTGGACATCCTTCAGAAACAGCGTTGGTTATAAATTTTAACGGTCTCACCCATACTGCCCCATTCTTTCACCCGCAATCGCAAACCCCAGATACTCTTTTCACTCCCAGCAAGCAAAAATGTGGAACTACATGTTTGGCGGCAACAAGCAGCAGAAAAAAGAGTTGCCGAAAAAGGCCATCGTGGAGTTGCGTGAGCACATTCAGATGCTCAACAAAAAACGAGCCCATCTTGAGCTGCAGATCGAGGAACAGGAGCAGTTGGCGCGTAAACACATTGCCACCAACAAGGCATTGGCCAAGAATGCGCTCAAGCGGAAAAAGGGCTATGAAACCAACTTGATGAAGATCGAAAACCAGATCGATTCTTTGGAGACGCAGTTGACGGCGATAGAGAGTGCCAACTTGAACTTGGAGACAATGAAGGCCATGAAACAGGGCGCTTCGGCAATGAAACAAATCCACGGCGAGTACGACGTCGACAAGGTCGAGAATACCATGGACGATATTCGTGAGCAGGTGGAGTTGGCTGACGAGATTTCCGAGGCCATCTCGAGGCCCGTGGGCACTGGCTATGTGGACGAGGACGAGTTGGACGAGGAGTTGGCTGCATTGCAGGCCGAGGACCAGGCTGCCAAGCAGCAAGAAAGACAGCCGGTACAGCACCAGCCAGCGCAGAAACAACCCGCCCAGGCGTTGCCCGACTTCCCCTCCGTCAGCAGAAACAAGCCACAAGCCCAGCCAAAGGCCGAGGAAGAAGACGAGGACGAAGAAGCACTCAGGGCGTTGCAGGCAGAAATGGGACTATAGACAAGTTTCGCTCGCACATGCTTCAAATCCAGTCGGACTCTATTTCAAAGGAAGGCACTATGTGGAACCAAGCCAAGTCGTTCATCTCATGCATCGTATCTCTAGCATTGATGCTTTCACTTCTTCTGAGTGGGTTAAATATCTCGCTCACTTATCCCAGAGCATTGTCTCTTGTTGCTCCCCATATCTGGTCCCTAATACCGAAGTGACGTACTCCCGTGTGAAACCACTCTAATGGCTCTATCTACTCGTATACCTAGGTTTGAATCCTGCCCAACGTCATCCAGAGAAGGTGTATCCAAACTTTAAATGTGCTACAGCAGAATGGGTACTAATGAAAGGGTCATTCAAAGTTGATTTACCGCTTAAAAGTTTGCTGTGGTGTTTAAGGCTAGGTGCTTTCAGTTTATCTTGTGGCCTTGGCAAATTTCACACCAGGTACATGTGAACTGGGATAACCGGACACAGATTACGGAATGTTGATTACCAGCAATTATCTGCAACACACATCATTTGTAAGAGTAAATATAAGAATATACACGGAGAAATGTTAAGGGTGGAATGCACACGTGTTTACTCGTGCGCAAAGGCTTTTTCATCTCGGGCCCACATGGAATTTGATGCCCTTTGACTAACAACATTAGCAGGAAAAACCCAAGAAGTAAAACACCAACCGTGATTTTAAAACCGTTTCAGAATGGCAAACTGGATCATACCCAAAAATAAGATCTTCTAATTCAGCTCCTTAAGCTTCACAACAGCTTCTCCCCACATTGTTAGCACTCTTTTTGTATAATCCAAGAATAGTCTTTCTCTCGGGTTGCCTGGGTAGCAAGGAAGATGCAATCTAGCCAATAAAGCGAGGCAAAATCCGAAGTTGCATGTAAATGCCTCTTCGCATCTGGTCCATGAGTCATATTGTTTAGGATTTCACGCAGAACGGTCTCTAGATCATGAATTGCCTGTTCTGCAACATCCATATACCTATCTCTTTGAATTAGTGGGTCCATAGAGGCAATTCTTCCAAGAGCGGCGGAAATATCTCCACTTGATTTTAGCTCACAAGTAGTAGGCCCGAACCCGGGGTCTATCACTACATTCCAACCATCCTCCATGTAGAATTCTGCCTTTTCTTCAGGATAAACATTGATGGGGCTTATTTTATCAATGACTACCCATTCATTTTCTTCAATACAGTTGTCTTCGTCATCATCAGGAAAGGCAAAGTCCTCCAAATCCCAGGTATCGTCAAAGCCAATCCTTTCTAAACGAGACCCTTCTATATTGGAAGAAAGCTTTGGATGTGGTTCGGTTTTCACATCAAAATTTCCAACTGGAATGGCATTGGCCAAAGAGCACACGGAAAAGAAAGAATTAGTAAAAGCGGCGAATTTCATTTTGAATGAACTGATCACCCGGGTGAGGTCCAAAATCCATAGGGCTGATTTATGAGAGTGGATTTAAGTGCTTAGAAATGAAAGGCATAAAGAAGCCCAGAAAAACAGGCGATAAAATTCCAAGAAGTTTCTTAGCTCGTTAGAGAAAATAAGAAAAAGGGATGAAATAAACCCAGTAGGACAATAGTGAAACATAACAATGGGGCTTTTTGCGATGACGTTCCTTTGTATTTGTTAGTGTCTGGAAGAACAATGGACAGAATAAAGAAGAATGGAAAAAGAAGAAATTAAAAGACGGAGAAAGGGGAGACAAACAATCAAATAAAAAAAGTTTCTTATTCGAAATGGTTTCTTTCTTCAATCTGCACTTCTATATGTCTTGGTACTACTTCTGAAATGTCTTTACCTGCGGCCTACTTTTATGTCGAACTTATGACGGTTTTTAAAATGTACTTCTGCTCAAGATAATGTATTCTCGATAGGACTTTGAATTCAAGAATAAACATTTTTCATGGTTTTATTGATGAACCGAGAAGAATGGAAAGTCTCATCTCACATAAAGAGACTCAGGCTGTTATAATCTCAACCAGCTTAACACGTGAAACATTCCTTGCATAATAAAAGACAAACGCTGATGAGAATTCAAGCGGGAGTTGAAAAGGGCTCCACAGAAGAAATCTCCCTTTCTTGTTTGGGAATCTGGCTAGCCAAGACCCGAAGCGTTTGGTCCAAGCCATTGAAATTCCTGTAGTAAACCAGAAGCACCTCAAATGACACATGCCTGAGAAGTTTGAATCGGCCATCCCAGAAGTTGAAGCTATCTCGAAGCCGGGTGAGTTCGCTCACATACCCATCGATATGAACATCAAGCTCGCCATGTGAGTTTTGCAAAGCCAAAACTCTCACACTGAGCTCAATTAACTTATATACCAAATGGTGACCCACCGAACTGAAGTTTTTATAGTGATTAAAATACCACGTAGCATCAATCATGGCTTGGAAAACACGTTTGGCAACTGTAAGCTGATGTGTAAGGTCTTCAGACGGAGGCAATGCGTCGAATGTTTCAACTATGATCTGAAATTCCTTTTTCAAACGCCCAGTTGTCTTTTCAAAGCCTGATACATCAAAATTGGTCTCTTTGATATAAGATTTCAACTGCTCAACAAACCTGCCCAATATTTCTTCTGCTTTTCGAGTCTCGTTTTGCAGGGAGACAGTTTCTTGAACATGTATATGTTTTTCTTGCACAACAAGCGTTGTGATGTTGGTAACAGTAGTTTCAACATGTTTGTTCTGAAACAGATTGAGGCCATCGTTATCAATCGAGGCAGTTGCTGACACAAGACGAAACACCACAGCACTAATCAACACCAATGCTATTTTCATGTTGAGTTTTCACCGATTCAATTTTGTTTAAAAGATTTTCACCGAGTCTTTGCGCGTCGCTTTTGTATTAAAACTGTAAGTGAAAATTCGCCGAGAACCTTGTGAAATAGTGGTGCCTTTGTTGACTCCACATTATTTTTAGCGGGCGAAGCATGCACTTCGCCTCTCAATTCTATCTCATATAGTATCCCCACAGAGAAGGAAAGTGGCCGCAGCTTTTTCAATTCCAATGAAGCTGTTCTAATAAGATATGAGATATTTGTGAACGATTAAATGACATTCCATAGAAGTGAAGAAAGTGGAACCCGTGTCTTCTTGCGAGCAAGTTCTCGAACATGGATCCTATAATATTCCATGGACACAACTGAATTGGCACCAAGATGCCTTAGCAGGTAAAAACCAAACCCAATGGTTAACAAATTCAAGTTCTAACCATGTGGAATATGGCGAGTGCTTTGCAGACACACCTCCATCTTTTGGGGGCAGCTTCAAAGAAATACTCCCCGGAGTCAAAAGTCTTGCTTGAAACTGAAAAAGACAATGGACGTGGCGCAGCAGTTCCACAGAGATTGAATAAAGGGGTTGATACATGATCACTTGAAGGGGTTTATCTTATTTGCCACCAAAGCATTGAAACAAATAAGAAGTGAGGCAAAATTTCAACTGTGGCCCGTGTCGGCGAATGCTCGCCTTT
Organism: Metschnikowia sp. JCM 33374; assembly: GCA_005406065.1. Taxonomy (NCBI): domain Eukaryota; kingdom Fungi; phylum Ascomycota; class Pichiomycetes; order Serinales; family Metschnikowiaceae; genus Metschnikowia; species Metschnikowia sp. JCM 33374. The sequence continues at coordinate 59,991 of BIMT01000008.1, read as the reverse complement.
TACAGTACGAAGTTCCACTTGTGTGTCTTTCACTTCAGTATGTTCTACCCACAAAAAAACAAGAACAAAAGAAGTCCGTTCAATATATGCGTATACAATACCATGTTTGCATTCACTTCTGTGAAGAACTGTAGTAGGTTGGGCCCAGGGCACCAGGAAACCCACCCGACAGGCCTTGTCCTTTTCTACTAGGCGCCAAGGGCGCACCGCCACGCCCAAAGGCCTCACGAGGTTTAGGAAAGTCGCCCTGAGCGACCCGCTCATTGTCTCTTCTCACATAGTCCGCGTATCCTGGCCTGGTATTCCGGCCATCAGTCTCGTAAGCAATGTTCACCTTCTGCGGAGGCAAAGTGTACGTACCTGGAGGGGGTTGTGCATTGCCTTTGCTGTCATTGTTATAGTTAATTGGGTTAGTGTTTATGTTTTGCCACCCATTCTGAGGCTGCTGTGGCGCGTAGTTGTTGTCGAGATGCTCTGTTTTCTTCTCGGGCGGGTACTCGTTGGGCCCATACTTACCCGAATACTGAGGCACTTCCTCTGGCGTCTGGTTTCCTTGAGTGTTGTACTGTAATCCCTCCAGCTGCTCATACGAAGGGGGCGCATCAATTGGCGCATCAATTGGCGGCGCATTGCCTGGCAAAGTATGATTCGGCGGCTCGCTGCTTGGCTGCTCTTTTTTGGAATGGTTAAAAAAGCTTTTCATAATTAGAACGACCGAAGAAGATGGAGTAGCAAAGTTCAAAGATTGTAAGGAAAGATAACTAAAGATAACTATTTAAACGCTAAAAATAATATCAAAAAAAGAAAAAAAAAAGAAAGCTAAGTGAATGGCATTCTACACCTAATACAAGAAAAAGCGGGGTGGAAGTTGGCATGACGGGGACTGCTCGAGTCTGGGGTACAAGCGGTGACATTGCTTGGCACGTGACGTGGTAAAAATTAAGTACAATCTATGTCACTCGGAGGTACGGATGTTTCTCAAAATTTTCATATCAATCTATCACACAAACTGTTGGTGTATCAGTGAAGGCAGAAAATCAAGCTATCTCTACCCAAAACATACACATAATGCTCTCCAGTTCTTGCTTGTGCCGTACATCGCAACTCCAGAAGATTTTTGTTCGTGGTAAGAAAACCACCGGTGTGACTGCATCGACGCAAAAGATCGTCAACCAACTATCGGCCCTCTCAGCCAGTAAAAAGCAGCCCAAGCTCTTGAAATTATGTGCTGAAGATCTCATCAAGCACAAGACCATCACCAATGCTTGGAAGGTGTTTACACGCAAGCAACATGAAAAGTCGATGGTGCAGCTCGAAAAACAATTTGTCAGTATCAAAACCGCGATGGACGAGTTGAAAGAGGTGAGCCCGGAGTTGTACGAGGCAGCAAACACGCCAGAAAAAATGAAGAGATTTCCTTTGGACATGAAGGTGCCTACGGACTTCCCCGCCAACCAGCCGTGGGTCTATAGCTACGAGAAGCAGGCAAACTGAGCAAACTGAGTGAGGTTTCCGGCCCTCCAATTTCTGCATATTCGACCCTTTACATGTACATATAAATACACCAGCATTGAGAACTCTCACCAGAAACCATATTTTGTGGATGTTTGTATTATATCGTATCTCATTAGAGTATTTTTCTTTCATATACTTTTAGCTTTGCTTGCTTGTAGCTTTGCATGGTTTACCGCATGTATTTTGCTGAAACCATGCCTATGATTTTTTCTTTCTCGTGGGAGTACTTCCACCCGAGTCTTTGGTCACCACAGTGGCGTTTCCCGGCTCAACAGAATCCTCGTAGTCATCAAGATCGGTCGTTCCGGACGCCGTTCCTTGTTTCTTCAGTAGTGCCTTGACAAAAGTGGCCGAAGACATACTGAAAATGTGATCTTCGTCGGTAATCACCAACTTACGCTTATTACTACCACCCGAAGAGCCTTTGGCAAAATTGTCAAACCCTTTGACAATGTTTCCGTATGTGCTGTCATTGAAGTACTCTGTTTCCTTCTCGTATATAGACTCCTCTAGCTCTGCGAGCTTGGCGTCGATTTCCTTCTTCTTCAAGATCAGCCGCGTGAGATCATTCTTGAGCTTAGTATACCGATCTATCGTAGGTTCCTTTTTGCTCATTATGGGGGGTTTGGCCGACTCGGAAGCACAGAGTTTGTTGTATTGTGTTTATGATTGAAGAACCGAAAACGAGGGCTCGACACCCGTACATCCCCACACAAGTCGAGGAATGTCTTTCCAAACTCCAAAAAGGGGAGGGCTGGGACGGGAGTATTGTTTAGAACAAACTTAGATGGTCACCATGGTATTTTAAAATGGCCTTTTTTAAGAAGAATGCTCCCGTTTTGTGGCTTTCAATTTGAGTGGTATATCCGAAAGTGCGAATGAAATGGAAAGTTTGCCGATGAAGTGGTGTGATGTTTTTATCATTTTTTTCATTAGATTTAACGGCCATGAAATCTGCTTAGCATCATCGGAAAGTGGACTTATATAAAAGGTATGTGTGTTAAAAGGAAAAACTTACAATCATTAAACCATTTCAATAATATGCTTGAAAAAAATTTTTTTAGAATGGGAAATGTACATTTGCGGAATGCAAATAACCGAGTGGTTTGCAGAAAGTTTATGGCTGATGTAATTATACATGGCTCCTAAAGTGTGGCAAGTGCAATTTAGTCATGGGTTACTAACGGGCAACCTTGTGGCGTCACTCGGCTCTTTTGAATGGCAAATTAGCAAACCCGAGCAACCATTATGCGGGCGAGTGCAGTACAGCAAGGAACTCCATACCGGGTGAATGTGCCACACCACGCAAATATGCATAAAGCTGGCCTGGCTGATCTGGGACATGCACTGGTATATAAAACGCGGGAATGCGTTTTTCTTGATATATTGGGGGAGTGCAGCATCTGAGACATGAAAGTATGCATGCATGCTACCAGTGCATTAAGGAGTTGCGTTGCACCTCATCGGGACTTATAACCATGGCGCCACGGCGCTATGGCGTTGCTAGCGCTGCGTATAACTTGTAGAGATATGTTTGGAGTTCGTATAAACTCCAAGAGTAGTGAATGGAGTTCCGATCCCCCACACTTTTTCTGAGACATTCCTCGCGATGGAGTTTTTTTTACCGACTCTTGGAATGTGGGAAATCCGGGCGCGATAGAGTCTGAGGCATATCCCGCTTGATCAATGAATTTACTTAATATTTCGGCAAGTTGAAAAAAAGTAAAAAAAACCCGATTCCGATATTCATCATGAAAGATAATTTTCCAATTTTTTTTTTTTTCAAATCTTCTTTTTGTTTCACCACCCTAGCTTACCGAATGATCAGTTGTATGAGTATTGACTAGAAGATTTATCTTGATTGCGTTTTGATAATAAACTGACATCCCACAAGACGATATTCGCTGATTCTTATACAGCATGGAACATTAATGAAGATTTGTTGGATGACATGAGTTGTTCGAAAGTCAAGACTAGTTATCTGGGGTTGCCAATTCGTCGCCATTTCTTTGGACCTTGTGGCATGTATTTGGTGGTATTGAAAGAGTCTCAAGAGCATTGACTTAAAGCCGTTTGTTCTGGGTTACAGGTGGCATACGAATCATTTGCGTGGAGGGAAGCTGTTTCAATTTTTCCCTTTTTCCGTGTCAAAATAGGAAAAGACCCTTAGTTCTCCACAATTACAGTTGCTTTCCAAACGTGTCGGAAATACCAGCTAAAGGAAATAAAAAAAAAAAAAAAAACCAGGATGACTGAGCCGCCAAAGGATGTTTTGTCGGGTTTTACGAAGTTTGTGTGGAAGGACATTCATATCCTTTATGGGATCTAGCTGATTTCATTCGGGAATATTGGCTCATTCCACAAAAACCTTGCCTTAAAATATTTTTCATTACCCAAATCGAGTCTTTTCTCATTTGTGAATAATACTTGTGCCTGGTGTTTCCTAAAACCACCATCCATCAAGACCCTGGCGGTTAAGCTCTCGGTTAATCAGGGGGCTCCCAACCACGTGACCATAAAAATGGAGTGAGGTTGATTACCCGTTTGGCCAGTCGCAAATCGAGGATCGCACGATCGCGCCAAAACATTTTTTTTTTCCTATTCCTTCCATTCCTTCCATTCCCTTCGTCCGGCCGCGAACGCCGGGCTGCTCCGAGCCATTTTTTTCGCTGATTCGTACGCGCATTCAAACTCCGACGCCGAAAACGCTTACGGGCCCTATGTCGATTCCCGGTTTCCACACATCCGCGTTTTCCCCCTGTAATTCTTTCATGGAGCCACGGTGGATTTACAGCGTGCCCCGGGGTAAATTGGACCTGTGACTAAGTCGTATTTTCCAAGGACAAAAAGGGTAGTATTCGAGCGCTGTATCCACTTTGGAAGCCTAATTTACAATGACTCAATCACCATGAGTCAGGTTAAACCCAGTCATAATTACTCATTTTGGTTACTCATTTCTCAAATTTATCACTGTGGATTTCGTGGAGCCACTATGCAAGTCGGGGTTGTGTGGTCCACACTCCCAGCCATTATAAAGTCCCTCGCACCCGCACTGGACGAAGAATTTGGAAAGATCTTTTTTTTTTTTCCTCCTTATCCTTTGATCATCTTATATCAATAATCATACACAATGGCTGTCACTAAAGTTCATGCTCGTTACGTCTACGACTCCAGAGGTAACCCAACCGTCGAGGTTGACTTGTTCACCGAAAAGGGTTTGTTCAGATCCATCGTTCCTTCTGGTGCCTCCACCGGTATCCACGAGGCTTTGGAGTTGAGAGACGGAGACAAGTCCAAGTGGTTGGGTAAGGGTGTCCTCAAGGCCGTTGCCAACGTCAACGAGAAGATTGCCCCAGCTTTGATTGAGGCTAACCTCGACATCACTAACCAAGCCAAGGTTGACGAGTTCTTGAACTCTTTGGACGGTACCCCAAACAAGTCTAAGTTGGGTGCCAACGCTATCTTGGGTGTCTCTTTGGCTGTTTCCAAGGCCGCTGCTGCCGAGAAGGGTGTTCCTTTGTACAAGCACTTGGCTGACATTTCTGGTTCTAAGCAAGACAAGTTTGTTTTGCCAGTTCCTTTCCAAAACGTTGTCAACGGTGGTTCCCACGCCGGTGGTGCTTTGGCTTTCCAAGAGTTCATGATTGTCCCAACTGGAGCTCCATCTTTCGCTGAGGCTTTGAGAATTGGTTCTGAAGTTTACCACAACTTGAAGTCTTTGACCAAGAAGAAGTACGGTCAATCTGCTGGTAACGTCGGTGACGAGGGTGGTGTTGCCCCAGACATCGGTTCCCCAAGAGAGGCTTTGGACTTGATTGTCGATGCTATCGAGGCTGCTGGTTACACTGGCCAAGTTGGTATTGCTTTGGACGTTGCTTCCTCCGAGTTCTACAAGGACGGTAAGTACGACTTGGACTTCAAGAACCCAGAGTCTGACGAGTCTAAGTGGTTGACTGGTGAGCAATTGGCTTCTTTGTACGAGGAGTTGATCAACGAGTACCCAATTGTTTCCATCGAGGACCCATTCGGTGAGGACGACTGGGAGTCTTGGGTTCACTTCTTTGCCAAGGTTTCCGACAAGATCCAAATTGTTGGTGATGACTTGACTGTCACCAACCCATTGAGAATCAAGACCGCCATCGAGAAGAAGGCTGCCAACGCTTTGTTGTTGAAGGTCAACCAAATTGGTTCTTTGTCCGAGTCCATCAACGCTGCCAACGACTCTTACGCTGCTGGTTGGGGTGTCATGGTGTCTCACAGATCTGGTGAGACCGAGGACACTTTTATTGCTGACTTGGCTGTTGGTTTGAGATCTGGTCAAATCAAGACCGGTGCTCCAGCTAGATCCGAGAGATTGGCCAAGCTTAACGAGATTTTGAGAATCGAGGAGGAGTTGGGTGACAAGGCTGTCTACGCCGGTAAGGACTTCAGAATCGCCTCTACTTTGTAAGTAGGGTGTGTCTAAATCTCCCAAGGAGTACGTCAAATAGTAAATAGCTATTTCAAGATACGAACTTTTTAGTAAACGAAAAAACAAAAGATCTATGTAGCTTTGGAGTTGAACCGTGTTTGGAGTGAGGAGGGTGAGATTGAAGATGAGAAGAGTCCATATAATCTGAAAGTGATTGTTACTTTAATAGATCAATGAACGCTTTGAGCCATTTGGAGAGAATCTCGGCGTTTGTCTTTTAAAATTGCCCATTTCTGTCTTCCGTGTCCACAAAAAGCGGGGAAGCGCCGTGTTTATACCAGGAATCGACGTTCAAAGAAATTTAATGAACGAAGCAAAGAAAAAATGACTAACTGGTGTTCAATGTTGAATGTGCATATTAAGCTTCAAATGCCACTTCATTTTCACCTCTTTTATAATAGAAATCACGGAATTTTGGCAACCGACCTCAAGCGACATCATAACCCTGGTAAATATATGACATGGTACATGGCTGCATTTAAATATTGTTGAGTTAGGGACCAAAGAGGTTAAAGATGTTCTTTTTAGAGAATATTTACAATCCCAAAAGACTTCTTCTCTTTTAATTCGTGTCCTTGTAGTCTCGAATGCTTTAATACCGAGGAAACTGGGGGTCATTTTCAGCCGTACATCTGTGACAGGGGAATCAGGTCCTAGCAAATCACTACACTTATCCCGGGCTTTTAGGCAGTCCAGTTGTTTTTCTTGTTTGGACGTTCGAAGCAGAAAGTTAAGCTTCTCGTAAATTGTTACCACCTGTTGCTGGGGAGCAACAGGTAACAATCGGAAACTCTTGAGTTGACACCGATGTGTGAATATCTTAATATTATGCACACTTTAATATCAAGCGATTTTTTGGTAGCTTTATGATCATTTCAAAAATTATCCTGAAACTATTGCGACACTATATTAAACGTAATACTAGTGGATAGCTAAGAGTTGGCACGGCTTTTTTTTATACAACACCAAGTCGCTGACCTTTGACGGGTTCTAACGTTGAATTCCCAGAACTTCGAATCTTTCCATGATACACTTTATCTGTAAGGTTTTTACCCACTCCGGGGTTGCCGAAATTTGGGCTCTTCACCCGTTCTTCAAAGAAGTACACTCTTTCATGACACAATTGTATGCTAGGAATCTCGGAATAAAGTAAACAAGGGCCGTGTCGACTTCGCTTTCCAGCGCCACAAACTGTTGTGAAAACCCACAAACATAACTTTATACACACTTCATGGCAGAAAGTGAAAATTCTTCACCCAAATCTTATTCTGGCCTCATTCTGGCCATTCTGGCCATATTGTCACAGGATGAAGATACACAAGCATACAACAGGATACGCCGCCATTTAATATAACGTAACAGCCTGAAATCAACTATAGATTCATTTCTTTCTTGATTGCAGCCATGGCCTCGTTTAAGCGAGTCACTACCGTGTCAATCTGCTTGAACGTGTTGTAAAGCGGTACAGGTGCAAGTCTGATGACATCAGGCCGCCTTTCGTCACATATAATTGCATGCTCATGCAAATGCCTATGGACCCTTTCCATTACATTGTTGGCCGGATCTTCATAGTGTGGTTGGAAAAGTAGGGAGAGCTGACATCCTCTCTCGTGCACGTTTCTGGGCGTGATAATCTTGAACCCGAACTCAGAATCGCTGGATGTCACAGATAAGTAGAATTCACTCAGAATCAACTTTTTCTCGAGGTAGCTCGTCATCGCTAAGCTCTTTTTCCGGAGCTGCTCCACACCGCCCACTTCCTTGATGATTTCGAGCGAACTCTGTAGCGCCACACAGTCGAGCACACTGGGGTTAGACTGGCGGTACGAAAGAGCCGATTTGATGGGGTCAAACACGTCCAACATTTTGAATCTTTGCTCGGCGTTGTTACCCCACCACCCGGCAAGACGCGGTGCAAAAGTATCTGTGGTGTTGTCCTTGGTGTACTTTTCATGAACGAAAATACCTCCAATTGCCCCCGGTCCGGAGTTAAGGTACTTGTATGAACACCACACGGCGAAGTCAACGTTCCAGTCATGCAAAGAGAGAGGCACATTTCCCACGGCATGGGCCAAGTCCCAGCCAACTATCGCGCCTCTTTCTTGGGCGTACTGGGTGATTTTTTGGATCTGGAAAAACTGGCCCGTGTAGTACTGGATTCCGGGGAAAAGCACAAGCGCAAGCTCGTCTTGGTGGCGGTCAATGGCGTCAAGGACGAGCTGGGTGTCGAGGTAGGTTTGGTTGGGTGGGACGTCGAGTTGCACCAAATGGGACTCGTCAAGACCATGCATTTTGACCATATTCAACAACGCATAGTAGTCCGAGGGGAATGCGTTTCTCTCAAACATAATCTTGGTCCGGCGGCCCTGTGGCTTATAGAAGGATACCAAGAGCGCATTCAAGTTTGAGGTGAGAGAGCCCATTGCTGCAACTTCGGTGTTTTTGGCCCCGACAATGGGGGCTAGGAGATCCACAAGAGGCAAGTCAATATCCATCCACATGGTCTTCCCCTGGTGGTTTCCCGGGTGATTGAAGTGGGATTCTACACCACGGTCACCCCATGCATTTAATTCAGCTTGCACAGCACCCCGGGTATTTTTAGGCATGAGTCCGAGAGAGTTTCCGCAGAAATAGATGGCCTGATCTTCTGGGCCGAACGCGGCCGAAGAGATGCCTAGCGACCTGAATGTGGGCACGACAAATTTATCGCTGTTGCAGGCAAACTGGGTATCTAATTCATCGGATGTGACGTCTGGGGCCAAAACCATTTTTTTTTCTGGAATATTGTGGCAAGTTTTATTGCAATATTATTGCTATCTTAACGATCTGGTCTTTGGTTGATGGTGGAACGGATAATCTCTTGCGCGTGAGTCGGGCCAGTGATGCTTACATATCCCGGGGCGGAAAATCCCACTGCGATTCTTCGGGTGAGCGATTTTCTGCCGGTGAGCGCCATCGCGTACGTGCGTAAGTACGTATGTCCAGTCAAATGCCGAGTGCGCGTTTAATGAGTGGGACACTCGAGATTTCCCGGTGGAGAATGCAATCAGGTAGATTATCAAGATCCCGAGAAAACAAAAATTCCCGCAAATATAACGGCAAATATACACCATAGAGCCGTGAAATCCAAAGGGGATTCCAAGGCTGCAAAAACGTCATTGTACTTTCGGAGTTATCTACAAAATTGGCTGGCCCGGTCTGTAATCTTAATTTGACGTCATTTCGGCAAAGCGTAGGCCAGGGCGCATGACAAAAACAAGTGAGACAGCCCTCGCCACACCGAAGCACTTGGGAGGAAAATTGGCATGCACATGCACGAAGCTAATTGCCGATTTGCGCTCAGGCAAGTCAGCTAAAATCAAATTTACAGGTTGATAGGTTGACCGTCTTGAATAGTTTTGAAGTGCTCCGTTTTTTTTGGTCTTTGTAATTGGAGTATAACCAGGGCAGTTGTTAACTTTGGCGGATTTAGGTCGCAGTGGAGATTCTCGAAGTGCCCCAATACTTAGTGGCTCGGAGTGTATGCCGGAACACAATAATCAATCCCGTTGAGGTTGACAACCTTTCGCTGAGCGGCCGGCAGTCACGGAACTCCGTGACATGGGGCGAGTGAAACATTTTTTTTTTGTAAATACCGCTTACTGCGTGAATCTCGTATTTTGTGACAATGAGGTCACAGTGTGTTGATGAATTTCCAAATCCATAATCCTTTGCCAAGCGGGCTAGCCAAGTAACGGGTTTATGCTAAAGGGGCTTTTAAGGTTTTGCCTTCAGTTTTGAGGAGGAGAACAAGACTCCTCCACCAAAGTTTTCAGGGTCACATTTTCGGTCAAGCATAATAGGCCAATAATCAATACAAATCATAGCTCGTTCGCCGTTTCTAGCGGAGTGCCGGTTATTTTACCCATGTGTAAGCGGATTCATTATGAAAGGTTCCCTCGAAGGGGCGGCAAAATACTTGTGCTCCAGGTATATCTACGTGGGGAATGGGTGTACGCACAAAAATCTTTTACGTAAAAAAACACCCAAGGAGTGCGCCGCACCGCGGAAAAGGACGGCTATCCTCCCAAATGGGGAATTCCCCCGAGAATAATACGGAGGGGCCAAGAGAAAAATTATCGCTGTGCACGTGGGAGTGCATATGGACCTTCACCTGTTAACTAAGTGATGTCATTAGCTGCGGCACGAATATCGAGGTCAAGCATGCGGAATGGCGGACAAATATTCAAATATTCCCGGAAGCGAGTTCTCGGAATTAGCCCAGATAACTCCTTGTGGCGAGCCCCTGTGCGACTCAGACACGTTTTCTAAAAGAAATAGGCTTTTCTGAGACAGTGTCTCACATGTTTTTCAATGTACCTTCCTGTTTGACGGGTAATAAGTTCAGTGACCGGGGAAATATGCCATTTTGATTTTTGTTTTCAGTGAAGGCTATGGATTACAAATATTCACGGAATTTCAAGAAAAAAACAATCCTTTGCGAAGGGTGTGGCAGGGAGGGCGTGGTATGCTAGATTACGCCCGATTTGAAAGGCTCCTTGGGGGCGTGCATATGGCGCGACTCGTACATCCATGGCGCATGAAAAGTTTTTTTTCTCTGTTTTTTTACGTAGCTCGTAATTCCCCCTCTCCTCGTGGAGGTAGGCATAAATCTGGTTTTCGGAAACTTTACCCAATGCCAAGATTGAAAGGGCCAAGCTACAGAGGCAGCCCGCCCAATTGTATTTGAAACGAAGCTACATAGCCTCGTCCAATTTGCCGATGCGAGTGGTTATGCATTCTGGGTTTATCCTTTAGAAATGGGGTATGGTTTTTGTGTTCAAAAAATTGTGACGATTTTGGGGCTTATGCGGCATTCATGACGTACATTTCGCAAGTAGCTGCTGCATGGAGTAAGCTCACCAGAATGAAAAAAAAAAGCCTCCCGCATTACATCATATGCAACTACCTCGAGGGATTGTAGAAACCATAAGCGATACTTTCCACATAGTTTAAACACCAGCTATTTCCCCAACCGATGCCTAGCGCAGCCCCACGCGCAAAAAAATTCATTGATTTTTTTTTGACCAATGGCAGTCGAGGTTTCCGGTACAAAAGTGCTGGATGACATCAGAAATCGGGTTACTTCGAGGCTGTGCTAACCTTTATTACTTTTTAATTGCCTATAGATAAGATGATCGGTCAGATTAAACATGGGATCCCGTAGTGTCAAAGTATTAGCTTTGAAGCCTTAGCCGGGTCTAGCCCCCGTCTTTTCGACAAGGGCGCCTTGGCCGAAATTGAGTCACGTGAGTCGGCCGCGCCGAGCATGGTTCCGAATGCACGTCGGGTGTACAATACACGCGCACACTGACCCCTCCATGTGGCGATGTATGATTAGGGGTTGGGGAGACAAAAAATTTCAAACTTGCAGAAAACGAACTCAGACAAGGTATGTTCGACAAGTGTTTCGGATGTTTTGTCAGATTCATTGTGCGAGTGAACGATTCTCACGCCAAGAAAATCACATATATTAGGAAAAACCGGGAACAGCCAAAAAGTCACCACACCTCAAACAAATATTTCGCGGTACCAGGGCTTCTCGGATAAATCTGATAAAGGTGGGTGTTCCGAGAGGAATGTAATGGAATGGGTTCTGCAAATACTTTTATGTGGCTGAACCCGATACTGCAGTTCGGCATACGCTGATATGCATGAGGTATGCATGATGGGTACGTGTGCACTACGGGTAAAACTTTACTTGTATTTTTGCGAATTCGCCCGCAGCGGAGAATATTACGCATGTGCACCCTATGACGTTTAGGTTCGGTCATCACCCAGCTGTTCCCAGAGCCCCAATCTATTTAAGTATCTGGCTATTTCCCCAACTGTCAATGTCTTCTCAGTTTCTATCCTTTGCTTTTGACCACCCAACATCGTTCCTTTTCCTTTCTCTACGGATATAGGACACTTGAACTACAATTCTGCGAACGCTTTGGCTATCAGAGACAAAACTATCAAGGAATAATCACAATGGTATACTCGACCGAAGAAAGTAAATGGAGAGCTTACCAGTTTCTGGACCCGTTCGCCGCGGGATCGTTTTTCGTGTGCAACAAAATCAACAGCTACTTCTGTCGTCCAGACTGTGATGCCCATCCAATCACCGAGTTACATCTGGAAATTAAGTTTGTCGACACTGCGGCCGAGGCTGTCAACTTGGGTTACAAACCATGTAAATTCTGTGACCCAACCCTGGTGCCCAGTATCGACGTCAACCTTCTCTTGATCACCGTGAGAGAGATCAATGCAATGATTGGTTTTGTACCTCCCTTGCTTGATGACGACGAGGAAAAGGTCACTGAGACGATCAAAGAGAACATCATTGGCCAGCATTCAGTTCAACGTAGAATGCTGATGCCTACGACTTCTTCTACCAGCAAGCAAGCGAGCCCCACCAAGGCTACGACGTATGCAGTGTCCAAGAACGATTCAGAACACTATCGTTTAATTGATTTGGCGTGCCGCCACCTTGCCTTGGCCGCAGCAGTGTCGATCTTTAGTCCTCAGAACTCTGCTACTGCCAGCGAGTCCAATAGTCCTAAATCCGAGGATGGCAGCCTGTCTTCTTCCAGCCTGAAGAAGAAGGCCGGTAAGAAAAGAAGAGGCGGTGTTTTGGGCTTCAAGGAGCTCGCCACAAAGTCCAAGTTGTCGGCATGGCACTTCCACAGAGTCTTCAAGAGCATCATTGGCCTCACGCCGAAGACGTATGGAGATATGTGCTGGGAATTCTTGGAGAAGGAGAAAGAGGCCATGGATGCCGGTGAGGGCATTTTGAGAAGACATTCCAGCAGCAGATCCTTGGCGGATTCTGCGAATGTTGGACCATCTTCTGCCCCTTGTTCTTCAAGCTCGTCAAGAAGCACTACACCTGCCATCAAGGAAGAACCATACCAGTTTGACTTGCTGGAGTCTTACTTGACCCCTCCACAGACTGCCACCATTGCATCACCTTCCTCAGGACAAAAGAGATGTCGCGGTGCAGAAAACATGGCGTCTTCATCTAAGAAGAGACCATCTTATGGGGTTGCCTCGCCTCACTTGAGCCCGTTCACGAACCTCAAGTTGGAAGAGGAGGGCGAAATGCAGTTTGGGTTGGCGCCTCGTGCCACATCTGTGCCTAACTTAAGCACTTTTGACGGTGCACCAAACTCGCTTTTCCAGCACCAGAGAAACTTTAACTTTTACGTGAACAGAGAGGATTTGCCTTCTACTGATTCCGTATTTGCGTCGGCCAACCCTTCGCAAGATCCACTCGCTCTCCCCGAAGACTTTTCCACAGTCAATGTTTCCAATGACATTTCGCCTTCTACCGCAGACGATATTTCTCCATACACCGGGTCGGCGATGATTTCTCCAGCACATATGCCCAACAACACCATGTCTTTAGCCATGAGCGAGAACCAGGGCCAACAACAAGGCTTTACTTTGGCTGTGGATCCTATTGACGAAGAGGAGTTGTTCCCCAACATGCAGTTGTTCCCCGACTTGTTTAGGGTCAAGAATGAGTATCCTACGGATTACGGTTTGAATGACCCTTTGCTTTCAGGACTTGCACCTGAGTTGATGTCGAACATTGACTTTTAGACTTTTAAATGTTCTACTTTTGGATGCTTGTACACGGGGATTTGGGAATGGGAAATATAGAAAAAAAAACATGATGGTGTGTGGGTTGTCGCAGCCAGGTGCTTGCCAAGACCTCCACTTTCATGAGAATGACGGTTTGCTTTTTGTTGTATATTGATTTTTGTTTTGTTTTGTTTTGGGTGTGTTGTTTACGGTTGCTGATACAGTGCTGGTTCACTATTTCAAATGGCTATTGTTGCCATCGATATATTTTTATAATTTTATAGAGTCTTAATTGGACCAATGAAAAAAGTTTTTACGAATAACTTGGCAAGCAAAATTAAAGTGGTAAGGTAGACATGCTCATAGGGAGCCGGCCCGGGAAAACACTCACCCCGGAATAATTGAGTGTACCTCGGAACATTTGAGCCAAGGAACGGGCCAAGGTCACGTGTGCACTCCAGTGTATATGCACACCGACCCACTCTCATGCGGATGCAGAGGTGTCCGCCTCCCAGAGGTGCCCATGCAGAGTTGTCCATCCACATTCCGGAAATTTGAGGATCCCGGAATGGGAAGGGAGCGTGGTTACGGGGGCGAAATTCTATGAGCATTTGGGAGTTTTTTTTTTTTTTTTTTTCAATTTTTTTCTCGTTTAACCTTCCTTGATTTTAAAGTTTTAATTTTTTGATTTTACACAAATTCTACTTTGATTATCTGAGACATCTGGGTTTCCAGAACACATAGAAATAAAAAACGCATCATCTGCTCTTATTTACACCTGCAGCCGATGCGGATGGAGTGGAAATATAGTTCCGCAGCCCCACGGATCTGGGAATCACCTTATTATCCGATGCGAAGTGGGGCCCCGGCTTGTCCAAAATCTTTCAAACAGATGTTGGGTGGGTTGGTCCTGCCGCATTCGGCCGGGCAAATGTTACCTTACACTTTCAGCCATGTGCAGATGCGTATTCCCAGAAGGAGCGTGCGCGTCAAATGTTTCCATTTCTGATAGATATGGAAATGGTGATTGTCGGGCAAGCTGTGGCTAATCGACCAGGGCGCAGCCCTGGCCTTCAATTCTGCAAGTGGGGCCATGTTCTACGTAGCTGTAAAAATTTGCCGCATGAACCAAGAAAAGACTACGCAAAAAGACTATGCATGTAAACTTTGCATTAATTGCAACATTCTTGGGGAATTCTCGAGCATCTCGGGCATCTCGGGCATCTCGGGCATCTCAGGATTCCCAAGATTCTCGGGATTCTCGGGAGTCTCAGGATTTTGCAGCATTGTTGGGAAGCTGTGGCAAAGCTGTGGCACCCCGTTAGTTCTCCTTGTACTCGGAAACCCTCTGCTTGTTTTGCTTTGCCACTTCTACCAATTGCTGGAATGCACTGGTTGCTAATTTTGCACGGCCATCGCCACTTCCGTCAGTAGCCCTACCAGCCGGCAGACCGCTTGTCAAGGACGCCTTTGAATCATCGGTGTCTTTACCCCCCGCCTCTTTCAAAGCCTGCGTAAACTTACTCCATTTGAAGAGTGGTGATTTGCTATCATCTGCAGTACTTCCTGGTTTTGAAAATATCGAAGATGTTGGGTACTTGCTTTCGGGCACCACTCCTTCCTCGCCAAACAAGTTGATTTCGTTTGGATCGTCGTCACCGTCATCCTGAAGCTCTTTGAGGTTTTTGATCTTGTTTGCCAACTTGACCATCTCTATGGCCTGGCGGAATTTCGCCTTGGCGTCGAAGTTCTGCTTGAGGTTAGGCAACAAGTCAGCCTTTTGGTGCTGAGCAGCAACTTCCACTAACCATGGATCATTCAAAAGCTCTGTGGCCGTCGGCCTATGGCTCGGGTTGAACTGCAACGCCTTGATGATGAAGCGGCGAGCATCCTTCGATACATCCTTCCAGTAGTCGGCATGGAAAATCACCGCATTGTTGTGGCGAACCTCTGAAACAAAGTCTTGTACATTTTCTGCCCGGAACGGCGAATATCCACAGAGAATGGTGTAGGTAACCACACCCAAGGACCAGATATCACAGGGTTTTCCATGGCCCGTTCCCATGATGACCTCCGGAGCAGCATATCCAAATGATCCGGCACTGGATTGAAGTTTTTCATCGGGCGTCTCCAATTTCTTCGCAATGCCAAAATCTGCCAAAACAACCTTGGAGTTCTGCTCCTTGTTCAAATACAAGACGTTTTCTGGCTTGATGTCACGATGAACAATGTTTTTATTATGCAAATACTCAATGGCCTCGAGCATTTGAACAATCACCAACGATGCGTCATGTTCGGTGAACCGGCCTTGTTGGACGATCCGGTCGAAAAGTTCTCCTCCTGTAGCCAACTGTGTGACAATGTAGAACTTATCTCTAGACTCAAACCAGTCACGAAATCCTACGATATGGGGGTGCTTGAGCAGCTGAAGAAGCTCAAGCTCGTCTATCACGATCTGGTCATCGCCCTTGAGTGCCTTTTTCAAGATGATCTTGACTGCAACATCTTCACCACGAGCATTGTCTCGAGCGTATCTAACAATTCCAAATGATCCCGCGCCAAGCGTACGGCCAAATGTGAGATTTGACTTGCGGATATAAGATTCCGGCTGCCCGCTGATCTTGTTGATTAGCTTTTTCAATGGTTTGTGTGGTTCTTGTTCCATTTTCTAGATATCAGGGGAAACAAGTAAGAGGGTATCAATGGTCAATAATAGCACGCAAATATGGTGTATTTCTGCCCTTTTTTTGTTTATTGAATGCTTAAAGCCCGTCAATTTAATACCTTACCGGAAAGATACCCCAATTTAACTGGAATGTTGTACAATAGCGCTCAGAATGCTTTGCCTACAGCTGTCTCGGGCAATATTTATTCTTCCTTGCTCCGAAGCGGTGTGTCCTGCACATGGAGCGGCGGCGGTGATGGGTCCACCCTAAGCCTTGATTCCTGGACGTTTAACCTGCAGAGAATAAAAAGATTCGAGAAAGAATGACACTGATATACACCTCCAAGTATTATGACGAGTATTTACATGTAGTTTGTCGATAAAATTCCCACACGTGGTATTTAAAAAAAGGGGTCATTTTCGATGTGACCGAGTTGAGCGCGCGGGTACCGCCGACTCCTCAGTGCGATGATTCACTGAAGAGTTTCATCCATTTTGTCTATAAAGAGATTTGAGGGACAACATACCCATTGTTCCAGGGAATATACAATACAGCTTCTTCCGTGACCACTCATGATTCTTTAAAAAAAAATTATGCGTGGAATAATACAACTATAGCTTGAACTACAGATCTTCATGTGCTCAATTTTCGTCCGACGGATGATCCAAGGTCGAGGAGGGTAAGCACAGCCGTCTGTACAGTCTTCGTATATAGTGTCATGAATATTTCATATACCGCCCAGTCACGTCACGTGTGATTCATACTGGCGTAAGAAAAATTACTTTAGTTTTTAGTTATTTTATTTCATTACAGAAAAGTTTATTCGTGTTTTTGTTTTCCTTTTTTGAATACACCATAAACTCTAAATTTATGTGCACATATGAGGAATACATCCATTAAGGCGTTCAGCTGCTTTACTTTGCGATACTTTATTTGCTAAATATCAACAGAAACCAGTACAATTTATATAAGACACATGAACCGCCGAAATCATTATAAGAAATGGAAAAAGTCATACACTCTAAACCTATAAGTAACCGAGAATCTATATGCTGGAGGCAAAAATCCTGTACTCCCCTAGTTAATCCACTCACTAATGAGAGTCCCGACTTTCACAAGTCTAGCCGCCGGTCTTTCCCGAAGCTCTGTGTATAGGCCTTCAACTATCCAGCACATTTATTCACTCCAGTGCTAATTCAAAAGAAAGTGAATACTCTCCAGTCACCGGTGATATGACCACCATTACCAATACCACGGGCTCCTTGTCGCGCATTCCTTTATCATGAAAAACCACCACACTATATACATGCCCGAAACAACATGCACTCCGTTATCCGCAATACGTCATCGTCCGTGGAAATTGTGTTGAGATTACCCACAACGCAATCTCGTATTATTACTCGAACACGAAAAGGCGGGAAGCACAACAAGGAAGCATAAAATAAAAAAAAAGAAGAAGAACAGAAGAAAAAAATTAAATGCTCCCATTAATATCCTCCAAATATCCCACCCCAACAACTAAATAAAAACCAGATGCGTCGTATTTTCTCCGATCGCGCCTGCCCCACTTTTCCGTCGGGATTGCTTGTCCTAAACTGGCGCAGTCTCCTGCCTAAATTGGTGCGGAAAATCGGAGGGCCAACTCCGCATTGAAATCGCAAACGTTATAAGTATTCCAAAAACCCACTGAATTCTAGTAATTTTGCTTTTGGAACCATCATTTTTTCTCTGTCTCTCACTTCGAAATGCTCAGAGCACGCAGATTTGCCAGCTTTTCTAGTTTTGTCGCCAAAAGGGCGTCGTCATCCTCGGTGGCCGCGTCCTACTTCCCCACTGAGCCAGTTGCACCCAAACTTGTGACCGAGTCGGTGCCTGGACCCAAAAGTATCGAGTTGAACAAAACTTTGGGGTCTGTTTTCGATAACCGTGCTTCTTACTTTGTCACGGACTACACCAATTCTCTTGGAAACTACATTTCTGACTGTGACGGCAACCAATTGTTGGACGTGTACTGCCAAATTTCGTCGATTCCGCTTGGGTACAATAACCCTGCGTTGCTCGAGACTGCCTTGTCCAAGGAAATGGCCAGCGCATTGGTGAACCGTCCGGCATTGGCATGTTTTCCACAGGCCGATTATGCAAGCATTTTGGAGGAGGGAATCTTGGCTGCTGCTCCCCCAGGAACCGATAAGGTGTGGACGGCACTTTCGGGGTCGTGTGCCAACGAAACGGCCTACAAGGCTGCATTCATGTACCAGGCCGCCAACCAACGTGGCTCCATGGACTTCTCTGACGAGGAGTTGGCTTCTGTCATGAACAACGAGGCACCTGGGTCGCCCGATCGCGTCATTTTATCCTTCGACAAGGGTTTCCACGGTCGTTTGTTTGGATCCTTATCCACCACGCGTTCCAAGGCCATCCACAAGTTGGATATCCCTGCATTCAAATGGCCGAAGGCTCCATTTCCTTCATTGAAGTACCCTTTGAACGAGTATGCCACAGAAAATGCCGCCGAAGAAGAAAGGTGTTTGGCCGCATTCGAAAAAATTGTCAAGCTGTACCCTCCACACAGTATTGCCGCCATTATCGTGGAGCCCGTGCAGGCCGAGGGTGGAGACAATCATGCATCTGCACAATTTTTCCAAGGATTGCGTGACTTGACATTGAAGTATGAAATTCTCATGATTGTTGACGAAGTTCAAACTGGTGTAGGTGCCAGTGGAAAGTTCTGGGCCCACGAGCACTGGAACTTGACTACGCCGCCCGACATGGTGACATTCTCCAAGAAATTCCAAGCAGCAGGCTTCTACTTCTCCAACCCTAAGTTGCAACCTGACCAGCCATACAGACAGTTTAACACGTGGTGTGGTGACCCATCCAAGGCTCTTCTTGCCAAGACAATCTACCAGGAGATTGCGAAACATGGCCTCGTGGAGAAAACCGCCAAGGTGGGTGATTACTTGTACGGCCAATTGAAGGAATTGTTTACCAAATTCCCTGGAACTGTGCACAGTTTGCGTGGAGAGAACTTCGGTACTTTCATTGCCTGGAGCTGCGCAAGTGCCGCCCAGAGAAACGAGTTATTGTTGAAGATGCGCTCGGTGGGCGTCAATATTGGTGGCTGTGGAGACGTCAGCATCAGATTGAGACCATCACTTGTGTTTGAGAAGCAACACGCGGACTTGTTCTTAGAGGCGCTCGAGACTTCCTTGAAGAGTCTTTGAGGAGACCCAAATGTTTTAGAGGAGTTCATCAGGTATGAGGGATTCTAGACACCAACAGGTCAGGTCCGGGACGGAGAAGTCTTGGAGGGAATAATTATAATCGGGATCTTGAGGTATTGACATATCTTTTAAATAGAATAAGAAATGTTTGAAACAGAAAACCATAGCTTTGAAAGGAAGAGGTTTAGGGGGAAACGATGTTACTATGTATATATTGGCTTGAAATTGTGTGGCCTCACAAACTACAGAAAATTTATACAGAAGATATATTCTTTGAGTCTTTTGGGGATAATATATATAAGCGTGCCGAAAGATTGGGTGGTCATTGTGTGGTAAAAACGCACACTCCAACAGTAAGAACACTTTTGCTACGGATCCTCATCCGCTGTAGATTTTTCATAAGTGGTGAAAACCTTGAATTTGTCCGTGTGCTCTAAGGTCAACGCCTTCATTATTCCAACAAAGAATATCAAACCTTCGCTGCCCAACAGAAAAAAAAAAACTGAAGTTCTCTACTCCTTTGCTTTTCGACGCTCTCACAGCTTTCGCCACTGCTGCTCCCATCCCCGAGACCACCCACTCTAACAATGGCACTCTTGTCCCAGTAGATGCTATCATCTCCGGGTTGACCATCCCCACAGACGTGCTTCCCGTCTTCAACTACGAGAACAATACTACTACTATTGTTTTCTTGAACAGAGCCCAAAACCTCTAACGCTGAGGCTAAAAAAAGACTTATCTTCCGAAGATACCTTATTTAAAAGGGAGGCCAAGGCCAGAAGGTGGAACTGGGTTACCTTTCATCTGGACCAGCTATATTTCAAGAGAGATGCTGGAGCTTAAGCTGACGGGTGGCTCTGGGTTACCTTGAACATGGGCAAACCATTCTTCTGAAGATTTGGGCTCCGATCTACTCCTGGGAGCTTGTCCAAGCTTATACAGTCAAATATGTAGAGTCACATAACGGCATAACACATTTAAAACTCATTCTAGCACCAACGGAGAGAGCCCAAAATTTAGTGCATGTATTTTCGGGGTAAATAGTGGTCTTTAAAGGGAAATAAACTAGCTATATCTTACCTAAAGCAAAACACTTTCAGTGTTGTAATTATCATCATTTGTGCCATCACAAGGCCTCTTCAATACTCCTTGCAATGCATTTTAACATAACCTGGCATGATGTCATGTTAGAAGGCCAAGGTATTTCATCCGAAAACGTCTGGTTATGACTTACTTTGAAAGTCTCTGTCGAGTCTTTGACATATCTCCGTTAAATCTTTTCACACAATGAACTAAAATTAAGCATATAGAGCAATGATCAGCTGAAGCCTTTGCCTTTGGAGCACAAAAATGGTTCATGCATGAATTTATCAAGGATCTGTTCTTAATTTCACGATCTAGCACTTCATTATACACCATTGAAGCTTGATTCACGAAATAGTGACATTTGGGGGATCCGATGTTCTACTGAGTGGGGGTGTCTTTGAAGGTTTTGTCACAGAAATTGGTTGTTCAAACCTATAGATAGATCTCTTTCAAACACGGCTACTAAAGATGGGGCTCGTGTCTCTTTGATGATCAAATGTTTTGCACTGGCCAAAAACCGCAATTAAATTTTAGACTCCCTTGATGAATGAGTAGGTGAGCCATGTCAACATATTCAATATTTTCGACTGGGGTGTAGGTGTCAGACACTAATCAAGCTCTTCAAACAACATTGTTTCTGATTTTGGAAAAAGAATCCTAAAGAAACCGCTCTATCGAGCCAAGGCGGAGGTTTTAATGAAAGATTGATAGATATATTCCAAGACTATTATGGGAATTACGTTCTGTGGCTCATCACTTTCAGCACAGTATAGTTCTGGACAAAAAAGTGTTTCTTTGTAGTGGAATTAGTAGTGGTTCCTTTGGGATGCTGGACTAGGAGTTTGTTTCAATTTGGGGGTTTGTTCAAGATGAACCTATTAGGCAGCGGGAAAAACTTTATTGGTGAATCGATGAGAGTACGTTTTTTTTTTTCTTTTTTTGACTGTGGATCGGATCCTCATTTTCTTTCACTCTGAATTCAAGTTTTTAATTTTCTTGGCTTTCAATTCTCAGGAGAAGTGGTAGATGGTCTTTTCTTTCGGATCGAAACTCGTCGAAAATTATCAGTATTCATATCGCTCCATGGGTGCAAAGATAGCTACTACCTTAAAAAACGTTTCAAACCTTGGATTTTTATCAGTACTAGAGTGATATCTTACTGTTACAATACTTTTTCAAAAAATAAAAAGATAAAAATATAAAAAAAAAAAAAAAACTCTACTGTTCTGCTAATGGTGAATTATTAGTAATCTTGAATTCCACGCTGCCTGTCTTGTAGGATATTCTTGTTTCTTTCTTTAAGAGTCACTGGTATTCTTTGATGAATGGGAACCATCGATTTACCTTTGATCATGCACGTTTTGGATCAATTTCAACATTTATTCTACCTTGAAACTGTAGTCTGTATATTTCTACACTCAAAAATATCCATATAAAAGTGGAGTTTTGTGTGAAAGGATTGTTTTCAGGGCAGACTGCAAACATTAATTTTTGGTCATGCATCTCAGATGACCTCACATGTCTGATTTGTCAACATCAAGAAGAAGCAACGTAAGACAGTGCAAATATCTTCCTGTGATACAATTATTTCTTTAAAAAAAATGTAAATGTGAATAAATCTTTCGATTGTGATACAAAGTGTTTGAAAAGACCTCAAAATAGAAAAAACATTAAAAAAAAGGAAGAAAAAAAGCAGGGTTAAATTGAATTAATCGATGATTATTCGTGTTAGTTTTCAGAAACTATAGGGATACATCTGGTGCCTCTTTGGTGGAAAAGAACGCAGAGGTCGTCGTTCTTCATGTTGTGCAGAAAAATCCAGGTGCGATTTGCCGTGCCGCAATTTGACGACACTTTTGACGGGGTTCGCCGAACTTCTGCATCGGACCACAAGCTCCAAAATCCCATAAGACCCCAACACATTCTCATTTGAACCTGGCTCAGTAATGTCCAAGAGAAATTGAAATTGCACACCGTCATAGGTGCTGTGCCTCTTTTCCGCTTAGAAGAATATAGAACTTGGAATCTGGAGTTGTCCCAAGCAACCGGCCGAAATTCACACGGGAGCTGCGCACGCAACATAGGGCACCTTGTGCAGGGAGGTCGTGAAGTTATACCAAGTCTATTGTTTGAAAAAGAGCCTCTTCGTTGATTAATTCTTCGTTCATTACTTCGGACTATGGCAGCGTTTTAAAGAATTAAAATATTGTAACAATTTTTATAAAACAAGCGAAAGTCCAAGAAAAAGTATCCAAAATAGGTTCTCTCACTGTGGCTCAGCAATATGATGCCTAATTCTGCAAGCAATAACGGGCTTAGTAAGCCCGGCTGATAAACCCGGTCAGATTTTGGCAGTCAATTGCCATGGAAAAGAGTATAAAAGGAGTTTCTTTGAAGCCTCCAAAAGCCCAATGGTCATTTTAAAACCATAAACCAACATCTTTTTTAAACAAATCCCCAGAATTTTTCGCAACCTCTAGAACTCAAACTGATCCATAATGTCTATTCCAAAGTTCCAGAAAGTCGCTTTGTGCAAGCAGCCAGCCGAGTCTCCCGATGCTATTGAGTACGCCGAAGTTGAAACACCCCAAATTACTGGGCCTCATGATGTTATCGTGAGAAATAAATATGGTGGAGTTAACTTCATCGACGTGTACTACCGTAAGGGGATCTATCCTGTAGAGTACCCTAATATCTTTGGCAGAGAGGGCTCCGGAGTCATTGCAGCCGTGGGTGATGATGTCACTGATTACAAGGTTGGAGAAAAGGTGGCTTACCTTGGCTGGGAATCGTTTGCTCCATACACCAAGCTTCCAGATGACCATGTCCATATCAAGAAACTTCCAGCAGATTCTACTGATGAGGACTTGAAGACATGGGCTGCCAGCTTGCTTCAAGGCTTGACAGCAATTACTCTTCCAATTGAGTCGTACGAGGTCAAGAAGAATGACTTCATTTTGGTGTGGGCAGCGGCTGGAGGAGTGGGCCAGATCCTCACCAAGTACACTGCTTCTCTTGGCGCCAATGTGATTGCTGTGGCTTCCACTGACGAGAAATTGGAAATTGCCAAAAAAGCAGGTGCTCAATTCTTGATTAAGCTGGGAGATGACGTGGCGGCCAGGGTATCTGAGATTACGAACGGCGAAGGAGTTCGCGCCGTCTTCGACAGCATTGGAAAAGACACCTTTGAGACTTCTTTTGCAGCTTTAGGTATAAAGGGAACTTTCGTTACCTACGGTAACTCCAGCGGGGTCATTCCACCAACAAGCTTCGACTTGTTGACGCCAAAGAACTTAAAGGTTGCCAGACCACAAGTGTACAACTCAGTCAGAACCAAACCTGAGTGGGAGTTCTATACTGATGTTTTGAAGGAAGCCTTTGAGAACAAGACCATCGATATTTCCATCTACAAGACTTATCCGTTGTCCGAGTATAAGCAGGCAACCGAGGACTTGGAGAGTAGAAAGGCCATTGGTAAGTTGATTCTTGAAATCCCCTAATTCTTTCACATAATTATTCAAAGTAGTTATATGTTTATAGGCTTGAACACAATATAAACATAGTTATATATGAAGCTTTAATAATACGGTCGTATTATTATTCACTCAACGGTTTGTAAATTTCAAAAACCTGGCACGAATTGTTAAATTATTACCGACCCCTATGAACTTCTTCAATATTGAGACTGGAGTTCACATTGATTAAGAACACATTTATCTAGAATAAACTAGGGGAATGCTTCTGTTCAACCTAATTATAAGGATATCCAGAATAAAGAGCCCCATTTGCAGTTGTTCATTTCGCGAATGTGAAACAAAGACTACGAAATAGGGTAATTCCGATTTGGGAAGATGATTAAAAGGTGCACTGGATCTTTCACCGCGAATAACAGGCTGTTGAAGCCTCCAACGAGAAGTACCACTTTAAACCGAAGAAGTCGGCCAATTTGTGCGGAAAATTGCAATTTTCACCACATCATATTGTCCCCCAAAAGAAATATTCAGGGGAGAAATCATTCGGAGAGTTTCTTCAGAGAGCTTCACTAAGAAACTCACGCACAGGGGCTGTATTTTGCCGACTCCGAAACAAAAATACCGCGGGAGGGGAACTTGGGGAAGTCAACACTGCCCACCCATTTCGAGCCTTTTATAAACATTTCGTTACAGCCGTATAACATCAAAAAAAGTATGAATTTCTTCGAGGCTATCTTTTCTCACGTTTTTTTCATTTTTTTTTTTTTTTTTTTTTGGTTTTGTTTAGTCCTCATGAATTTATGCTTTCACTCAAGCCCTGGTCCTCGATCATACGGCAGAAGCTCGACTTCCCATTCCAAGGACCCACTCTCTTGCAGCCAAACCCAACCGAAATTCCGGTACGGTAAGCCAGCGCCTGCCCTAGTAGGACCATACGCTCAGAAAATCGTGGATCGTGAATCGTGCAAATATCGTGAGTCCCACTGGCCCGATCCGGAATCTCAACAATTAAATTACAGTTAAATTAAATTCACATGCAAACGTGGGTATAAATCCTGTGGAAAAAAATTAGCACACACCTATTAAGAGATATCCCAAGAGGTAAAAAAATAAGGGAGAGAATTTTTCCAACCGTAGAATAAAAAAAAAAAATCTAATAATAAAAAAATAAGACCTGGCCTCGGCCCTACTCGGGCATGCTAGCAAATGTTTCACGGTGTTATTGTTTCTTTGTTTGTTGTTTGTTTGGCAGTTGTGGTCCCCGGGCTCGACTCAGCACCCGCCTCGCCCCACCCCGCCCACCATATTGATCACGTTCTTGTTGTGTGCTATTTATTCCCGCACTGCCGCCGCCTCGGAGTTTCTCGCGGTTCCTGGTTCGGGCCGGCTGCAAGCATTCGCCAACACAAAGAAGGTTTCTGGGAACAAAGAAAAAAGATACAACCGGAAAAAAAAAAAAAAAAAAAAAGACACAAGGAATTAACCAAAAACGGTCGTAACCTCTGAAAAAGAAATCAAAAATCTCTAGAAATCTATCTCGCAGACATCTTTCTTCAGAACAAGAAAAATCTCGTGACATCGTGTTTCTCTGTTCAACAAGAAAAAAAAAAAAAGAAAAGACAGAAGAATAGCTAGATCGAATCGAAGAATCGATAAGTTCCCGAAAAAAATCACTTGATATTTGTTATTTCTTGAATTGCCCCGTGCAAACTTACGATGAAGAGTTAACGTGTTTGCTTCGTCAATGCTAGGAAGACTATTCAAGCTGAAGTCGCTGTTAAACGTCAGCGATGGCGCTGGCGAAGCCAGCTTCTCTGCCACTCCGACCCCAACCCAGCGAGACAGCCTGTCTGAAGGTACCACAGGCCCATTTTCGCCATCTCTACAAGCATCTGGGATTGCAGTTTCGCCCACAAATGTGAACTCCTTTGAAGACTCGTATACGCGTGAAATCCTTTACGGGTCGCTGGAATTGGCGCTTCACCCCCTTCCCTTCAACCCTCGGCGATTTCGCTTGGTAGTGGCTCAGGATGGCGGCAATCTCCGGACAAAACAGGTGCTCTACGATTCTGCTAATGATATCCTGGTGGCCCAACCACCTCCGTGGCTCAAACCTGGCCAATCCGTGGCCTCTAACACGGGCCTGGCCCTCCTGCCGGTCAGCTCCTCCGGTAGCTCCTCCCCGCCACAATCTCCATGTTCTGAGAACTCCAGATTAGCAACATCAACGAATACGCTTAGGGCAGCCAGTCTGACGAATCTCGTGGCGAAACAGTCTCACAACATTAACGATATCAACGACTATATGTTTGGCCGTGGGCTTCCATCAGTAGAGAAATACACGCTGACGAAAATCCACATGCTCCCCCTGCTCAATCTGCTGTCCAATGGTGCATCGCTGGCGGTGCTCTTGACAAAGCTTTTTCTGATCTCCGACTCTAGTCTCAGTGCTGGCGATACCGCCATCTTGCCCGATTCCGACTGGGTGCCTCGTGCCACCTTTCCCTCAAAGGAAACTGCCTTTCAGATATCGGTGCCCTCCAGCAAAAGTTCGCTCTCTGCCCCAGACCTGGCACTACTGCCGAGATCTCTCCTGTTCAGCTCGCGGTTTTCGGTCGGTATCATAATCCCGCTTGAAGATGCCAATGAAACGGTGGAGGAAGTGTTATCCAGTAACTGGGACACCCTCTCGCATTACCTCATTGTTCTCCAAAAAATCGCGTCAAAGAAAATCATTGTGGCATTAAAGAACTCATTGGTGTACAATCTGTCCCCTTATATAATTAACAAGCGGATTCTGTTTCCTTCTGGTGTACTCCAGTCTGAGTCTGAATTTGGTCATCAGTTGCAAAAGCTCGTCAAGCTTGTCCACTACAATGTTAATACGCCGAGATTGGTAAACATCAACGCATTCATGACTTACAGCTTGAACCACATGGACTCAAAATTGAAGACAAACGTGATGAATTGGGCGCTCGAAGTTATTAACTGGCTTGAGTTTAAAGATGGAAGAAACTTTTCTCCTCTTCACGCCCAAGGATCTGCTATTCCACATATGCACTCCCAAAACTCCTATCTTCTGCATAGCAGCTCAAGTGTCACTTCGTGGTATCGATCTAACGAAACTCCCGTCTCCTCGAACACTTTCTTGGCAAGCTTGTTTGCACTTATACTACCTCTAAGGGCTCTGCTCTCTGAGAGTCCGTTGCATGTAGACCCGACTAGTCTGTCAGACTCTAAATGCATCACAAGGGTTGTTGTTATGACTAGCAATTCCTCTGTCGCAAAAAAGTTGATTTTCATCTTAAGTGGACTAATACCAGACGCGAAGTTTTTGGAACGACTTGAACATGAAGGGAACACTGCGTCTTATGAAAGATGTGTTCATGATCTGGATCTGAGTGGTACCGATGAAAGTCTCTCTGGGAGTGGTCAACATTTGGCCAAAGATAAACTTGCCAATAATCTTGATAGAGGTACCGCAGAGTCCCCGCATGATGGGGGTATAAGCTTCACCGCAAAACCCATTCCCGCCAAACCCATTCCTGCCAAGCCGATCCCAATTCGAACAAGTACCATGGTTTCTGAATCGCCTTCTGATGATTCAACTTCAGTTTCCGTGTCATCTACAAAAGGTTGGGATGTCCCTCACAAATCGGCCACAAGCTTGTCTCTCAACAGCCATAAGAATCATTTAGATGCGAACAACGTGACAGTCGCTCAACAAATCCCAAATCCAAGAAGGGTTTCTGCATCCAACACCTCGTCTATGGCTTACCTTTCTTCTTCACTTAACCTGTCTTTATCGTCCAGTGCATCGAATTATTCTTTGTCTAGATTGGGTAGCAGTTTCATGGATAAATGGAGAAACTCTCTTGTTGGCTCTAATAAACTAAATCAAACGTTTATTTCTGAAACCCTTGATGGTGCAATCACGTCTGATACGCTAGGTGCAAGGCCACCATTCACGTCCACAAAATCTCCATCGCCGAGCGAAGAAATAGAAGAACCAATTTGGGAGGATTCTTATTCCACAAACTGCACAGGGTCACCAATGAAACAAAAGTTCTCTCGCACGCAGTCGCTTCTCAACCTATTTAATGAGATACCGAACAAGAAAAATGGTATTTCAACTTCCACCTTGGGGGTGGATCGAACAAGAACTTCGATTTACGTCCCACCGATGAATAACGAGGGCACTAACGCCGATGATACCAATCTGAAAATTATTCGTAGAAAGGTACTGAAAATAATGCTGGGCGAACTACACTATACATCAAAAGATGAGAAGCGACTTGTGGTTGATGTGATCGATACAAAAAACCGATCTATTCGTCGGGGAGAATCTTTCAAAACTCTTGATGGGCGTTCTACAAACTTGCAATATGACAACAGCCGTATAAACCAGCTTCACAAGAAGTCATTCTTGCAACATAATGTGGCTTTCGTGGATGAGTTCAGACCCGAGTACACAATTCAATCATGTCCTGTGAATCCTAGGCTTGAGGCCCAAGTGTCGAATGCCATGAAGAATGATTTGTTGTTCTATCAGAATAACTGTGGGTATGAAAAAGTGACATCAAAAACGGTGTACATTAGCTTGCGCGCGCGTGAAATAAAAGTGATTGAGATGAATGTTGGGAATCAAAAACGTGGGTATTTCGGCAAGGGGCATGTTCCGTCGGTATCACCGGCAGCAGTTGCTGATCAGGCCAACTCTTACTTTTCGAGTATGACACCCAACTCGCCAAGTTCGCCCTATTTTAATTCCAACGATCACGGAAATACTGGCCATGACAAGAGAGATGCAGCACAAAATGCGAATAGCTTTCGTACTACGGTGAAAAAGGTGTACACACCTAACAGGAACACAGGCGATAAGGATGTCATTCAACAGGTGGAAGCACAGCTAGAGAAGCTTAACGAGGTTGCTTCCCTTATCAATAGTAACGCAGCCGAGTCTGCGGATACCAAAGATCTTTACAACCGCATGCTTTTCAACGCTGTACGCGAACTAATTTCATGATCCTGTTACACATTAGTTTACACTGGCATTGGGGTGCTTTTCCATAGCAAAGGCAGCTACCATGAGAGTTTCTGAAGCGAGTAAAACAAAATACACTAAGGGTGTTCTATGCCCGGATGGTGTGGTGTGGGAAACTCATTTGCATATACAAAACAAAGGAAAAAAAGCAAACAAGAAAAGAAAGCAAGCAAGAACAAAAAGCAAGTCGGAAAGAACGAGAGAACGAAAAAGCATAGAACAATTATTGCAAGCTTGTCATCACTACCATGTATTTTGCAAGGAACTTATAGACGAGAAAATCTTTTCTAGCCTGGGCCTGTAGCATGCACGCGCGGAGAATCGCGAGCAGCCTAAAAAATATCACAGAAAAATCGACAAATATCAACCAAAATCAAACGGAGTTGTCCTTTCAAAACATCAGAAATCCAAAAAGTGGCTGGTCGTGTTGTCATCTAATATACGCTACTCCACGTCGAAACCGGTTTCACACATAGCCCATTCTCAGTGTGCAGAGAAAAAGGACCCAAACATTGATTCCAATCCAGCAGAATTGAAAAAAAAAATAAACTTCACTGCCTAACATTTGCACTACGAACATATAATATACACCTGGTGCAAAAGTAAGTCCATCCCAATTTAAAGAACGAAACTGAAGTATTTCCTTTGTATTTGTCTGTTTACAGTTTTCAAGCCACAACTAAAACTAGACTTCTTTACCACCTGGGTATTATAAAAAAGTATATTTCGACATGTCAGACAGAGAAAACACACCTGAGTTATTCGTGGAGGCACCCGATAAGACCGCCGAGGCGTTGACGACTTTCACCAACATCACTGAATGCACATACCTGGATAAGCACTTGGGCCGGTCTGGCCAGAAGGAAACGATGACCTGCGACTGTCATGAAGATTGGGACGAAGCTTCTGCAAGCAACCTAGCCTGTGGCGAAGATAGTCATTGTATCAATAGGGTCACTTCCGTTGAGTGTGTAAACAAGGGATGCCTTTGTGGCAAAGACTGCCAGAATCAGAGGTTCCAGAAACGCCAGTATAGCGAGGTGAAGGTTATCCAGACAGAGAAAAAGGGCTACGGCTTGGTGGCAGAGCAGCCTATAGCCGAGCAACTGTTCATTTACGAGTATATAGGTGAGGTGATTGGCGAGGAGATTTTCCGCCAGAGAATGGTGGAGTACGATACCCGGAAGATCCGTCATTTCTATTTCATGATGCTCACCAAAGATGCCTTCATTGACGCCACAGACAAAGGATGTTTGGCTCGTTTCTGCAACCACTCGTGTCTGCCAAATGCATATGTAGACAAATGGGTGGTTGGCGACAAGTTACGTATGGGTATCTTCGCCAAGCGTGCCATCGAAAAGGGCGAGGAAATCACCTTCGACTATAACGTTGACCGGTATGGTGCACAGCTGCAGCCATGCTACTGCGGCTCTGCAAATTGTATAGGCTGGATGGGTGGCAAAACACAAACCGATGCGGCGCTCTTACTTCCCGATGGGTTATCTGAAGCGCTAGGTGTCACCAAACAACAAGAACGCGCCTGGTTGAAGCAAAATAAGAAGGTTGGAAACCCCCAAGACTCAGAGTCTGTTGTCAATGAAGAGTTTGTCAAGTCGATCGAGGTTGTTTCGTTGACTGACAACGACGTGGCACGGGCCATGAGTGCGTTGATGAAGGCCGAAGAACCCACCATTGTTGAGAAACTTGTGGAACGGGTTTACTTAACCGAGGAGCCCCGTATCAATTCTTTGATTGTGAAATTCCACGGATATAAGACATTGTCCCGTGTGCTCAAAGAAAACTCTTCGAATGAAGATTTAGTTGTCAGAATTTTACTGACTTTGAAGAGGTGGCCGACTATGACGAGAAACAAAATCGAACTGTCGCAAATCGAAGATGTGGTGAAGGAAATTGTTCAAACTCTGCTGAATTCAGAAATTCTAAGCTTGGTGAAAGATTTACTTGCCGAATGGAGCAAGTTGGAAATGGCGTACCGCATACCTAAAAACAACGAGATCTCGAACGGGCATACAGAAGAAGTGAAATCCCATTCGCCAGCTTTGGTTAGAAACCCGAGGTCCGAGCTGCCTAAGCACCAGACGTCTGTGACTGAAGGGGAGAATGCTGGTCCGGATGATGATCTTCCTTTGGGTTGGCAAAAGGCGCTTGACAAGAACACAAACACGTACTACTACTATCATAAAGGCTTGGGCATTTCCAGATGGGAGCGTCCAAAGTCAGCCGTACCAAAAGGGCCCAAGCTGGCTGTTACGAAGGAAAAATCCCCCAAGAAAGAGAGACCAGTCAAGAAGGAAAAGATTAAGCCAGTAAAAGAAAAGATTCCACGTCAACCCAAGAAATTTGATGAAAAAAATCCCCACAAGTTGCACGAGGAGTTTCTACGGAAGGAAAAAGAACAGCAGTTCAATGGTGTTCTTGAAAAGGAAAAGCTCCTACAAGAACTTATTGTTAAGTCGCAACAAGAAGCTTTGGAGAAGAAACGCCTCGAGGAGAAAGCCAAGCAGGAGCGCGTTGCTAAGATTAAAGAGAGACAAAGAAGGCGAGAAGCGGCCGCAGTGGCTAATGCCTCTGCAAAAGAAAAATCTCAAGCATCTGTGTCGCAGTCTCTTTGGACGAACACACTTGCTCGCTACGTGCCAAATTTAATCAAGAAGCACGAAAGTGATATAGGACACGAAAACATTAAGGGGTGTGCCCGAGAATTGGTGAAGGTGTTGGCTTCGAAAGAGTTGAAGAAAGACCCCAAAAGCTCGCCTCCAAAGGAGTTGGATGGGGCAAAAATCAAGAAACTCAAGGAGTTTTGTGATATTTGGATGGCAAAGTTTTTGGTCAAATATAACACGAAAAGGACTAAACCAAATGACCCAGCGGTGATTGAGAACTAATCAGAAGTGTCATGTGTTCCCTTTTGAAAGGGTTGAACATAAAGCAATCGCTTCCACCCATAATTTATTTTCCTACATGTGCTCGAGACTTTCGATACTCATGAACTTTTTAAACATCATACCGTGTCACTCGTTTATCAGTCTTTTGTATATGTACGTTCGCTTTAAGGGCGCGATACAGCCCGGTGTAATGATGCAAAAAGTTAAAGAATAAGCAGAAACTATTACTCCGTCTCTAACAACTTTGGCAAGTTCTCGATGCTCTCTGTGCCAAAGATGATCTGGTAGGTAGCCTCAAACAACGGAAACTCGTGAGTCTTGTTCACGTTGCTTAACAACTCGTGCACCTCCTTGGAGGTGATGACACCTTGCGAAGATTGACCGTTCAACAACTTTTTCTCAGCCGTCTCGGCATCGTCGCCTGTCTTAGCCATGTGACGTCCAACCTTCACATTACGGCCACCAGAACATGTAGTGATGAGATCAGCAACACCGGCAGATTCTTCCGTAAACGTAGAAGGAACAGACTCGGGGAAAAAGTTCTGAGAGAACTTGATGGTCTCCATCAAACCCACTCTCATAATAGCGGCCTTTGCATTGTCACCCCAACCAAGGCCCTCAACAAAACCAACAGCCAAAGCGACAACATTCTTCAAGGCACCTGCCACGGAGACACCAGCGACATCTTCGATAACGTTCACGTGGAAGTAAGGTCTGTGGAAAGCGGCTTTCAATACCGAATGGTCGATATCCTTACCAGCACCTGCGAAATCTTTTGGCAAGGTGTAAGCAACGGTGGTCTCTGACCATTTACAGCGAGCGACTTCTGGGGCCAAGTTGGCACCCGAAAGCGCTCCACATGGAATACCAAGCTCTTCTGTGATGTATGTAGTCAACAACTTGCAACCGGTTGGTGTAACCTCCAAGCCTTTGAGACAAGAAATGGCCCTACATCTAGGTTTGAGCTTGCCTTTCAAGTCCTTGGTGATACGACCCAAAAATTGATGGGGCAAATTAAACACCAACAAGTCGGCATCCTTTGCAACTTCGACAATGTTAGGGTTTGCTCTCAAGTTCTCGGGAAGCTTGATTCCTGGCAAATAACGAACGTTTTCGTGGTCCTGGTTAATGATTTCCGTCAACTTGCGGCCATTCACCTTTTCTTCAAAAACCCACATATCAACATGATGTTGGAACAAACGAGGGCTAGCAGCGGCATTTTCAGCCAAGATTTTTGCCACAGTCGTACCCCAGTTTCCTGAGCCGATGACGGCAATTTTGAAGGGAGATGATGGCACCATGGAATGAGTCGCTGCGTTTGTTGGCGAAGCGAGAATCTGAGAAATTTGCTGCAATCTTTGCACTGGCGTCGACATAGTGGGGTTTTTGAATATGACGATTTTTCCGATTTGTTATATTATCAAGCTATGTAATTTGCTTCTTGTATTTTTGGAAAAAATTGTGGTGAGCGATGTATCCAGCAATTTTTTTTTTTTTGTCCAAAAGCAATATATGGCCGAGTCACCACGCCTTAGTACCTATGAGAAGAGCCTTTATATAACATGCGCTTATCGTGGCGCGAGTCATCGTCTGAGTCAAGATTTACCGAGGAATAGACGAATGGAAAACGAGCGAGCCCCGAATCCGGCCGCCTTGTGTGCAGTCTATCCGTTTTGGCCCGAGGTTTGGGTAAAAGCCGCAGGCCACTGAGCTTCGCAGCAGCGGATGCTGCTGCTGTAGTGGGTTTCTCCTAGGCTACCTAAGTTTCAGACCGAGATTAAGTCCTTCGAATGGTACAAGAGATTCGAACAACTGCTCTATTGTTTTTTTTTTCTTTTTTTTTTTCTTTCTTCTTTTCTTCTTCAACATCTTTTTGAAACCGTAAAAAGGCGGAATGGTGCCTTCTTGCATGAGCGGGAGTTGGGTATCAACTGAAGGGCAACTGCGGGAGAGTATCTACATGACATGGTATGGCTTTTCTGATGGCTTCGAAAAATACTGGTATGCTTGTGATTCTCAAGCTTTGGTTTCTTTCGGCCCTTAATAAAGTCATGCTATCCAAGACTATTGCAGTCTCATAGTTTAGAATCTCTGTCATTTGTAAGCATAGATCTGTCACAGCAGAAAACCTCCCCAGTCTGCAAAAGATCAGCCAGATCAGATATAGCACTATTCTGTGCCTCGAGAAATCCCGAAACCATTTCACTTTCTCTTTACAGACAAGCACAGCATACCTGTGTAAACTCTGTGTAAAAAATAATCAAGTGTACTTATTGGGAAGGGGGTCTTTTGAGGAAGCAGGCTTTGTTCGGCGAGATATGCGTCCGATAAGCCTGGTGACACATCCTGACACCTAGTGTGTGTGGACGTAAATTAAATTGGAATGATGGTTACATTCTCTCGCAACTTTGTGACCATCAAAATATCTTGGACACTGTAGTAAATCCCCCTTTTGATATATATAAACGTACATAAACGTTCATGAGCGTGCGTTTGTCCAGCCCCAAAATAGCATTGCACAGCACCACCATGTTCACTTGGCTACATATGACAACCCATTGCATCTTGAAGCGGGTTTCAATTTAGCCACCAAAGGTAGAAGGAAAGATCAATAAAGACGTCGGAGGGTATTTAACTCAGTAAAGAGAGTGCGGGGAATAAAAGATTATTATGGGTTTCACGATCTTGCCCTGCGGAACCTTTTTGCATTCCTCTTTGTTTTCTTGTTTTCAAAGACACATGTTACACAGTGGCAACTGAAACAGAAAAAAATGTTTCATCTAGTGCACCAAGTGGCAAAGTTTCTAAACTTTTACAAGCCTGTATCCTCCTATACTGGCCAATGATTATGGAATATCAATCAAACATTAAGTAATTTACTCCTGTACATTCTTCCCTCACTGAATCGGGTATATTGAAGATGTTGAAGGGTATCTCTGACTTCTCTCAACAGAAGGAAAGATCTTGTTTCATCTTTTTGCCTATTTGCCTATTTGCCCATTTGTGTGGCTAGCGGGGAGGTTACCAGCCCTGCTCGACTTTGCACCTTGTTAATAGCAATGTACGCACCATTTCAAGATCTGATATGTATTAATAAATAGGATAAGTTTGCAAGTGACAGATATAACATTTACTGAACCATATTGTTGATTAGCCTGTGGACATTGGAAGTCCGAGATAAATAGCAGTGCCCTTTCTGAAATGAAACTTGTTTGTTTGTGAAATGAATAAGGTGTAATTCAAAGTCAACAGTGGAAACGCAGAATCCACTGCCTGAGAAATACCTTATCCAAGCTGCCACAGATACTTGACTCATTTCTTTTTAAGGAAATCTAGATTGCTGTAGTATATTTTCTTATCAGCATTCCTCTTGCAAGTCATTGTTCCCGTGTGACGTTTGAGTGCATCTCGTCT
Source organism: Metschnikowia sp. JCM 33374 (assembly GCA_005406065.1). Taxonomy (NCBI): domain Eukaryota; kingdom Fungi; phylum Ascomycota; class Pichiomycetes; order Serinales; family Metschnikowiaceae; genus Metschnikowia; species Metschnikowia sp. JCM 33374. The sequence goes on along the minus strand of BIMT01000008.1, from coordinate 24,584 downwards.
AGCGAAACCCTTTCCGCACTGTTCACAGATATTTGCTGGGATTGACAAGTGTTGTTTTGCATGACGCTTCAAATCCGAAGAACGCCGGAACAGCATCGAGCATCCCAGACAAGGAAATTTGCGGCTTGGGAGGTCCTGTGAGGCATGATCGCTTGCGTCAGGACTCTGGCTTTCAGATGTTTTATCCAAGAGAAAATTCCACCCTTCACTCTTCTTACTAGAAGGGTTTGTGTCTGTATCACCAGTGAAGATGTTGTTGCTGAGATTAGGAAATTCTTTATAAAAACTTTGGATCATGAGCTGCCCGTTCTCGTTCGAGCGAATACTATCAGAATGTTTAATTGGATTTCCATGCGGCGACAGCACATACTGAAGCCGGGCAAGAAGATCCTGAATTGTAGGGTCCACTATTAGATTCGACTCAGTTGATGTGGCCACGAGTGCTTCGTGCGCTAGGCGGAGAAAACGGGCATCTTCGTCGCTCTCGGGATCTGCTTGATTATTGTGTCTGGGTCCTGGTTGCTCTTCGGACTTGATCTGGGGGCCTTGACCACCTCGCGTATAGCTCACGTTTTGTTCAATTACCACTGGTGAATGTCTTTGCATGTAATTGAACCCATTCGGCGTGGGTATACTTCTTGGTGGGGAATCGCTACCATACATGGAGAAACTCATGGTGGCTGCAGTATAACAATTCAATGACGGTGCACAGTTATTGGTCTGAATGAGATAATATTTGAAATGGAAGAGAAATCAAGAACAAAATCTTAATAATAAAAAAGAAGAAAAAAAAAAACGTGGACCTGTAGCCCCTGGCGCTGTGATATGTAAACACAAATTAGGTTGTTGGTGGTTGATCAGAACTGGCTTGAAAACTGTGGCGTCCCAGAAAGCTTCTCACGCTAGGATTGCTTCTGACGTACCGGAGTGATGCAATAATTTGTCGTCGTGATCCGCTGCAACTGCAATATAACGGGCAAACTCCTAACACACGATTCTTCTGAAGTGGTAATTTTTTATGATGTTTTGGAAAATATCCAATCAAATTTTCTTATAAGGCACGATTTTATAATGGCCGTCCCAGGGTTGCTTTCTTGAGGCTTCGATCTAAGAAACAGACATGCCACGCAAGTTGGCAGCTTCACCTGGATTAAGATAGAGTGTGTAAAAATAAAAGTTGCGAGAGGGAACTCTATCCTCGGTTGATAATCTGTGCTTTTTGCTTTGACGAATATACTGGGTGGGCCAAAACATGCCAGTGGAAAGCGACATATTGATGCCGTTCGGTTTGGTGTATTGCACGTGACATTTTGCAATCGTGCGGCAGAGCCATGGCGCAAAAAAGCGCTCGCCAGGCGTGGCGTGGGGCGGATATCGACAACGATGTCGGCAGAAAACGCCGTTTGCTCTGCAACTTCGGCGGAGTCCGCCGGCCGCCGAAAATTTATTGACATACATTTGAAATCTTATTCTAATCGGTATACATAAACAAAGGCAGGATAACTCACTGCTTGGAGGGAAAGGCTCGGATTCTTCAACGTGCAACATCCTGCTATTCAGTATGCGACAGTGCTAGGGCACGTGATGCTAATAATCGAAGAAACAATGAGGAAGAAACTATTAGGAATGAAATTCCAGTGAGCACTGGAGCGCATATCGGTTGTATTATACTTCACTTTTCTCCACTTTTGTTTCCTTTCCTTCATTGGTTCCTTCTTCCATTTGTTAATATGTCAGTTTCTTCTTCCTCTTCGTTCATTTTCATAAATGCCTGATGGAGCATAGCCTAATGTCAAACGCGCAGTGCACCTACAACAATCGGCGCGGGGTCCCAGCTGAAATGATTTGCGTCGCGCACGACACGCCAGCTATGCTGAGAAGCAGGTAAAGTTTATCTTTTATCCATCACAGTCAGTGAGATACTTACCCAACAATGTACACTGATTTACCCGCCAGACCCAAGTCACAAAGGCTTGTTAACAAGAGTAAGGCCGAGAAGCCTTCGCAGTATTTCCAGCAATTCAAACGGCGGTCGCAGAATATCACCAACGTCAACGACCTTTTGCCAGGCCTCAATGATATTTCCGATGCGTTCGAGGCAATGCCCATAGAATTGGTCAAATATCTCACGCTATTGAAGGAAATCGATGCCAAATGCATCAAAACCATTCCTTTGATCAACCACAATATCGATAACTACATTGATAAGCTCCATGTGAAAAAGGAGGAGGCCCCAACCCAGTCCACCAAAATCACCCGCTTGCAGAGAATTCGTAAACAGATTCATGAAGTCATTCCATGTCTCGAGGAAAAGATGCACGTGACATCCGTTGCAGCAGATGTGGTTGCCAAGCACATGTACCGTATCAACAATGACTATCGAGTCATCATTGGCAATAACGAAATCCCCGAGTCCGTTCGTCTAGGGCCTCTAAACCACCGGGCCTTGATTCTGGACCCTCAAGCTGCAGCCGATGCAGCTAAAAGTGCACAATCTCAAAGATCCGAGACTCGTAGGGAAGCTTTGGCCGCTCGGAAAGCCCACAAGGATGGTGACGAAGAAGAAGGCTCGAAAAAGCGCAAGAATAAGGAGGTCACTCCTCTTGAAACTACCAGTACAAATGGCAACGTTAAGAAGCGCAGAAAGGAGAAAGAGACAGATAAAGTGGTTCCGCCAGTTGCCACCGAAAAGAAAAAGACAGTGTCCAAGCCCAGGAAAGAAAAGGAAAACGAACCAACATCAAACTCTGCCAGCAATGGTCTGGAGCCCACCTACTGTTATTGTAACCAAATATCCTTTGGTGAAATGGTGGGATGTGATGGTGAAACGTGCGAGCGCGAGTGGTTCCACTTACCATGCATTGGATTCAAAAACCCACCTAAGGGCAAATGGTATTGTGACGATTGTCTTGCTAAAATGAAAAAGCCAAAGAAACCATGAGTGTGATTAATCTTGATGTATGGGATCTTTTAAGAGTCTTACTATGCCGCAATTCTCTTTTTTTTTCGAATGAATTATGAAGGCCGCTAATTTCACACATCATAATTTCTCTTATCATAAATGTGGCAAAATCCCACGTCTCCACATACTAACAGGAATTTCGTTTGCTTTGCCGTTGACGTTTATTTGGCTGTGATTTTCATTCGCCAGTGATGTACATTATTATCAAAGCGGAAAGGAATTGGGAGTTTCCGTTTTGGGCTAAACCGCAAATTGCGAAATCCGGACGATTGCGATCAGAGCGAAAACCTACTATCGGAAGACCCATAGTGTACGGTGCTGCGGAAACAAAGGTGCAACCGTACTCGAATAATTTCTGTTTTTGGGTGACGGCAAAATACTAATCTGGAGCTTTCCGAAATCCTCTTTTCTTCTTCGGGAATTATGCATGGGCAGGATAAATATCACAATAGGGACAATGGGCGGTAATTTTCCGCCTAGAAGGCAGCACGAGCATTGCGCGCGGCTAGAGCAAAAATGGAAAACTTTGGCTCCAACCGGTGCATCCGTGCCTCCGTGTCTCCTGCGTTGATCAGAATGAATGCAAGGATTTACCGCACCCCGACGAACAGTTCTGACAAAATAGCAAAGCCTCTGGATCTAGAATGCCTAAAGAATATAAATTAGTTGTTGTTGGAGGTGGTGGTGTTGGAAAGTCTGCCATAACCATTCAATTGATTCAATCTCACTTTGTGGATGAGTACGACCCAACCATCGAAGACTCCTACAGGAAGCAGTGTGTCATTGATGGTCAGCAAACTATCTTGGATATCTTGGATACCGCAGGACAAGAAGAGTATCTGGCAATGAGAGAACAGTATATGCGTACTGGTGAAGGTTTCTTGCTTGTTTATGCTATCAATTCTCGGAACTCCTTAGATGAGTTGCAGGTTTTTTATGGGCAAATACAAAGGGTAAAAGACTCCGATAACGTACCTGTGTTGGTCGTGGGTAACAAATCCGATTTGGAAATTGAAAGACAAGTTTCTTACGAAGAAGGTTTGGCGTTTGCCAAGTCCTTGGGTTGTCCCTTCATGGAAGCCTCTGCGAAACAAAGAATCAATGTCGAAGAAGCTTTCTACGGTTTAGTCCGTAGCATCAACAGTAAGGAGGCCTCAAACGCTGATACGTTAAATGGCGAATCCATTGATCCAAAAGCACAAACTTCCGCAACAAATCAGTTGTCGAATGCTGCTGTGTCGACGCCCACGGATGTTGATGCAACCAAGGGTAGTAATGGTGGTGTTGCATCTGCTGCACCTGCCTCTACTTCTGCCCCTCAAAGATCCTCACAAAAAAATTCTGCTACAGAATCAAAAAGTAAGAGTGGATGTTGTGTTATTGTCTAAACCGGCCACAATACTGGTCAGTTTGATGGATCACTAAAAGCTCGAAGCTTCTTTTTGTCACTATAAAAACGATCCTGTCACCTCGCTTCTACCCTTGATACATTATTTCTCGAGGTAAAAAAAACAAGACGTTGTATGAACACTGTTAGATTGTCTATATTTCATGTTGGGTCCTGCCTTTCAATTCCTTCTTTTGTCTTTTTAAAAATATGTCAAAACTGTTTTTTTTTTTTTTTTCAACTAATCCCTCAAGTCTTGACTCGGCTTTCTTTGTAGATCGGACTACAAAACTCGAAAAATAACCATATCTTAGAGCTTGATTCCAATTTGCTTTGTATACAATTTAATTGATGAAGTGGAAAACAATGAAATGTAATATCAAGCTTGCGAAAATGAAGTCCCCAAATGCCCGTTCGGGGCTGATTGTGAAAAAGGGTTTCTCAGCCGGTACTTCTTCTTCTTCGTCATCTTTTTTAGCATTGCTGGTAGCATTGCTGTCGATAGATGCATATTGCATTCTCAAACTGACGGTCAAGACAAATTGACCCACGCATGCGATAAAGCCTCCCAAAAACGCATTGAAGGGAAAGTTACCAACCAAGAGAACATAAACAAACTGCAATGCACCTAAAGCGACCAAAAAGGTCAAGAAGATATCAATGAGCTTTAAACGCGGAGTCAATGTTTTAAGGTAGTTGTCGTATGTGGAGTTGACTGCGTTCACGACATCCGTGTAGCTATGGGCCAATTTAGTGTTCAACTTGACAGTTGTTGGCTTCTTCACCGTTTCCGTCTCCCCATCTTTGGATGCAGCATTCTTTGCTGCAACTGCTGCTGCTGCTGCTTTCTTAACGACGACGTCCTTTTTTGCCATGGTTGTGTTTTGTGGTTTCTTAGACTTTGCCAGTGTGCTGAGCGGTGAACACGTTGAGGTTTTGAAGTCGAAAGTCGCACCTGTCTAGCCGCAGCGCTCAGTAGTGCGTGTATTTTTTTTTCTGGCGCCCGATTCCTGGATGTGCGTCAGCACCAATTGTCAATCAATATGCTGCAAAAAAATAGCATAGCCACCCCTTTAAATGGATGAAATTTTTGGTCAAGCACAATTCTTGTCCCTTGATACTATGAGTATATTCCTCTGACATCTTGCACTTGTGAGATAATTTCAAAACTTTTGAGGATCTCTTGGCTACTATTACTTTTCCCTTCGTGTGTGCACGATTTGCCCACCAAGTTTTTTTACTTAAACGCCGCAAGACTCCACTCAAACATGAAGTCAGAAAGAAGGACCTAAAAAAGGGGAATATCATCTTATTCTCAATTCTGCCGATGCTAAGTTATATTTTTCCCCACCGGAACCATCTTCAACCCTTAAAGAAAAAGGATGTGTTCATTAAAGAAGCAGAACATAAAAGTTTGCCCGCGACTCATTGTACTGGTCACGTGATGGTGTTCAGTAATATCTTTGGAAATCCTGGCGAGCCAGGTTTTTGATTGGACAGTGGAAGCATGTCAGCAGCTACTCAAGACGACGTAGAGGTCGATCCTTTGGAAAGCAAGAAGTCTTTGCTTATTCCCAAGGCGCCTAGACTGCGAATAATCCCACCGTTAAACTTTTGCCCCGTCGAGAAGCAACTATATCGCTCAGGACAACCCTCACTCATCAATCAGTCATTCTTGGAAGAGCTAAATTTGAAGACCATTCTTTGGTTAGCCAGCGAAGAACCTGTTGAGGACTTTTTGGACTACTGTCTGAACAAAAGCATCAATATTGAATTTGTTGGTCTTATAAATGACTACAATTATACAAATATAAACCCCTGGGATTCATTGGACGAACGAACGATCAAAAAAGCATTGGAATTCATATGCAACAAAGAAAACTATCCTTTGCTTGTATGTTGTGGTATGGGAAGACACCGCACAGGTGCGGTTATAGGTTGTTTGCGCCGTCTTCAGGGCTGGAACTTGGCCAGTGTGTCAGAGGAGTATAGACGGTTTTCGGGTGCCCGGGGTGGACGAATTCTTGTTGAATTACTCATTGAGAGCTTTGATGTTCTGAGTGTAGAAGGTGATCCAAGTAAGCTTCCAGATTTCTTGAAATAGGGCTTCGCTTAAGAAGGAAAGAAAATAAGTGAACGTACCAGTCTATTTATTAGATTTGGTAGGCTGTCGGAGGATTTGCACACTAAAATGGTGGGTTAAAATGCTATATTCTCTCGATCAATTAAGCAAACAAATGCATTGAGGGCTGATATCTAGAGAAGTTTTTCGTTCCAGTAACATATAAGTTGCAGCTCTTTAAACGTCGTGTGAGTGTATAAATATCAGGGCTACAATATTGGAAACGACCCAAAGTTCTGGCTCGATTTTCTTGACATTACTTCGACACCATATATTTCTGAGTTACATTTTGATTACTGGCAACTGGTTCAGATGAAATCTTTGATGTTTTATGGTATAAGTGAAAGGTATCCCTGAATATATATTAATGTCAAGCATACTTCACTTACACCTACTCTCATCGTTCCAGAAAACATACTCTTTATATATATATATATATATATAACTTTTACTAAATAAAAATGTGGTATAGCTCCGAGGGGTTTTTCCCTTTTTTGGTATCGTTACTTTAAAAATCAATTACTTCAAGAAACGTATCAACAGCCGGTTTCAACTGATGTCCCCGGCACAATGTTTCCTCGCACCTTCTAAAATAAGTATGCAACATGGACGATACATCCGTACATCTCGTGGGGTAAGCAAATGGAGGGACGCCTTCCGCATCCGCTAGGGAGGCAACTAGTTTCCATATAGCTCTTCTTCATACAAGAACCAGAAGAAAACAGGCCCATTTAGAGCTTTGTGTTTCACTTATAATATATTTAAGTGCAAATTTACATTTTTCCGATAAAAAAAAACTACTGTTTGTGCAAGCATTGCCGCAGACTTTTCCCGTATCTAAGATCTGAAACAATGGGAAGGTGCATCACCATTATTACACTCACTGGAGCCACGTCTTTGGGATTGTTGACTGGTTCCTTGACCTACCAATCCTTGAAAGCGATCCCGGAATTGATCAGACAATTAAACAGCCAAGTCTCGCTTAAAACGGCATCTGCAGAGTCTGTGTTGACCTCTATCAAAACCAACTTGACTGTGGCGAACGCTGTTAATACTGTTTTAGGTGCGCTCTCTACCTGGCTTTTCTCAACAGCTTACAGATATTCCCCTGTTTCTGGGAAGCACCCTTACTTGGTGTATTCTGCTTTGGGTGCTCCATTGGCTCTCGCTGTGTTATACTACAAGGCGGGAACTAAAGCATGTACAATCACAGGACCTTTCAGTCATGGTGAAGGCATTGAAAATATTCTTAAGACGAAACTTGCTAACTTCAACAATAAATTCAACAATAAAAAAGCCCAAAAGCCAAAGGAACATAAGGCCCCGGAAACTTCTGGCGATGACGAGCTGTTGGACCAATCGTACATTCACATATCTGAAGATTCGCTGTCCGGAGACTCTTCGCCAGAAACTCCTATCGATGCTGCGGAATCCGTGCCTTCTGATATTGAACATGAAGTAGAAGATTCCTTGAACAAGAAGGAGCGCGTCAGGGATTTGGAATCAGTGGGTTTTGCTTATTACGTGGCATCGGTGGTTTCTGGTGTGGGTTTTGCCATATGCTCTGTCGGTGTGATTGGAGACCAGCTTTTCCTTTAAGTTTGGGATGAAAGAAGTACTTTATCTACGAGAAGATTCGCTTGAACGAACTGGTTTGCAGGATCACGAAAGCAGTAAATGCTATCACCCGCATTAAAAGATCGTTTGTTCCAGTGTCTTATATCCAATTTCAAATCATATTCTATCATGCCTATCAATAAGATAAGTTGATAGGCGCATGGTGTGTGGCTGACTTCAATCCGATTATTTTTCAGTGCTGACTAAATCTTCACATTGGCCAAGATTCGATGCTTCATACATGCCAAGCCTGGGAGAAGTTCAGAATCCTGGAACTCTCGAAATCTATTGTTAAATTTTTCTTCTTAAAATCAAGTTCTTTTTGTGACTTGTTAGTAGTGAATGAATGTTTGTTGTTTTGGGAATATTCTAAATATGAAGATATAAATAATTCAAAGTAAATTTATGGTAAATCTTTGAGACTGGAATCGCAACAATTTGAATACTCATTAAATTGTCTCATTAAATTGTTTTTGATGCACGTAACGAGAGACATGTGCCCTCGGCATGCTTCATTGTCGGCCAATAATTTAATATTTGATGAGTAAGAATGACAATTGGAAAAATATAGAACAGTCTGTCATCGATCATCGGGTGTCTGTGATATCAGCCCCTGGAAACATCCGCCGTGCGTCAACATGGAAATTCTTTCAATACTTGAGTATAATACATGTTTCTAGTAGGGATAATGAGAAAGAAAACAATTATGTGGCCATGATGCAATTTAATAAAGTATATCAGGTGATCTGTTTATATTTTCGTAGATTTTAGGAATAGCTCAAATCATTTAGGACTTATGTATGATCGTGTAGAGGCCAAGCACATGCTGGCCCGGTGGCTTGTGGCTAGGTGCTACTTCAAATTAAGTCTTGTCTTAAAATATGTGTTTGGTTTAAATATTTTCTTTTTACGTCGCTCGTTTTTGTAATTATATGCTTCGAACAATCAAAACTTCCAAATACCCTTTTTTATTTTATCTAAATTCAAATAAAATACAATGTTAATTTCCAAAATGGTCTTTTGGTGGAATATTTTTTGTAGAATAAAGGATTAAAAATCCGTAAATTTCTCAAAATTTCCCAAGAAAGAAAAGTGCCAAACATTTAGAAAAATAGAGCCACTATAACCTTTTTCTTGAAATTATTATCCATAGACTTGAAAATTAATTAAGAAACCAAATAAATTGCAAGTGCTAGCGTGAAGTTGAAGGCTCCTGTTTGCCAAGCGCGCCGCACATGATGCTTTTATTGATCCGAGCAACCAGAGATTTCTCTATGCACGGCGTTGGATACCAATCAAAGTAAAAAAAAAAAAAAACACATGGGTCTGGAAATTTCTTTAAAGATTAATGAAATAACAACGGCAAGTTTCTTTTTGGAATGACGCCTTTTTTGGTGACGTCATAATATGGCCAACATCCACCAATTACCTCTTCGTGTAAGGTATATAAGTGCCCACTTCATTCATGGTGCCTCGGAATCCACCCCCTTGTACCTGTATCTGACACGCAGCCTTGACTTGTGGTTGCGGTGACCTCATAATTTCAAGCCATCGATAAATTATTTTTCAAAATATGACGAAGACAATTTCAGTAATGATTTTTTCCTTCGCAATGTCTAAAGAGCCACAGATAATATTAAAATCCTTAACACAGAAAGAATTAAACATGTAAACAATAATAGAGGGAGACAGCTGCGAGTGGCATTCAAGCAGTCTGCCTAGGTTCTTAGTGGCGGCTCTCGGGTTAAGCGCGCACGTAACTCCGCTTGAGAATATAAAGGGTGCAGCTCCCCCATCGTAACTACCATTTCAATAAAATCATAGTCTCAATTAAAGCAGAATACAAAAAAACTCCAATGTCTTTTTACGAGCTCAAACCTAAAGACGCTAAAGGAAAGGAATTTTCTTTCGCTGACTTGAAAGGAAAAGTTGTTCTCATTGTCAACGTTGCCTCTAAGTGTGGCTTCACTCCTCAATATAAGGAGCTTGAGGAATTAAACAAGAAATACGCCGAAAAGGATGTTCAAATCATTGGCTTCCCATGTAACCAATTCGGTAGCCAAGAGCCAGGAAGTTCCGACGAAATTGCATCATTTTGCTCCTTGAACTATGGTGTCACTTTCCCAGTCTTGGGCAAGGTTGAAGTCAACGGAGACAATGCTGATCCCGTTTACAAGTTCTTGAAGAGTCAGAAGTCAGGTCTTTTGGGTCTCAACAGAATCAAGTGGAACTTTGAGAAGTTCTTGATCAACAAGAAGGGCGAGGTTGTTGAAAGATACTCTTCGTTGACCAAGCCTTCCACATTGGCTTCTAAGATTGACGAGTTGCTTAAGTAAGCAGCTTCAGCAAAGCAAATAGGTTGCAATCACCTAATTGGGATATTATGTACCATGGTTATGTTTAATTAGACTCAGTCATTTCATGAGTTGTGAAGTGGCTATGAAATTGACCTCCCTTGTATTTATTTTAATTAAAACAAATATTTGAAAAGAAAAAATCAAAACTTCTGGTCAACTAAAAAAAATTGAGGTGTAAGCATTTACTTGATTAGCTCAAAAGGCACACGTGCCAAATTTCATTTCGAGAAAGTACAACTCTTAAGGCATTGTACACCCGTTGCCTTCCAAAGTGTATTGTTGTTAGTTCAGAAGAGAAGCCCCGAAACCAATTCCCGTCTATTGTAAAAATTCTTGGAATCTCAATTTTGAGATCCACTATGAGAGTTCTCCTTCAAAACAAGAGGCAAAGCCTTCACCAAATGGAGTGTCACCCGAAATTTGCTGGCTTACTCACAGGATAAGGAAATCAGCAGCAATATTTTATACTTATAATTCAATCAATCTAAAAACTATAACTCTGTAAAATTTCGCATCCCCATTTAAGGGGATTGTCTCATGCTTCTGATGAATCAGGTATAGTAGAAGGGCCCCAAAATTGATTTTTAGCTTTTCAAAGCCGAGTGAACTTTCTTTTTGACGGCCTTGTTTTGAAGTTTCATAACTCAGTAGCATTCGGCCCCATAACACGTGTACATTCTAACTCCCCAACCAAGAAGTTGGGGACGAAAATATTTTTCACCCCGTCTATTTTTTGGGAACTTCGGAATATATGTCACCATCCTTTGGAGTTGAGCGATGCAGGCAAGAAAATCTCCATCCCAGCTGTACGCTTAAAAATTAATAATTACTCGTGAACCGCGAGTTGGTACGCTGCCTCACTCGAAATATGTACATAGAATAGTCTGTCAGTCACTGAATAATTACTTGGCTGATCCTTACTGAAGCTAGTCGGGTCCTGATCTTCAAATACAGTAATTTTTTTATGTTCTCGTCTTGGATTTTGTCCAAAATAATAATAATTAAAATAGTTCAAGACTGCAATATTGAGTGCATACATTGCAGATGCGTTTATTTAATTGTACACGTTCGGAGAAACAAGACTGAGAAAAACCTTCCTACTGCGGATCGTTTTTGACGAATATGGATCATCGAAAGAGGAAATGCGCGCGCATAGGTGTGTCGGTTATGCGGGCCTCAAACTCTTCGACCGGCCTCTTGTCATGTGTGCAGTTCAGTGTATCTATTGCTTGCTCGGTTGCTCTACAATTTAGTCATACAAAATCGCCTATCGAACGATCAAAACCAACAAGTAATACATCTTTTTACGTTGTTTCCGACTGAAAACAAACTCGGTGAATACTTTCTTGTTGGACTGAAATAATAAGTATTTCTTATTGCCAATATTGCTTACAAGTGGATTGCCGCACACTGGACTTGAGAAACTGAACAAAGATATGCGGACAAAGATCTTTTAGTCATCTCGTTTACATGGAATATGTTCGTCCCGAAAAGCCACATCGCGGCGTTGACATTATCAGTTTTTGATTTATGAATTATGGAGTTGCATTGCCTGTCAGGAGAAAGGTTTATGCCATTGAAGATGGGCGAATACGTCTACAAGCTTCTGAAGATCGAGATAGCGGCGGGTGCGGTAACCCTCCAAGAACTGAAACTTCTAGAAATTCCTCCTCAATAAAGCACGCGAATTTGAAAGACATTCCACATTCGCCCGGAATTCCCGAATAATTACTAGAATCGGTTAGTTGGCGAAATAAAAAACTTTGTACCAAATAAGACGAACCCTACACAATATTTATATATGTCCTACCTAATATTTGCAAAAATTCCTGCCTATTGAGATTTCAAAATTTTTGAATAAATGACGCACGGTGAAAGTTCAGCAAATTCGGAGCATTTATTTGTACATTGCCTCCGTGAGTGAAAGGCAAATGCAGTCCACATGGTCATTTTTGCTGGCATATGAGCGACCAATCCATCGCCACCATTGCGCGCATATGGCCCGTTACTTCCTATTTTCCTATTTGAGTAGATTTCCTTCAGTCTTCCATTTTATTATCATATATATTAACTTGAATCAAGATATTTAAAGGATTTAAAATTTAAACATGTTACCATAGACGAGAAAGCTTGTTATCATGTTTTTGTCAATGACTGCATAGTCTTGTAGTTAGATTTCTGAGAATCGTTGAATCTACCTCAAGTTTACGAGAGTGAAAATAACCAAAGTCGTACGTAGATCAAAAAATACGGCAGCACTGCATATATGGCGGAAAAATACAATGGGCCGTTTATCGATAATCTTGAACTAAACAGCTGCTTGATAATTTGATACCGAAATTTTCCTCAAGCTGCTGTGAGCTATCCGTTTATTTGAGGTTTGTATACGTATTTATGTGAGCTACATTAGATGCCAGAAGAAGCCCATAATAATCGATCCTTCATACATTATAGGTCTTAGTGTAATTGAGCCGTACACGAAATGTGTGCATTTAAAATACAAAAAAGAAATTTCGTCAATGCATCTCTGCGTTGTCAATATTAGTGCATGTCGGGTATATGGGTTTATCGATATATAAGCGGAGGTAAATCTGCCAGATTAATTCCCTCTGGTCTCGATAAAAAAACCACTCCATATACTCAAGTGTAACACCACCTCCTTGCACTATTACACAAAGACTTAATTCAAATATCCGATAGTGCGAAACCATACAACATATTCCTCCAAGCTTGACCACAACAGTACTCAAATTTCCACCCATTATGAATTCCCAAATTTCAACAGAAGACGTACAGAAAAAAACATCTTTTTACGATCTTAAAACCAAGGACTACAAAGGTACAGAGTTTCCCTTTGAAGATTTGAAAGGAAAAGTTGTTCTTATTGTCAACACAGCTTCCAAGTGCAAGTTGACCCCACAATACAAGGAACTCGAGGAATTGAACAAAAAATATGCCGGAAAGGATGTGCAAATTCTTGGATTTCCATGCAATCAGTTCGCTAACCAGGAGCCAGCTGGAAATGTTGAAATCATTACCTTTTGCTCAAGAAATTACGGTGTGACTTTCCCTGTGTTGGGCAAAGTGAAGGTCAACGGAGTGAAGGCCGACCCAGTTTACAAGTACTTGAAGAACCAAAAGCCTGGTATTTTTGGCCTCAAAGCAGTCAAGTGGAACTTTGAGAAGTTCTTGATTAATAAGCAGGGTGAAGTTGTTGAGAGATACTCCTGTTTGACTAAACCTTCCAAACTAGGTCCCAAAATTGATGCTTTGCTCAACGAAGCACCTACACCCTGCGAGACAGCTACATTACACGCTACAGCTACCATATAATGCGACATGTATTTTAGCCTGTCAATCCTTATTATACCTTTAATTTATTTAAGGCTGATGGGAAAATTCCCCCGCGAGATCTTTAAGAACATTTGATCTCTGCCGGCTTCTCGGAAGTCTGAAACCAGAAAAATTAAGCCAGACAAACCCATAACCAATGTATTAGTATTCATGTTATAAGATAATATAATTGTTTTTAGTCAAATCCGTATGCGAAATGTTGCTTAGGTAAAAGTTTAGCGGAATGAATAATTGTCTTTTCTTAAGCCATATGCCATGGACATCGAATCAACGTCTTTTTAATGAACAACGGTTAATATCAGCTCATAATTTACTTTGTAGCCTAAAAAAAGTAAGCAAATACAAATGATTATAATGATGATGATAATGATTATGATAATAAAATCTTTTTCACGACAGCAGCTTCTGGTTTCTGGAAAGCCTTTTTTTCAATGGAAGCTCTCTGCACGTCTAAACAAGTGATGTCATTTCGTGCATAATCAGGTCCTATCATGTGTCTTTGGCATATGAACACTGTCCTTTCCACCTTGGGTCCTGATATCTCTCGTTTCGGGAAAAGCTGCAAATAAAAAAAAAAAAAAAAATTATAACACCCCAATATGGCCAGAAATATGTTTAACTCAACAGAAAAATAGGGCACTTGGCTCAATATTAATTTACCCGAGTAAATCACAGGGTAGAAAAAACCTACACAAAACCTACGCGTTAACTAAGTCTCATCGTCATGTAAATTCTATAACACTCTCATTTAGAAGGATCAGGAATACTCAAGAATTTGTACTTCTTCTTCGTGATGTCATAGCAGTCGTTCAAAGCATCATCATCTACAAACCAAGAAACCTTACCCGCAGCTCCTTCATTAACAATCGAGCTGGGCAAGCCCTTCTCTGGCCTTTCCATGATAATTCTCATAACAGGAGCCTTTGTTAAACCCTCCACAACGAAAGCTACTCGCAGAGCATGGCAAATTACGGGAATCGAAAGGGTGATTCTGTTTTCAGGGCCCAGGGGAGCATTAGAAACTGGCATACACCAGGCCAAGTCTTCTCTCAATTGTTCTCCATGATTAGGGAAAAGCAGCGCTATGTGTCCATCCGGAGCACACCCGAGAAGTAACAAATTGAACATGGGTAACTTAACCGAGTCTTTTTTGGCAAAGTTATCAATAAGTAGTTTTTCGTAGCTGTCTGCACATTCTTGAGGATCGCTGATCAACAGCTCATCGATATGGTACACGTTTGGTTTTTTGTCACCTTCTATCAAATCAAAAATGACTCTTTTGGCTTGACCGTAATTGGAATCCGGGCTATCGAAAGGCACCATTCTCTCATCAGCAAAGTACACATCCCACTTATCCCATTCAATCTCGCTCTGTCTTGACAACAAGCCTTGATGTAAAATCTTGATGAGCGAACCACCACTGATGGCAATTTTGAAACGCAATTCCGATCGTTTCTTCAACTTGGGGGTACGGCGTGATGCCTCGCCGTTAACGAGACCACCACTCGTGCTTCTGTTATGCCCTTGGATAGAAGCCGTTGACAGCATCTGCAGCAATGCCGGACGTACTGCAGCAGCAGCCTTCAAACCTTCTATAGCAGCTTTATCCAAAGTATTGTAGAGGGTGTTGTTCTGTGCGGTTATTATATGGTCAGCGACAGCATCAGCGACACCTTCAAATTCGGGAAAGGAGTAAATCAATGGGACCTGGGTAGTCATGTTTATATTGTGAGTTTCAGATTTTGCTGGAATTAGGCTTAGGGGATTAAGATTCTTTCTTTCTTTTTTCTGTCTCGAGAAAAAGCAAAAAGTGAGGAATTAGATGAAATGCAGTAGATACCAAAAAAGGCAGTATATGATAATTCACTGGTGAATCAGCCGTGTAGTAAAAATGTCGATACAGCAGTAAGCGACCAATTGTTTAAAACTCAGGACTCGAAATTCGGGTGTTGAAGCAATAAAGGTAATCAGCGAAAGGCAGAATTGCAATGACTTCAATCGAAAACAGAATGAAGTTGTTAGGCTAGTCAATGAACGGGTTCTCCTATCTTATAGAAAATGCTGCCGTATTTTTTTCCCGCTTGAACGAAAAGAAAAAAAGAACAAGGGACCGGGATAAGCTTTCTGTGAAAGCGGAGGAAAAACTGTGGTTTGGTGAAGCGGGATCGCGACGGAGCCAACACCCAAAAAAAAATAGTCAAAGGACGAATCTGTCGGCGTTTGTGGACAACGAGTCAAGAATGCAAAAGAAATAGTCAATAAAGAAACGACGTGGGGATCAGAAAGGGATTTCGTTTGTTTCTTCTGACGAGATTAAGGTTTGACTTGTGTTACACCTGGAGATACAATGAGCAGTGAGGAGTCATAAGCAAGAAGGGGGCGGGTTGCCCCGGTGGAGACGGTCGAACGGTAACACGAATCTTTCGCGGATAAATCGTCACGTGAGCATGTGGGTTCCGGGGTGATCCGATGACGATCAGCACACTCCACTTGGGCGCGATCCATAGCCATAACTCTCGCAGCTCTCATCCATATCACGTGATAACAATTAACAAAGACTTTTGTGGGGGTGCTTCTGGAGAGGCAACAACTGGGTAGCCAATTATAATGGTTTTCTTGACTTCTCAGTTTATTTAATTAATTGGGAGTATTACTTTGGCAATATTTCTGTTTGAAAGCATAAGAGTAACGATTGGTTGAAGTTAAAGAGGATACCGAATGTTCTTAGTATCGTGTTTTATTGGATTTTATTGTTTTGTGCATCTGCAGAATGCGGAGAAATGCTGGGTGCAAATAATGGAACGTGAACAAGCCAATAATGGTCAATGATTGGGCAGTTTTAGAAATAGTGTAAGAACAAAATAAAATAAAAACGTGAAAGGAGAAAAAAAATTCAGCGTCAAAAAGCCCTCGGAAAACATCTTTTTAAGCCAGTTTGGGAAGAAGTCTTCCCAAGAAAATTGACTAGGGGCAAGTGTTCATTGTTCATTACAACCTTAGTTGCAGGTGCGAGCAACGAATATCTTGGAGGCCCCGTTGTATAATCTTGGATAAAGATATTTTTTTTATGAATGTTTCTCTTTTATTTTTCTTTCCATGGAAAATATTGCCAATCAAAATCGAAGTACAAGCAAACGCAAACGTGAAGCGAGGTCAAGAGCAAATACCAACCCGAGTCTTTTTGTTGGAACGTTCTGTTCTCATTATATGTCATGAGAATACACATTTCTCTGAATCGTGAAATAAAATACGCTTCCTTTCTGAAGATGTTCCTTTTTTGAAAAAAGATATTTCACTCATGAACCTCATTTACTCACAGATTGTTGTTTGATTTGGTATACCAGAAAGGCATTTGTGCGTAATTTGTCCACTAACACTGACCATGCTCATAGGAATTGGCGAGCATTTAAGACGGCCCAATTAAGAACGCGTAATATAAGTTTTACTTCTACAATGCAATAAATGACTGCCACTAATCTCGAGATGCGAGGTTTCCAATCCAGAATTTGACTATTAATTTGTGCAACACGTCTTCAGACACGAGTTCGCAGAGCCAAGACATTTTTCTTTACACTTTAGACCCATGAAAACAAGATTTTCTCTTCTTAAGAAATACCATTAAAGAAAAGTGAAAATCATGATCTTCACGAGAAGTTTCAGTGTTTTGTACTTGCTCCTAAAATAGAAAATGCTCCTGGAATTCACCCTTGTTCTTTTTCATCCTTAGCATATTTGTTTAATAGGAATATAAAATTATGGTGTGAACGAGGGGCTTCATCTTGCTCATATATTACAAACAACTTTGCTATGGATAATACATGCTAATGTATCTTATAGAAATTTTAATAAATGCATTCTTAGCTTAGTTTCTAATATTAGTGTTATTATCCAGTGGATGAGTTTGCTAACTTGAAATGAGTGAGCTTTCAAAGCGTTTTTGCCTCTTTCAGTACCCCAGAAAAGCAACTAAGACTTGCAGGATCAGACAGGACATTGTTTATACTTTTATTGTCTACGAGTTTTGCTATACTCAAGCTCATAAAAGTGCTTGGCCCACAAAATATACTAAAACTTGTTTATATAAACCAAGTTTGAAGAACCTATAAATATCTCTACAGAATTTAATTGGGGTTACGCCTTAGATTTTCTGAAACATTTTTGGGATCATTGCCATTATTACAGTTCAGAGATCGAAAAGGAGCAAAGAAGTCACAATGGTGAATATGAAGTTATTCTTTGGATTTGGGGCACGAGCAATTGTACCGTTTCTCGTCCTTACAGAAGTAACTTCAATCTCAATCCAAAATTTAGGCTTGGGAGAGATTGAGACCAGGTCCCAAATTAAAGCAACAAATCATACAGAAAACGAGCCAATACTTTACGAGTTTGTTCTGGAACAAGAAGTCGACAGAAAGGATGAAACCCCGAAGCAGCCAGGAGTATTTTTCAAGCGGCCCCTCCCTGATTTACTACCAGGGGTAGAGAACCCAATCCGGCAAAAGCCGCCTGTTCCATCCAAGCCCGATCCTTGGAGAGACGTTATTGAGAGCTTGAAGAATGTGAAACTCAAGCCACACAGAGCCGAAATACCACAGAAACTGGATCACAGGAACAAGGAAACAGATGCCCAACTTCTGGAACCCACCAAAAAGTTTAAACCGCAAGTACCACCAAAACCTAAAAAAATCAAGGATGAACATCCTGGAATTTCCACGGGATCAGTACCTCAGGTTGTTGGAATGACTTTGAAGTCCGAAGAGCAGAAAAAGAATTCAGCCTGGGAAGAATTGAAAGCTACAAATGTAGAATTTGGCAGGTTTTTCGATGATATATTCGCAATTGGTGACAGTTTATTTGAGACAGAACCTGTTTCACATGAAGAAACACCTAGGGTCCAAAAAGTGGTAAAGGAGGCACTAGATATTCCTTATGAAGAAGGGAATATTTTCCGGGGGAACATACCCTCAATGGAGCTTCCAAATTTTAAGATGGATTACAAAGAATCACCTGGAGAAAACACTCCGTTTCGGTCAGAAATTTCTATTCCGCCTAAAGATTCAAATTTGGAAAACATTAATGTGGTTGGGTATAACTCCCTTGAATTTGATACTGATAGCGACACGCGCAGTGATGTCAGTGATAAGCTGAGTATGTATTTCAAGACTAATAAATCAGGTCACATGTCGCTCAAAAACGGATTGACAAAAGATGGAGCAATTCACGAAAATTTGAATTACGTTCCATACTCTAGTCAGCATTTGGACAATTTGAATACTGGTCCAATTCCCGCAAGCACAGAATCAAACTCCATTTCCATAGATATTGGTGCTTCGAAGAAAACTGCTGAAGATTCCGGGGTTGATAAACACCAAACAGATATATTTTTCAGCAGGTCTCGGGCTGATGGCTCTGTATCCATGGGTGTTGCTGATGGCTTGATTGATGCAAAACGTAAGTCAAACCATACACCGAACTTCACTCAAAGATTATGCGAAAAAGCAAAAGCAAAGTTCCTTGATTTAAAATCTTCAAACACAGCCTCAGACTTGATCCAAATGGCCCACCGTGAAATCATGACAAAAGAATCAGAAGTTTCGGGATGCTCCTCAGCGGCGTTTGGAACTATTTCCGAACAAGGTAAGGTTACAGTTTCTGTTATGGGAAACTGCGGGGCTGTTCTATATCGAGACGGAAAGGTGTTTAAGCAGACAAGTCTCGTTTATCATGAAGATGGGAGTGAGCGTGCCATGCTGAAAGAAGCCGGGTACAGGTTAGTGGGGAACAAAGAAATAAAGTATCCATTTGATCCACCAAAAGATACTCACAACTATGAATGGGAAACCCAACCCGGGGACTTCTTGTTGTTTGCTCTGGGGGATGTCAGAAACTATTCAAAGCGCAAAGATTTTCCAGAAATTGTTAAAAATAATCCGCGCTCTCTGGCAAAAGAGCTTGTTGAGATTTTTTTGGATAAGATTGTGGAAAAAATCCAGAGAAAGAAAATCAAATCGCAAGAGCCTCCGTTAATTAGTTGCTTTCCGTGGTGCAAGAAACAAGTCAAAGATTTCCCCAATGATGTGAGTTTGGTCATTGTAAAAATTCTGTAGTGTTGATGGGAAATGGGGGTCATGGTCTTGGTGGACTGAGAAATTGAGTCCATGAGCCTTTGTATAGTTGGTTTTCGAAGAATCCAAATTTCAATTAATTAAAAGAGCCCGAATGAAAACCGGCTCAGCTTGAAGAAGCCATTTTTCTAATTTAATGACGCATGCATACTCTCAATATCTGAATCAAACACTGGCTAAACCTATCATGTCAGATATTTACAGAACTCACCAAAAGTAATCTTTTACTTCGTACTTTTTTAAGTCACGACTGCTTGGTAGATAAAGTCCCATTTCATTTTTATCGAGGAAGAATGACAAAAAAAGAGATCCCAAAGCCTACCTCGAAAGGCCTCGCTCATGGGTGCAAAAATTGGCTCTGCCCTAAGCCACATATTTTGAAAAATCGTTGGTCCGTCAAATACTTATTCTATAATACATAAGAATAATAAAGTGCACAAATATTTTATTTTCTACTTCTTCATATCTTTGCATGGGGACTATCATGGTTTCAAGGTCTTTCACTTTCGCTTCATTTCCTCCCCGATACCCTTCCTCCATAGAAGCATGCGCGGCGAAACTACCCCATACTTCCGGGGGCGAACTGATTAACGAGCACGCACCACTCAAGCGGCACGACAAGACACTATTACCTTTTGCTTCACTAAACCCCCGAATAAGAATCGGGAAACAGAATAAAACATGTACTATACGGGATTCACGCTAATACTGGACCTCTTGAAGACCTATATCTGCCAAAAACTAGGCATTGAACCATCTTCCATCCTGGAGACACTTTCCACAGAAAATCATGTGCAATGGACTGTCCTGGAAGAAACCAATCCTGCAACAATTACGGCCACACAACTATCCGACAAAAAGACTATTTTGAACTTTGTCAATGAAGATCTGGTCCGTGCTGTACAGATCAACCTCGATGCAATTGGAGTGGGTTTACCTGTAAAAGTAGACAAGATTACACAGTCTTTGGTGGACTCGTTTACCGCTTTTGTTGACGATAAGCTTCTCCAACAGGGTGATTTCTGGAAAATTACTCCCAAAAAATACAACAATCAGATTTTGGAAAATACCAACAAAAGCTCTGCACCACAACTAGGTCTGCCTCCAAGATCTGGGAACGACATTGTAAGTGACGTTCCTGCGACCTTTTCAAGACCTCCTGACATGCCTGATTTTGAAGATGAGTACGAAGTAAACGGACGTGGGAATATTGCTTCGCAAAGAGGAGTATTCAGTATAGGCGAGCGAGACCTCAATCCAGCTGGCTTGCTGCGTGATCCGCCCATGAAACCCTATATTGACCCGCTCGCTGGGGGTATTGATGGTGGCGGAATGTACCCCACTGGAAATCATCCTATGTTTGGACGGCACCAAGGAAACACTTCGAGATTGGGGGTTCCTCCTGGCGCACGGTTCGATGACCCTTATGGTGAAGATAACCTTGAGGATATGGGAATGGGGCTTCCTGGTAACCTCCGTCGACCTGGATTTGGAGATGGCTTTGGAGGTCCTTCTTCAGGTGGTCCGCCCTTTGGAGGTCCTAATTTTGGAGGGCCGTCATTTGGCGGGGGAATGTTTTGATTGGCGTACGATAAATTGACCATACACCCACATGCAAATAACATTGCTAGATCACAACACCCCGACCTTAAGTATTTAATAGATACAAGAAAACCACACATATTGGCTTTGTTTTTTCTCTTGGAGAATAAAGAGAGCGCGGATTTATTCCCCAATTGGTAGTTGACCTAGGTCCATCAGCGATTCACAATAATTCATACCAACGATACGTTGTACAATAGAAGCTTTTTCTTTTTTCTTTTTTTTTTTTTTTTTTTTTTTTTTTTTTTTTTTTTTTTTTTTTTTTTTTTTTTTTTTCTCTTTTTTATTCAATTGCAGAAAATAAAGCGATACAATACAAAGCAAGAAAAAAGAATAAAAAAATAAAGACATCGGGTTCCCAAGAGGCAAAAACAGCCAGTGTGACGTGTATAAATACGGAGTCTCAAATGACGCGGTCGTAGGATTCGTGGTCAATAAACAGGCCACGCATGGCTAACTTCACGTTTCGTGCAAACACTTGTGGATTCTTCACCAACATATTGGCCGCATCCTTATTGAGTGGATCATTAGGGTTGAGCTCCAAAAAGAGGAAGTTCAAACCCAAAAGAACCGAGTTGAGCGAGAGTACTGGAGACCAATCTTCACGTAAGATGTTGAGACAAACGTTGCCTTCCAAGTCAATGTTCGGGTGGTAGATTTTCTGCACACACTTTATCCTGGGTGGATCGATTGGGTAGTTTTCCGAAATATCTACTTTGAAGTGGAAATTTCCTGCTTGGTAATGTCCCTCTACTGGGCAGATTCCGATGTCGAAATGGAACAAGTCCAGCGGGTTGGGCAAGTTAATTGAAATCAGTTTCGGGAGTTCGAGCTCAGTGAGATCTTTCTGTAGACGGATTTGAGCAGCGGAAACCTTTCCATGGATCCCAACAGTCGACTGGGGCAGCGACATCAGATCTGCAGCCTTTTCTTGTTGTTTTTGTTTTTGAAGTTGGCGTATTTTAAGCTAAAGCTGTTAGTGCCTTTCGAAATGATGTTTTTTTTTTTTTCTTATTTTTCTTTTCTTTTGAAGTCTTCCTTTTGAAGCCTTTTGGTTTCAAAGACTTTAGTAAACATACCATTTTTTTGTTTTTGTTTGTGTGAAGTTTTGTTTTCTTACACTTGCCGATGAAGTATGTTCATTTGGCTGGATCTTCAATTTTCTGGGGCAACACCACCACTGATATCCGGGGATGTACGGAGGCTGCCAGGGCGCTGGAATTCATTTGTGATGTACAACGGGTTTCCGTGATTCAAAGTTCTTAATTTTCTTCTACTTTTTCTTCTACGTTTCTTCTTTTTTTTTTCCTTGCATGAATAGTGTGGTTTATTAAAAATTCGTGCCTCAATTGAGGCGGCTGCACTTCGTTCATTAGTTGGAGAACGGAAGAGACGTGATATTCCAGTCGTCTTATTATTCGAGGAATCCTTGTAGCAAAAACCGGAATTTCCGAGAAGTTTCAGTCTCTTTGGAAACATCAAGTGACTCTAATTTTTGGTGAATCATCCTTTGGGAGATTTTCAAATCGGGCATTCCCAGTATAACATGTTTATAGGGCAGTTCTACCACGCACTGCACGTCGAGGAGCCATTGCAATTCGCAAAGGGCTTCCTGGTGCGCCAAGCTAAATTGTGCCGACCATGACATATCTTTCAACTGGGACATGTTACCGATTTGTGCATTTTCTTTTTCAGGATATTCAGACAAACCTGGTTGCAATTTTCCACCTGTTAGTTCGTCATCGTTTTGTGCATCATGTAAACACGGGTCTTGGTTAAATGAAACTTCGCATTCAAAACGTGATGACATATTCCTGTAGAGGGTTTCGGCATAAACACACTTTTTGTCAGAAAGTATTCGTCCAAAAGCTGTCCAGAGTGAGATGTCACCGAGTCTTTTTCTGGAATATTCACGCAAGAGCGAAAGTACCGCCATTTCATCAAAATGTAGTTCCAAAGAACGAGCCACTTGAACGAGCCATACGAGAGTAAACCCCGCCGCGTAGTTGGCAAAATGTGCATCCATTGACCGTAGCACATGCTTGCAAAAAATATAAAACTTGGAATTACTAAAATCCCGGAACACACAAACAACAGCGAGCTTACGGAGCCAGTGCCAAAGGACCGAACTTTTATTGATTTTGTCCAAACACGACGTTGCCAACGCGATCATGTACGTGAAATCTTTCTTTACCCAAGAGCTACCCGATCCACCGGATCTACCGGCCAATTCCAACACCACCAGTTCATGTACTCTCCAGATCGTACTGTGATCATTTGTCGTGGATAAAAGGGCAATACAAGCAATGTATACGCATTCAAGTTCGTGCTGGGACATATTCCGGACATTTTTCGCCGAAGGGTACTTACCTTGGAAAAACGAGTGGCCCTCAGTAAATATTGCTAAGTACGCTTTCTTTGGAATTCCGATTTCTAAAGTCTCATTGGGTGTATCTGCTATATCTTCGATCGACTCTCCACCACGCAAGAGTTGTATGCGGGTATAAAGACAAGACGTGTGGCTCTCTGTCACTTTATCGTAGAGGCCTTGTGAAAGTGGAAATGACATGTAAAATTATAAGGATAGAAAAAATAGAAAGGTTATAAAGATGGGTAAACTTTCGAAAACAAAAAAAAACTGGGTATCACTAGACTTTGGTAAGCGATGAAGTGGGTTGTTTCTTTTTTAGGTCGTTCGGTTTGGGTGGAGTAGTGATTTAACAGATCAGGGCCCTTGAATGTGGGGTGGAAAAAATTCAGCGAGACTGGGCCAAACTTAGGCCTGGTCCAGTCAGAAAACAAAGTAACTGACTTACTTTGACTTTGACCCTGGTATAATTATGAGACCACCGGTCACAAATAGAGAGGTTTATAATCTTTGTCATTAAATTACATGTTCATATATATTCGTCGTACTTTTTTTTTCTTATTGGTGTTTTCTTTTAGAAGCTTCCCCACGCGCCCGTGTGGTGGCTTCCCAAGAGCCCGAACGGACAGCACTTGTTGGTTCTGGACGAGGCCCTATTTCCCTGGCCCATTGCGACCAGTTTCCAGTGTA
>BIMT01000007.1:0-355378 GCA_005406065.1 Metschnikowia sp. JCM 33374 | reverse complement strand
GAGTCATGGTATTATGGAACCTCTGCTTTCTCAACTTCCGTGGATTTTGATGTAGTTAACACGTCTCGGTACTGCGTTGCATATTTTTCTCTTTTTTTTTTTTTTTTGTTGTTTTTTTATATTTTCCATCACATCTCCTGCGCATATCGCAAGGCGGAATGTCATTAAAAAATACTTGATTTGGAAACACGTGGCAAAGTATAAAGACAGAGCAACTTTTGGTAGGACAACCACAGTCCAGTCCAAACAAATTTCAATTTCTCCGGTAATCTGGAGAGATGGTGGTATGGACTGGTTTTGTGCACTAGTTTGTGCACTGGTACGGTTAATTGGTACGGTTAATTGGTACGGTTAATCGGCGTTGTTAGGTAGTGTTTTTGGATGGTGTTGTGAGGAAACCAAATTGGGCAGCTCTAACACCTTGCATCGGATGCCTAAGTTGTGCATGTTCGAATCTTTCCGTGGGGGGATCTCAAATACAATTGGGCCTGTCTATAACAGTCATCCCACGCCAACAGCCAATTAAAAACATCCGAGTTTGTTTTCCCCCAACATATGCAGTGTATGCAATCGGAAAGATTTTTTCGAGATGCACTAGGGAATTGACGATAAGAGATAAGAGCAAAGCTTCAAGTGCAAAGCGTTTTTGCTCATGCAAACAAAACATCCCCCATTGACATTCCCCAGAGAAATTTTCTTCAGGTGAAGGCCGAGCACTTTCTTGGTCTATACCTTGAGACATTCTTTTATAGGTTTTGTAGTGCAAGGAAGGTCTCTGAAACCTTTTAATCTAACTTTAGATTTGTTACGGCGAAACCATCAGTCAGGTACTTTATGTAGAAGACGCGTATAAAAACAATGGCAATCAGCCAGCTTGCTATGATGTCAAGGTAAGTACATGCGCATAATGCAACTACAGGAATTCAATCATGAACACGACAACCACCTTGAGCGAAGGTTGGAAAACGGGTAGTTTTTAACTTTCTGTTCTTTTTTGGGGGAGCATAAAAATTTTAAAGATATGCCCCTCGGTGATAATTCACAGACGAGTGAATCCTGCCTAGATTCGTACTTTGAAAACCACGTCTTTATTCGACCCCTGATTTACCTCAAACAAATATGTAACTACGGGTTTTGAACTGTTCAGGGCCCCTTGCAAGATGCTTTCACCGTTATATAAAACTAATCCGCATTCTAAATAATTATTAACTGTATCATCAGAACTCGCTCACAGCCTTGCTCAAGGCTACCACTTCGGAAATAATATTTGCGTACTCGTGAAGCATTGAGGAGACAATCCACCAGGCCTTAAAAATTTCCCTCGATAAAACGCGGTCACGCTTTCCAAACGCATAAAAACTTGACCATTGTAACATATTCAACTCACGGCCTATTATGAAGGTAATCATTGACATTGGAAGCTTGAGAATCAAAGGGTCTGCCAACGTGATTTCGTGGAAAGTTTGTATGGCTATCTTGAATACTTGATATGGCACATTTTGTTTAACCTGACTTGAACCTCTAGTATTTGCACTAGCTGCTGACTTCGCCAACATATCCTTAGCTATCATAGCTGAATTCTTGAAGTTTTTGGCCAGAGAATAAATATTATCGATGATGTCCATCTCACACGTCGCTGAAGCTGTATCGGTAGTTTTGAAATTATACGCATTCATCGACAACACCATGGAACTGATGAAAGTTTCTTCCAACTTCAGTCTGCGAAGAGAGTCAGAAACGTTTCCACTGACTTCTAAGTCGTAAACCATTTGCTTGCGAGTATCTTCCTTGTATTGGGGCTGGACTTTGCACAGTGTCAACTCATTCACTCGTATCATTTTTCTCATGATGGTAATAAACGTTTCTAGACACCTTTGGTCAGTGGGTTGTAGGTGAACGATTTCACTGCCAATCTTAGAGACGAAATTACTCATTTTCCGGCGAAAAGGCACTTTTAAAGCCGGAGAAACCTCTTCATCCGAAGCAAGAATCACTGGAAATACCATAAGCAAGGTAACTAGATATAAGTGCATGTACATTTTCTTCTCGGCAAGATTAGTCCGCAAAACGGTTAATGCTTTGCAGAAACCCCAGAAAAGGGTATTGTCTTTCTCATCAAAACAGTCACCGCCACGAATGTTTTTAATGAGAGGCCCCAAATCAACATTCTGGAGCTTTAATACCTCTAAAGAAGTTTTCATGGTTCGCTGAGACCATTGAGATAGCTCGGGAACTTTGTTTGCTGTGACCTTCCAGCTTCGAGGGGCACAGTTTATATCGGGATATGTGAGGGACGCATCACAGTAACTGCTTGAAGGTGTGATAAGTTCGGTTCTTGTATGCGTTTGCCCTTGCTCTTTTCCAACACTTGGAAAATTCTTTTGTGGTCTGGAAAGTCTCTTTTGTAGGTTATACATCTGTCTGGTGTGGCCAAATTTCTCTGGTAAATTGCTGAAGTAGTTTCTAAGCTGCGGTACATCGAGATGAACCAACTTGAGAACTTCTTCATCGACTATTGACCGGTTCCACGTGATCCCCATATAGTGAAATTTTGACTTTCCTCTTTTTCCTAATCTCTTCAAAACCATATTGGGGTGGACTAGCTTACTGAGCTGACCAAATCTGGCCTGACCCAAAATTAGATTTTCACCAACGCATCTTGTAATGGAACTTCCCTCTCTCATTAGCCGCTGGCAGAGAATGTAATATACCTTGTAAATAGATATTTTCGGAAGTTTGCGATCATCTTTTGAAAAGTTATCCAGTTTCTTAATGCAACCAAAAATTATTTTGATAGCCAAGAAAGTACGAAATAACTCATGGCAATTGATTAAAGAAACTGGCGACCTTTTAGCTTTACCAATATTCAACTTTTTGTTGGAAAGTGGGTTCTGAAATGCTTCGACAATAAGCTGACATATTTCGAGACCCTTATTTTTCCCGTTGTGGGATTGAAAAGCTTCTTCATCACGCAATGGAATACTCAGATGAGGCTCTGTTCCTGTATTCTTGTTATTGTAAAGTAGATTGAAAAGATAGCCTAACGGGATTTGGTGGTGGAACTCTCTCAAGAACGTCACTAGAACGATGCTAAAGTTACGCTCATTGGTATTACTGAACAAATGAATGAACTTGTTATACAGGCATTCCAGCTCCATCATTTCTTTGTTCTGGTCTCTTTTGCCTGTCAGGTGTGGAGTGCAATTCTTTTGCACCGATAAAATCATTGTGTGTTTGCTTGTATTTGGTGACTCCACTCTTTCCCACGAAGCTGACAGTACGACTTCAGGGATTTGAATATTTTCAAGCAGTTTTGTTGTACCATTGATTTGAATTCTTCCACTATCGGTGTAGGTCAAAACTTGATATTGAGAGTTTAAATCCGTTGATGATTGAAATTCAGACACACAGGGGAAATTCTCTTCCATGGCTAATGATTTGGGTGATATTGTAGCATCTGTACAAAGCATCTCCGACCCATGAAATTGGGAATGTTGCTTATCAGAATTTAGCAGATACTCTGCATTAGTAGGAGCCATGGATGGTACACTGGTCTTTTCGGAATTTTTGTCGAAACTGATAAAATTCCCAGTTTCAAACTCGCACAGTGGATCAGCAGTAAGACTTTTCGAAGAGTCTAAAATCTCTGCAACTTCCGTCGGTGGGTTATGAAGCCAAGTGAATAAAGTCGGATAACTGTCTGTACTAACTTTAATGTCGGTAGTGTGAGAGCTATCTGAAGCAGGAAGGAGGCTCTCTAAGGCGAAAGACCCATTTCTTTCATATGACTGCAAATGGCTTTGGGACATTTCAAAGTCGACGAAGTACAAAACTCGTTATTAACTCTTTAAGAAATTATGTGGATGCAATATTTCCTAGTCAATTACTTCACTGGCTCCTTTTCATATAGGTGTATTCGAAGGATGTGAAAGCGACAATCTTTATCTGAAAATTAAGAATCTCGGAACTAGTCGAGGGAAATTGAAAGAAAAAAAAATTCTCGGGGGAATATCTCTATAAGTAGACCTTTCAGTCAAGATAGCAAGGAAGTTCTGCACACGACTAACTTTGTACGGTGAACAGGGATTCTTTGCTTATGTTCGCACTGATTGGAAAGAATGCCGCCAGTTATACGGCTTATGCATGTATTTTTTTTTTTTTTTTTCTTCTCTTAATTTTGTTACGATTGAAGAATAAAAGAATAATCGGAGCTGTATAAAAAAGATTATCCAGATGCCTGCCGATTTCAGTTCGGATCTACACTTTGACAAACTGCTACGGGTTCCCTGGCACCCTGTTCGACATGGGCTGAGGAGTGGGTGCCTTCAATAAACTACACATCAATCTTTTAACACAAGAATCCGCTTTCAAATGTTTTTTGATAAGGCTTTAGGGGTGTGCGCATATTTGTTGCCGTGCCAAAGCGGCTGCATCAATGCCTTTTTGTGTGTATGTAGTCTGGCGCCATACCGAAGATGCGGCAGTATATACATTAGCAACCCTTCGGCACGTGGCGAGAGAAACCAACCAACTTTTGGACTCCAATACGATTTTGCTGGCCCCTATTTCGTGATAATGTTTATATTTTAGGAGCTTTGGTGGATTTTTCATGACAAGTATTAGTTACGAAAGCTCTTATTGAATGTACTTAATATTAAATAAAATTTACAAGTGCGATCCGGATATTTTTAGAAATCTCCCACGCCGTACGCCGTAATTGGGGTAAATACAGGACACATCAGAAGAAAAAGAAAAAAAAAAAAAAACCAAAAAAGATAAAATCGTAATGGACCGGTATATTGCAAAAACTACGTCCAGAAGAAAAAATCCGAACCCAGGCCCCGCCAACATCAACTCCCTTTCAACATCAAATGATTAACTTGGATTTCTATAGAAAAATGACTTCCTAAATAATTATTGGATATGCTTCTTAAAAATTGAGCGGGGTATGTGTAAAAAGATAAATGCAAATTAAGCCGAATAAGATTGTTTTCGGAAGTTCCGACTTTG
The DNA here is from genome assembly GCA_005406065.1 of Metschnikowia sp. JCM 33374. Classification (NCBI taxonomy): domain Eukaryota; kingdom Fungi; phylum Ascomycota; class Pichiomycetes; order Serinales; family Metschnikowiaceae; genus Metschnikowia; species Metschnikowia sp. JCM 33374. The sequence continues at coordinate 350,368 of BIMT01000007.1, read as the reverse complement.
CTCTCGGCTATTAGGCGATGGGGCTTTCGGATAAATCGGGTAATCGGATAATCGGATAATCGGATAATCGCACATCTCCCCTCTTCCTTGGCATTTCATTGTATGCAAGCCGATTTTCTTATAAGAGATCTATCTAACGACAGTCTCGGACAACGCCGTAGACACGGCGCGTTCGTGCTTGTCGTTATGGATTTTCCACAGTCACACCTATGATTTGAAATTTTCAAAGTTCTCTTTTCAACTGTTTTTCCTAGCGTCGTTCACTAAACATGGACATCGCATTTTTCACCAATTTTGCCCACCTGGTAACCTCCTAAGTAATTGTCCTTGTAATAGGACCCACGAATAATGTCAATTTTTTATACCATTGCCTTTTCATCATTATTTGTTGCGAATTGGGGTTTCTCTAGGTTGAATATAGGTTTATTCGGCGTTGCACAAGCATGCTCGATGGACGCGCCGAGCCAAGAAACGAGTGGTTTGGACCCCTCACTTAAAACCAACGGGGCACACTAATAAGCTAGAATAAGATATCGAGGTAAAGTATGTTACAGCCCAATATAACCGAAACACCTTGCAAATTTACCGACTCCGTAAAGCATGTGTTGACGTTAGCGCATCTGACTGATCAAAGTTCAAAAAATATTCCCGCGCATAAACATTGTCTCACCACAGGTACGTGTCCAAAACACGGGTACGCCTGAGAGGCGAGGACTCAAGTCCAGTTTTATCAGAGTTAAGATCAGTTTGTGTATTTCAGTAATCAATACTCGGGGCTGGTAACGATTGTGGCAGTCCCGTAAGCTATAAACGTACATATCCGGAGTGAAAAGTCTTTCACTACCGCATCATGACAGCTGTGTCACTGTATGCACACTGACAAATTTCAGCTGATAATAGTTGCAAAAAGTGAAGAGGACTTTAACCAAGTAAATCCCCAACCTACCTCTTTTAATGAAATTAGCACAATGTTCAAAACGATGTTTTCATTCTACATAAATCAAGTTTCGAACTTGCGCTTTCGTTTTTCCATCAATTCTACCCTAGTCTTTTGATTAAAATTTCGTTGGTGATTTTTAAACGCAGTTTATTTTTGTGAAGTGTGAAAGTGGGGTTTATAAATTGAAGTAATGAACGATTAAAGCATACAATACTGTCGTGTCTACATTGTATTTAAAATATGACATATATGTCACATTTGTGGGTGAAAGGAAACTTTAACCTATTTTTCTGATATCATCATTCGTTTAAAATCAACATCAATGAGAAAGCTAGAAAAATAACAAAACGAAACCCACAAAAAAAAGACGTGCAACTGATTCGGTAAATAATTCAATTGGTTCCTTCCACGTCCGTTGGATGATCTGTACTATATAAACGATAAGCAAAATAGAAAGAAATCGACCCACTCGTCGCTCGGAGAGATTTTCCATCTGTATCAAACGTAGTCGTGACTGTACCATCTCGGGAAAGTCGAAAGATAACATAAAGTAGTTTTGCTCGGTTCGAGAAGGCGAAAAAAAAAAATCTTTCTTCTTTATTTTACTGAATTAATCCTATACCATAAAGAAGAAGACTCATGAGAAGTAATTATATACATGCTATAGAAACAATTGGTGTCAAAAAGTAAACACGAGCAAGGCATCACCTTCTATCCGAATGACCAGTGTGTCTTATATGTGGTCATTGTTTTCATGATATTCAAGTAAAATTTTTATTACTGGCAGGGTATTCAAAGCCAGCTGGGTGACATGTACTGTGTATTTCAGTGATGATAGCTAGAAGACCATGTCCAAGGGAAAATGGCATCCTATTTATAGGTTTTCATAAGGAGTGAATGTTGAATTCTTGTTTCTGTCGCCCATGATCACGTGACTAAGCATAAAATGGAACAGGCGCGATCGTGGGCGCTCGCGCAGGCGGTAGAAAGAAAATCTTCACCGTGCGAGATGTAGCATGTTGGCTAAGTCAAATTAAGAGAAGGATATCACATATAATATGTACCCAGTGGAGTAAGCTCGTAGAAGGTAGAGCTGAACCACTGTTACAATCTGTCATCTTGCAAAGCCTGTGTATACGATAAGCGCATCCAACACGGGTTGTCACTAATTCCAACAGTGATGCCGGCTAAACGCGAGGTGAGCACTACCATGGCGATGATTATTCTTTAAAAAAAAAAAGAATAGGGAGCCTAATAATTGCCTAGTTTGGGGATGCTATGATTTTCTTAAGAGGATCTTAGTGATAAGTTTGATATTGAGCCATCAAAATTACAAACAAATTAGTTTTGTAAACTTAAACCGAAGAGTTCTTATTCTGATCTGTCAGGTCGATCAGGTTCGCGCCCTTATCTTTAAGGGGGTGATGCGCGATTATTGTTGGAATTTCCCCTCAATATTTGAGTGAAATAACGTTGCTGATAATTTGTGTACCGTGTCTTAAAACATGGTACTAACAATGTAAGCAAACTAATGTATGGAAAACTCTTTATATTCGATAAAAGCCAAAATACTTTCTCTAAAGAGACAAAATAATCACAGATGAAAATTCTTCAAAGAAGAATTTTATACTCATCACATCACGTGATATTTTGTCAGACTATGAAATACTCATGATGCAATTTACACAGATCATACAGACTCCTGTGTTTAACAATTATTGGGGCTTATCTCGGAATATATCAACGCAGTTTCCCGGTCAAGAATGTATTATCTATGCTATATTAACGATTTACCATCTTGCTTAATATATACCGCTTCTTTGCTACTTACAGATTACTATTTTATCAGATACTATTGCATACATCTGACACAATCCCAGTAACATCACTCACTATCGGTATTACGCGATAAAGTCTCACCCAAAGCAACAACTTCTGATATAAGTCTCATATACTCGTGATGCATCAGGGAGAAGACCCAACAACACTTGAAACACTCCTTAGCAAACTCGGTATCACCTTTCTGGAAATCATTAAGACTGGTGCATTGCACCCAGTTGGTGAAGTTGTGGATAATGCATGTGAAGACCGCCATCGGAAGATTCAATATCAATGGCTTGGTCAATGTAACTTCATGAAAATTCCTCAAAGCTATCTTGAATACTTGGTATGGAACATCTTGCGACACGTGTTTCAAGCCTTGGCTCCTCGCTTCTTGGGGTAGCACCAGCATCTCCCCTTTGGACTTCAAGGCTGTGTTCTTAAAAAGACGTGCGAGTGAATCTATAGAGTCAATCATATTGTTCTCACTGGCAGTGGAAGAATCTTCGGCAAATTGGAAATTATAGGAATTCATCGATGTTATGATGGATTTGATGTATAAGCTTTCTAGTGGCAGTCGATCTGCAAATTCATCTGGAGGCTTGGTCAAAGCTATTTCTAGCTGGACGGTCATCTCATTTAAAATTTTCTCAGTGTATTGAGCCTGGATAACACACAGGGTCATATCATTAACATTTACCATTTTTCTCAAGATCCAAATAAAAGTACTTAGTGTCGTTTCGTCAACACCAAATAGATTTGCACTCTCAGATTCAAGTTTGGCGATACAACTTTGCACCGAATACTGAAACTGTGTTTTCGCTGGAGGATAGACCTCGGTATTGGATGCAAGCACCACTGGAAAGATCATCACCAAGATGATCAAATATAAATGAAGATACGCCTTTTGTGGTGCTGAGGCACTGTGCAAGATAACCAAGGCACGGAAAACACTGTTCAGAAGACTATCATTGTGGTCATCCGAAAAGTTTCCCGCATTGAAGTTGTGGATGAGAGGTTCTAAATTGATGTGGTATAACTTCAACGCAGCCAAGGATCTTTCCATATGATCCTGTGCCCATGTGGACTGACGGGGGACCGTATTAGGTGTAGTTTCCCAGATCCGTGGTGAACAGTTTATACGAGGGAACTTGTGAGATAAATCAACGAAAGTGTGGGAAGGCTTTTTCCAGGTGGTCAACGGAGATACAGCTAAATTATTTTCCACCAACGTTGGTATGTTAGCCTTTCTTGGTTGAACTATGTCAGTATGTTTATCTGAATCGCGCAGCTGACTGTTTTTGTTGAAATGGTCCCGTATTTGCGGCAATTCATGCTCGAGTAGCTCGAGAATCTCTTCGCCAACCATTGCCGTATCCCAAGTGATCCCAACATAATTATATTTGGAATTACCCCGCTTCCCTAGTCGTTTAGTCACAAGGTTAGGAAAAACTATATTCGTGAGTTTTCCAAAGGGAGACTGGCCCAAAATGAGGCTTTGGCTCGACAAGTTCAGTACACCTGCGGATCTTCGCATAGTACTTTGGCAAATAATATAGTATGCCTTGTAAACGGATGACCGTGGAATGGTATGATGGCTCAGAAAGGATCCTTGTACTTTTTGACTGATGAAAATATAATTTTGATCGCCAAAAAAGACCTTGCAAGTTCATGGAAGTTAATAGGTGGCGAAACCGAGCTTTGATCTGAAGCTGCACCAGACTTCTTCAGATTTGGTGGGGCTTGAAGCTTTTTGAGAATGAAACGACATATTTGGATTGCTATGAGTTTGGATTCAGTTAAATCAGAGCTTCCAGTGCCGGTGGATGCAGTAGTCAATACAGATTCCGGATCTGCGTAATTTCCAAGGAAAAGTAGATGAAAAAGTTTGTTTAAAGGGATGTCCTGATGATAAGTTCTCATAAAGTCCACCAAGAAACCAGAAAGGTTATTTGCATTGACTTTACTGAGGGAAGGCCCGATTTTGAAAAAGGCGTCTTTCGCTTGTTGAAAAACGCTGCTTGTGCGAGACTTTTCATCCATGTGTTTCGTCTCAGAGTGTTTCACCCCCGGTGCGAAATACGTGCTGTGGTCGCGGTACACTTGAGAATAGCTAGCAGGTTGAGTCTGTGACTTGAGAATGGGACAACTTGACTGTTTCAAAGCTGTCAGCTGGTACGCTGCTGCTATCTCTTGATTATCATCAAGAATGACAGGAACTTTTGAGACATCAGATCTGGGTCTGGAGACGGTTCCCGATTGGTTTCTGAGATGTGAATCTGCAGCATATGGCCCATGGCCCGCATTAGACTGAGTATCGGTTTCTATGACTGGTATGTCTTTTGAACTAGGCTCCTCGGCACTGATCTCAATCAGATTTGGGATATTCCCAGGTATATTTAAGAGATCGATATGGTGCAGTCCAGCAGGGAGGGCCGTAGGCAGTAGTGCCTCAAATTCAGAAATATATCCAAGTGAAGGGCTATCTTTTCCATGCCTATGTATTGATGACACAAATTCAGGAAAGATACTATAGTTTGGGACACAAGGTTCAGTATGTAGAGAGGACGTGTGGTATGTTTGGGAAGGGCTCAACAGTTTAGAATCCCAGTCAGTGGGCGTGAGATTATGTGTGGATGTATGATCTGTGCTGGAATTTCTGGAGGCAATAGATTTACCCGAAGAAGATGCACGACTCTCTGGTGTGGAGTTTCTATGGTTTTGGTTCATGAGAGGAGGAACGAAATTTCTGTTTTAGTCCAACTGTTCTTCGATGGGCAGGATGGTGAAATAACTGGGGATAGAGGTTGATCTTAAGGAGGCATAGTCTGTTTTCAGGAGTTTTGATTTTTTTTTTCTTGTGCCGGTGTCAGTTGGATAATAATAGATCCCGAATATTAAGAGTAGGCAAGCAAAAAGAAAGCAGCAGAAGAAATAAACTTCGTAAGTGCAGTTCTAGAATCAGCCCAATTTGCGAGGCGGGGATTTAGGGACATATGAGGATTCACTGGGGCAAAAAGCGGTCTAAAGGGGCATGACCACTGCTATGCGCGGAGATCTTGTTCTATCAGGGGTGGATGCAGCCTTACCGAACTAAGCCGCGCGATGACGTGTCGTATAGGTGGTGAGGGCAAAAGTATCCTTCCATTAACAAAGACATTTATTATTATGCAGCATATTTCCTATGGCTAACACCATAAATATTTAGGGTTTTAATTTTTTTTTTTCCATAAGAATTGATATCCTCAAAGAATAAGTGTGGTGACAAGAGGGCAGGCAAGGGTAAAGTTGCTGCTCAGTTCAGATTTGAGATATCCTGCATTACAATCGCCGACTTCCGTCAATACAGGACGGTAGTTTTGTGGAGCAAAGTTTTTCAGCCACGCTTGTCCAGCTATATTCAAGCAGACATATGGGACGTGAATATCAAGCAATCTTGTTAAACCTTTTGGCAATGTGCTTGATAAATCTGATTACATCCGTTTATCCTACACGACTATGCGTGAAAAATTCTTCCACTCACCCGAGGCTACGTGCCAGTGATGTACGGGTGTGTTAATGAAAAGCCTGTTTGCGTTGACCAGGTGTGAAACGCCCAATCTTAATTAACGCAAAGTCGCAGGCTGCAACGTTTGTACGGGAGGCGATCAAGGAAAACAAAAGATATTCATAGCTAGAAAGCGAATGCACTTTTTTTTTGCTTTCAGATTCCCAACCAAATACTGCACAAGGACATCAGAGATCCGTATCCGATCAGTAGTGGAAACAGCTCGTACCCTTCATAACTTCATAACTTGTGGTGATGTGGAGTTTTACAACATCTGTGACGGTCAGTGTCGAATGTGCAGGTTTATTGGGCGACGATCTACTTTTGCGCGGTGATGTGATCCCGCCCGCCTTTATGAATTTACTGCACATTGTGCAAACAGAGTCACTTCTCTGTAAATTTATGTGATAAGTGGAGTTTGGGTGTGTATATAGCCACAACGTTTTATACGGCAATTTCGCATTCCTAGCAGATCCCGTTCATTGGTTGCGCTCCGAACTACAATATGAGATTTGATTTGCAGTATTTTGGAAGAACTTAAATTACTTGAGCATCCACCGCCTCTGGGTCTGACGGAATCCCAGTGAAAAAGTTCAACTTTTTTGTCCACAAGAATGTGAAAACTGTCCGTTTCCGACCTTGATAATGCCTACCTATGATAATGTGCATTCATTTAATCTTCACTATCATGCACATTTTTAAGATGCTGACGAACCCTTGAAGACTTCATATTCGAAACCTCGGACTAATTGAATATTTTTAGATTCCAAATCTAGCTCGATATTTCAATCATACCAGCGAGAGCATGTGCTGCCCCATAAAAGCAAACTATCGGCGTTTTCGTACATTTAACAGCCACTCAAATTTGTCTTCCTTGTCAATATAAATGCAATTTAAATCAAATGGTTCGGATATATTTTGGCCCAATGGCAGTGGAACCCCTAGCGACTTTTCAGCAGCAGCATGCTTAGCAAAAGTAGAGAAAATTCCCTGATGAAAACATTCACCATCCATGTAAGTACTATATCTCCATCTTATTAAAGCTTTCTTCTCCCAGCAAGCATACTTTTAAAATAAGCAAATCTACCCCAAAAGTCAATCTCATATTGCTAAATCCAACATGCTTCACTAGGTCTTATCAAGGTGTCTGATACTATTTTTGTGTGCATATATTTTCTCAAGTCATGTCCGTCTGTACGGCTTCCAACTTTGGAAAGTGTTCCTAGCCACACTACTCGGTTGAAAACTGCGCCGTTCAACCACAACATGGATAGCTCGCGAGTAAAATAAATCAACATAAACTATCGCAGAACTTGGCCCATTAGAATAGCATATTAAGGAGTATAACTCAATAGAAGTGCAAACGTATAACGCTGAATGAGCCTGGTTCACTTTATCAGTTGGCTTAGAGTAACCCCTAGCATCTACTTCCTTTAAGTGATTGCTCAGTACTACAACTTCGGAAATAATGCACATATACTCATAAAACACCGCGCGACAATTCGCCAAACACTTTGGGGTTTCCCTGGACAATTCAGGAAACTTCTGTCCAGACTCATCAACACTCGCGTGTTCCATCATATTGCCAAGCTGGTGAATAATAGATGTGATAACTGGAATTGAAATCAATGCGACAGCTATTAACACTTCATGTACCATATGGGGCATGACCTTCAATACTTGGTAAGGCAAGTTGTGGGTCATCATTGGCGGGCGTAACTGTCCCTTTGACGGGTATCAGGAGTGTCACTTTCAACATGATCAATGCTTTTTTTTTGTTTTGTTTTGAAAATAAGTTCCACAGAGGGAATTACCTCGATGGCATGTTTGTCATCTTTTATCCAAATTTCGTTACTGAAACTGAAGTTATAGGCGTGTATCGACATCATTATTGTTTGGAAGTATTTGTTGTTGTCGCAGTTTGTATTCGAGAAGTCTCCACTTGTGTCTTTGTATTGATAAAATGAACTTATTCTAAAAACTTATATTTGAACACTTAAGCTTACCACTCAGTTCAAGCTGAAAACCCGACATAGTTTTCCCAAGAGCCGTGGACGAGTATTGACGACAAAAATGTGTTGGTAACGCCATGACTCGCCATGACATTTTAGGTTGAGGGACGACTTTCCTCGACGAGATGCGAGGTGGCAAAAAATTCTCCGGGAAAAAAAAGGGGGATTTGGCCCCACACTTGAACCGGACGGGACAGATTGATTAGATAGAATAAGATATCCAGGTGTAGTAGGTTACAGTCCGGCATAACCAAACCACCTTCCAAAATTATCAATATCTGTAAGCGCATCTGACTGATGGTGTCACTAAATTTCAACAAAATTGATATTGGTTCGCGGTGTTGGAATTAGTGACAACCCGTGTTAGATGCGCTTATCGTATACACAGGCTTTACAAGATGACAGATTGTAACAGTGATTCGGCTCTCCCTTCTTCGAACTTACTCCACTGGGTAGATATTGTATATAATATCCTTCACTTATTTTAACTCAAGGAACATTCTACATCTCGCACGGTCAACGTTTTCTTTCTAGTGGGTGCTCGCGCCTGTTCCATTTTATGCTCAGTCACGTGATCATGGGCGATAGAAACAAGAATCCAACACAGTGATAAACTAGGTGGTGCTAGCAGCCGTATGAACGAAACCTTCACAATAATACGAATAGTAAAGTAAGCCGCATATTTATTGTATTATTTAACTTTATTTTTTCCCAAGTATGGATATAGAAGGCTATTGGTATGCAATTCGACTTTGATTCTTGGATCTCTCGAGATATTAGTCCAAAGAATCAGTACGAAAAGTCACAGTGAAATACCTAAAATTTTGCGCAATGGTTTGTATAATGGTTTTATGGAATTCGGGGCTGGGGAAAATAGATGCACCGGTATCGTGGTCATTATTTGTAACATGTACCGTGGAAGTGATTTTGATAGTCACAAATGTAGGCTTCTCGATATTGATTCCCATTTATTAATCTGCAACAACAAAATATCCGTTTGGACTCACACGGTAAAATTTACACAAAATTCAACTCTTACAGCCAATTCAGTACAAGAGCTTTCTTCCATTATTTTCACAATAAAATATCACCAAGTAAAAAAACTTGACTTATGAAAATACAGAGAATTCGAACTATCCTCCCTGCAATTTAAAAAGTAAATCTACCGTAGGTCTTTTAGAAGTACATTATGCAATCTATCGGGCAATGATGCCGGGATGTTTGAACCTTGTCAGTTTTCTCAAGTCACAATCAACCGACATCCCTCATATTGAAATTTTTGCCATCAGTAACTCTTACTTTCAATGTCTATCGAAGGATTTGGCGAGTACCAGGAGAGTGACCAAGGTGCCAGAATGACGAAACTTGAACTTAGCTGGATCAGCATACTAAATTAATAACACATAGGTGGATTCAGGTTCCCGGCAACATTAGCCCAAAGGTTTCTATCCATCTCTATATTCTACAATTATTCGACTCTCCAGCCAGTTCCTAATAAAATTAAAAACACTAGATAATTCAATAACTACTTAATAACTTTTTAAACATTTTTTTAATAGTAGTAAAGTCAACCACCACCGGTAAAATCGCCCTATGACAAGGCCCGCTTTCAAATAATTTAGTAATGTGTTTTTTTGATAAATAATACGATCACAACACCAAACCTTGAAATATGAAGATAAAAAATGCACCTTTGAAATTAAAAAAAAAAATAAAAACATTACGAAAAGAAAATGCGCAACCGCCCAGCTAACCGAGGATTCTCTTGAGACATTCCAAGAAAATATCGCATTCGGGCGTTCTTATTTAAGATGAGCGCGCGTCATCCTCGGGAAGTCTCGAACATTCCATGAACTGCGGCTGGTTACCTGAAATTCTGATCCTCGGTTTAAGGACCGCTGTATACAAGTTCAACGTAGGAGAAGTGTGTTTAATGGGTAAGGCTATATTTCATTCTCAATCAAAAGGTAATATTTGGCTAACATAGTATTGTTTAAGGGAAGATTTGAAGATAATTTGTCTGCTTAAAGCACAAAGAAAAAACGTTTCTTTTATTTCTTTTACATAGACATAATCACGCAAGGAAAAGACCGAAGAATGTGAAAAGTCATACCTCACTGCATCATACTTAATATGAAGGACAATATCCCAAACCGGGAAGGAGAAGGTGGTTTCATATGCGGTGGGTTGGCTGATGCGGACCGCGGAGCTTAACCGGGTGACAAGCTTTCCCAAACGGGTCAGGAAATGAGAAGGCGTGGGCGCCTTTTGAAGAAATTCACTTCTTTTTGAGACAAGGAACATATCGTAGGGATGCTACCCTAGGATTCGGTTGGTTACTTTTTCTATGTTATGTTAGCTTTGGGATGCGCCTTTTTCTTACTCCGCGACAACACGTCCGAAAAGGGAACATGTGCCATCCGGTCAAACGTACAAATTCGTCATCTTTCGCCGGATCCGTTAATGCACATGCGAATATGTCAGACATATATGGCAAGTTTTACTAAGATTTCTCGTTTCGCGCCATTTCTTTTGGAATTTGTGGCTGGATGGAAGTTTCGGACATAAGAACTCTTAAATCTTCTGATGTATCGCATACTCCGGCGCAGTAAGGTTGCTATTGCTCTCCCGTTCCCGAAATTCACCTGGTTACGGTTGAAACTTTCCATTTTTGTGCCAGATTTATTATTTTGATGACGTCTTCAAAAATATTTGGGCAGCTGGGTAACACTTTTTTGAGGAGGATTGTAATTTTGGTATCCGATTTTTTTTTGTCATAATGCGGAAATTTTGCTTTCATGAAGAAAGCAATCGGTCAACTTGCGCATTCGAATGCGTTTGGGGAGAATTCTGATGATTGCATCTGAGGTGTAATTATCCTAAAAATAGCAGTGCCTCCCCCAAAAACTTTCAAATACGCCACCCGGAAAATCGCCCGTTTGGGAATCACATCACATGGTTGAATGTGCATTCTTATTGATAAACAGTTGCTACGACAATGACTTAGTGTCGCGACCGAGATACACACATTATTTGCGGTACAATTCTCATGGTAAAGCCGACCTTTATACTTTTAAGAAAAATCATCTTTTCTATTTTATCAAAGTGCACATCAATCAGCAATTTCCCCTAATATAATATCACCCATGCTTTTTAATTTTTTTTTTTTTTGCAAAATCTCTTTCGCGAGCAATCATTCCGTAAAAATTGCCAGCAAAGGTAATGCATTTGAACGTCCTTTACGTAAGACAAAAATGTTCGAATGCATTCATGTCTGACATTTTTTCGGCCCGATTAATCATTACTGTACCCGAAGCAATCAACAGGCTTTTTGTTTTGTGATAGACATAACCAATTTTTTCTTTGTTCATGTATTCGACCTATGATGAGCTGTATAGACTCAGCGAATTTGTAGAACCCTCGTTTGTGCAGGTTTATTAGGATGCGAGCAATCACCTCAATCCTGTATATGTGACCTTGTGAGAGTCAGTTGGGTTACCGGCGATGCCTCAAACAAACTCTTCTAAAGTTTACCCAAGGGAATAAAGGAGAACAAAATGTGTTTTCTAAATCATTTATTATTAATTACTTAGTGTTTGGGGTCTATATAGAAACTTCGGAGAAATAACTGGCACACATGGTGGGCATTGGTGTCATTTTCGAACCCCATTGAAATGCCAAGCGCTGGCCATTTCCCACAAATCCGTTCCTTTGCTTCCCACGCCACATACCCCATGTATGGAGTGTATCTGAAGTATATGAAATCGAATTCGGAAACGCCTCAATATCAAACGATGTCCTATATGTGGCTCCAAACCATGTATCTTGTATTACGTATGTTCTCCCGACGGATATCACGGTACTTCCGCCGGCAACCGAACAACAGCGGCAATGATATAAATAAGGCTCCTTTCCCAGATTGAAATATCTTCCTTTAGTGCATATCATCCATACTGAACCCCAATGATTGGAATCTTGGTGGCCTTTATTTCCCTTTTGGGTGCGGCACTAGCCGACTTACAGGGATGTGACCCAAGTAAAATTCTTGGAAATGGATTCAATGTGGATTTCTACCACTACCCTCATGGAGATACTACTTTTAACGACGACCATAACTACTACACCACTGGCTACAAGCAATTTGGTTATTTGGGAAGTATTAGTGGCGTGAAAAGACTATACTTCCGTACCGATGCCCCCACTAATGAAATAACCGACGGTGAGATCTATAATTATCCAATTACAATTTCCAACTTTTCGTTGGCTATCGGAGGATACTTCTTGGCTCCGCAAACAGGTGACTATCAATTCAACATGTACGCTGACGATGGTGCGTTTTTACAGTTTGGTGCCGGTGAGTCTTGTTGCGGAAATGCACTTGATGATGTTGCAGGCTCTTCTTTCAAGGCTGCATGGCCCAATGACGCGAACGCTGTCTTCACGCTTAAAAAGGGTGTTTACTACCCAGTGAAAATTGTTCTTGTGAACTGGGATGGTCCTGGTGGTTTTAACCTTGGATATACCGCTCCAGATGGTACATTTGTTGACGACTTAGCAGGCAATGTTCATCAGATTCATCAAGTATGTACTACTACGGCCACTGCTACATGGACTGGCACTGATATTCAGACTGTGACTCAAACTGGTGATTCGGTGACTGTGGTGGTTGAAGTCCCAAGTCCAACTCAGACTTCCACTGGCTATTGGACAGGTACTGATACAACCTCTTCTACCATAACTGGAGGCCCAGGTAAAACCAACACGTTAGTTGTTAACTTGCCAGCTACTAGGACCACATCTTACTGGAACAGCCCAGCTGTCAGCACTTCTGTTGTCACTCCAGCCGATGGCGGACAGCCAACAGTGGTTGTTTTGGAACCTTTGCCAACCACAACCACCACATACTGGACCAACACCTACGCTAGCACTACTACTGTGACACCTGCTAATGGTGGTCGGGCTACTGTAATAGTCGAGAAGCCTCTGCAGGACTTGTTAAAGGGGTGTCTGCCAAGTAAAATTCTTGGAAATGGATTCAATGTGGATTTCTACCACTACCCTCATGGAGATACTACTTTTAACGACGACCATAACTACTACACCACTGGCTACAAGCAATTTGGTTATTTGGGAAGTATTAGTGGCGTGAAAAGACTATACTTCCGTACCGATGCCCCCACTAATGAAATAACCGACGGTGAGATCTATAATTATCCAATTACAATTTCCAACTTTTCGTTGGCTATCGGTGGATACTTCTTGGCTCCGCAAACAGGTGACTACCAATTCAACATGTACGCTGACGATGGTGCCTTTTTGCAGTTTGGTGCCGGTGAGTCTTGTTGTGGAAATGCAATTGATGATGTCGCGGGTGCGTCTTTCAAAGCTGCATGGCCAAATGATGCGAACGCTGTCTTCACGCTTCAACAGGGTGTTTACTACCCAGTGAAAATTGTTCTCGTGAACTGGGACGGTCCTGGTGGTTTCAACCTTGGATATACCGCTCCAGATGGTACATTTGTTGACGACTTAGCCGGCGATGTTCATCAGATTCATCAAGTATGTACTACTACGGCCACTGCTACATGGACTGGCACTGATATTCAGACTGTGACTCAAACTGGTGATGAATCGGTGACTGTGGTGGTTGAAGTCCCAAGTCCAACTCAAACTACCACTACATACTGGACGGGAACTGATACAAGTATTTCTACGATCATTGGTGGCCCAGGTAAAACCAACACTTTGCTTGTTAACTTGCCGGATGCTAGGTCCACTTCTTACTGGAACAACGCATATGCCAGCACGACTACTGTGATTCCACACGATGGTGGTCAACCAACTATTGTTGTCGTGCAACCTTTGGCTACGACAACTACCACATACTGGACGAACACCTACGCGAGCACCAATACCGTCACACCACCAAATGGAGGGCAGCCAACAATTATTGTTGAATCCCCTTTTCAATCGGCTACATCATACTGGACCAACACTTATACTACCACTACCACTATAACACCTGTTGATGGCGGGCAGCCAACAATTGTTGTTGAATTCCCTTTCCAGACCACCACATCTTACTGGACTAATACGTATGCTAGCACTACTACAGTCATCCCAGCTGATGGTGGTAAGCCGACAATTCTTATTCAATCGCCTTTGCTGTCATCTACTACAACATGGTCAGGTTCTGTTGCCACTACTGTGACTCTGACTGGTACTGATGGATCTGAGACCGTCGTTGTGGAACTTCCAGTGGTTACTTCAACTTGGACTGGCTCTGGCGTCACCACATTTACGCTGACTGGTTCTGATGGCCATGAAACCGTTGTTGTTGACGTTCCCGATATCCCACGCACCACCTCGACTTGGACTGGCTCTGGTGCAACTACGTTTACTCTGACTGGTGAAAATGGCTCCAAGACTGTCTTCGTTGAGATTCCAGTTTCGACCTCTACATGGTCCGGCTCAGTTGCCACTACTGTGACTCTGACGGGTACTGATGGATCTGAGACCGTCGTTGTGGAACTTCCAGTGGTTACTTCAACTTGGACTGGCTCTGGCGTCACCACATTTACGCTGACTGGTTCTGATGGCCATGAAACCGTTGTTGTTGACGTTCCCGATATCCCACGCACCACCTCGACTTGGACTGGCTCTGGTGCAACTACGTTTACTCTGACTGGTGAAAATGGCTCCAAGACTGTCTTCGTTGAGATTCCAGTTTCGACCTCTACATGGTCCGGCTCAGTTGCCACTACTGTGACTCTGACTGGTACTGATGGATCTGAGACCGTCGTTGTGGAACTTCCAGTGGTTACTTCAACTTGGACTGGCTCTGGCGTCACCACATTTACGCTGACTGGTTCTGATGGCCATGAAACCGTTGTTGTTGACGTTCCCCGATATCCCACCACCACCTCGACTTGGACTGGCTCTGGTGCAACTACGTTTACTCTGACTGGTGAAAATGGCTCCAAGACTGTCTTCGTTGAGATTCCAGTTTCGACCTCTACATGGTCCGGCTCAGTTGCCACTACTGTGACTCTGACTGGTACTGATGGATCTGAGACCGTCGTTGTGGAACTTCCAGTGGTTACTTCAACTTGGACTGGATCTGGCGTTACCACCTTCACGCTGACTGGTTCTGATGGCTTTGAAACTGTTGTTGTTGAAGTTCCAGCTGCTCCCACGCACCACCTCGACTTGGACTGGATCTGGTGCAACTACCGTCTTCCTGACTGGTGAAAATGGATCTCCAAACTATCTTCGTTGAGATTCCAGTTTCGACCTCCCACATGGTCCGGATCTGTTGCTACAACTGTTACCCTGACTGGTGCTGATGGATCTGAGACTGTGGTTGTGGAACTCCCTGTTTCTACTTCCACCTGGACTGGATCTGGTTTCACCACCTTTACTCTGACTGGTTCTGATGGCTTTGAAACTGTTGTTGTTGAAGTTCCATATCCCACGCACCACCTCTACTTGGACTGGATCTGCTGCCACTACCGTCTTCCTGACTGGTAAATGGATCTGAAACTATCTTTGTTGAGGTTCCAGTTGCAACCTCCACTTGGTCCGCCTGTTGCCACAACTGTTACCCTGACTGGTACTGATGGATCTGAGACTGTGGTTGTGGAACTCCCCTGTTTCTACTTCCACCTGGACTGGATCTGGTTTCAGCACCTTCACTCTGACTGCATCTGATGGCTTTGAGACTGTTGTTGTTGAAGTTCCAGCTGCTCCACGCACTACAACTACTTGGAGTGGATCTGCTGCCACTACCGTCTTCCTGACTGGTACTGATGGATCTGAAACTATCGTTGTTAAGGTTCCAGTTGCAACCTCCACTTGGAGTGGATCTGTTGCCACAACTGTTACTACCTGACTGGTACTGATGGATCTGAGACTGTGGTTGTGGAACTTCCTGTTTCTACTTCCACCTGGACTGGATCTGGTTTCAGCACCTTCACTCTGACTGCATCTGATGGCTTTGAGACTGTTGTTGTTGAAGTTCCAGCTGCTCCACGCACTAAACAACTACTTGGAGGTGGGTCTGCTGCCACTACCGTCTTCCTGACTGGTACTGATGGATCTGAAACTATCGTTGTTAAGGTTCCAGCTGCTACCTCCACTTGGAGTGGATCTGTTGCCACAACTGTTACTAAGACTGGTACTGATGGATCTGAGACTGTGGTTGTGGAACTTCCTGTTTCGACTTCCACTTGGACTGGATCTGGATTTAGCACCTTCACTCTGACTGCATCTGATGGCTTTGAGACTGTTGTTGTTGAAGTTCCAGCTGCTCCACGCACTACAACTACTTGGAGTGGGTCTGCTGCCACTACCGTCTTCCTGACTGGTACTGATGGATCTGAAACTATCGTTGTTAAGGTTCCAGTCGCTACCTCCACTTGGAGTGGATCTGTTGCCACAACTGTTACTAAGACTGGTACTGATGGATCCGAGACTGTGGTTGTTGAACTTCCTGTTTCTACTTCCACCTGGACTGGATCTGGATTTAGCACCTTCACTCTGACTGCATCTGATGGCTTTGAGACTGTTGTTGTTGAAGTTCCAGCTGCTCCACGCACTACAACTACTTGGAGTGGGTCTGCTGCCACTACCGTCTTCCTGACTGGTACTGATGGATCTGAAACTATCGTTGTTAAGGTTCCAGTTGCAACCTCCACTTGGAGTGGATCTGTTGCTACAACTGTTACCCTGACTGGTACTGATGGATCCGAGACTGTGGTTGTGGAACTCCCTGTTTCTACTTCCACCTGGACTGGATCTGGTTTCAGCACCTTCACTCTGACTGCATCTGATGGCTTTGAGACTGTTGTTGTTGAAGTTCCAGCTGCTCCACGCACTACAACTACTTGGAGCGGGTCTGCTGCTACTACCGTCTTCGTGACTGGTACTGATGGATCTGAAACTATCGTTGTTAAGGTTCCAGTTGCAACCTCCACTTGGACCGGATCTGTTGCCCAACTGTGACTAAGACTGGTACTGATGGATCCGAGACTGTGGTTGTTGAACTTCCTGTTTCGACTTCCACTTGGACTGGATCTGGATTTAGCACCTTCACTCTGACTGCATCTGATGGCTTTGAGACTGTTGTTGTTGAAGTTCCAGCTGCTCCACGCACTACAACTACTTGGAGTGGGTCTGCTGCCACTACCGTCTTCCTGACTGGTACTGATGGATCTGAAACTATCGTTGTTAAGGTTCCAGTTGCAACCTCCACTTGGAGTGGATCTGTTGCTACAACTGTTACCCTGACTGGTACTGATGGATCTGAGACTGTGGTTGTTGAACTTCCTGTTTCGACTTCCACTTGGACTGGATCTGGATTTAGCACCTTCACTCTGACTGCATCTGATGGCTTTGAGACTGTTGTTGTTGAAGTTCCAGCTGCTCCACGCACTACAACTACTTGGAGTGGGTCTGCTGCCACTACCGTCTTCCTGACTGGTACTGATGGATCTGA
Source organism: Metschnikowia sp. JCM 33374 (assembly GCA_005406065.1). Taxonomy (NCBI): domain Eukaryota; kingdom Fungi; phylum Ascomycota; class Pichiomycetes; order Serinales; family Metschnikowiaceae; genus Metschnikowia; species Metschnikowia sp. JCM 33374. Next base: position 332,552 of record BIMT01000007.1, on the reverse strand, counting down.
AACTATCGTTGTTAAGGTTCCAGCTGCTACCTCCACTTGGAGCGGATCTGTTGCCACAACTGTTACTAAGACTGGTACTGATGGATCCGAGACTGTGGTTGTTGAACTTCCTGTTTCGACTTCCACTTGGACTGGATCTGGATTTAGCACCTTCACTCTGACTGCATCTGGTGGCTTTGAGACTGTTGTTGTTGAAGTTCCAGCTGCTCCACGCACTACAACTACTTGGAGTGGGTCTGCTGCTACTACTGATATCGTGACTGGTACTGATGGATCTGAAATTATCGTTGTTAAGGTTCCAGTCGCTACCTCCACTTGGAGCGGATCTGTTGCTACAACTGTTACCGTGACTGGTACTGATGGATCCGAGACTGTGGTTGTTGAACTCCCTGTTTCTACTTCCACCTGGACTGGATCTGGTTTCAGCACCTACACGCTGACTGGTACTGATGGATCTGAAACTGTTATTGTTGATGTTCCAGCTGCTCCACGTACTACAACTACTTGGAGTGGGTCTGCTGCTACTACTGATATCGTGACTGGTACTGATGGATCTGAAACTATCGTTGTTAAGGTTCCAGTTGCAACCTCCACTTGGAGCGGATCTGTTGCTACAACTGTAACCCTGACTGGTACGGATGGATCTGAAACCGTGGTTGTTGAACTTCCTGTTTCGACTTCCACTTGGACTGGATCTGGATTTAGCACCTTCACTCTGACTGCATCTGATGGCTTTGAGACTGTTGTTGTTGAAGTTCCAGCTGCTCCACGCACTACAACTACTTGGAGTGGGTCTGCTGCTACTACTGATATCGTGACTGGTACTGATGGATCTGAAACTATCGTTGTTAAGGTTCCAGTTGCAACCTCCACTTGGAGCGGATCTGTTGCCACAACTGTTACTAAGACTGGTACTGATGGATCCGAGACTGTGGTTGTTGAACTTCCTGTTTCGACTTCCACTTGGACTGGATCTGGATTTAGCACCTTCACTCTGACTGCATCTGATGGCTTTGAGACTGTTGTTGTTGAAGTTCCAGCTGCTCCACGCACTACAACTACTTGGAGTGGGTCTGCTGCCACTACCGTCTTCCTGACTGGTACTGATGGATCTGAAACTATCGTTGTTAAGGTTCCAGTCGCTACCTCCACTTGGAGCGGATCTGTTGCTACAACTGTTAACCGTGACTGGTACTGATGGATCTGAAACTGTGGTTGTGGAACTCCCTGTTTCGACTTCCACCCCTGGACTGGATCTGGTTTCAGCACCTTCACTCTGACTGGTCTGATGGATCTGAAACTGTTGTTGTTGAAGTTCCAGCTGCTCCACGCACTACAACTACTTGGAGTGGGTCTGCTGCTACTACTGATATCGTGACTGGTACTGATGGATCTGAAACTATCGTTGTTAAGGTTCCAGCAACCCTCCACTTGGAGCGGATCTGTTGCTACAACTGTTAACCCCTGACTGGTACTGATGGATCCGAGACTGTGGTTGTTGAACTTCCTGTTTCGACTTCCACTTGGACTGGATCTGGATTTAGCACCTTCACTCTGACTGCATCTGATGGCTTTGAGACTGTTGTTGTTGAAGTTCCAGCTGCTCCACGCACTACAACTACTTGGAGTGGGTCTGCTGCTACTACTGATATCGTGACTGGTACTGATGGATCTGAAACTATCGTTGTTAAGGTTCCAGTCGCTACCTCCACTTGGAGCGGATCTGTTGCCACAACTGTTACTAAGACTGGTACTGATGGATCTGAGAGTGTGGTTGTGGAACTCCCTGTTTCTACTTCCACCTGGACTGGATCTGGTTTCAGCACCTACACGCTGACTGGTACTGATGGATCTGAAACTGTTATTGTTGATGTTCCAGCTGCGCCACGCACCACCACCACTTGGACCGGCACTGCTGCCACTACTGTCGTGCTGACTGGTACTGATGGATCTGATACTATTGTTGTCAAGCTTCCAGCTGCTACCTCGACCTGGAGTGGATCTGTTGCCACAACTGTTACTAAGACTGGTACTGATGGATCTGAGAGTGTGGTTGTGGAACTCCCTGTTTCTACTTCCACCTGGACTGGATCTGGTTTCAGCACCTACACGCTGACTGGTACTGATGGATCTGAAACTGTTATTGTTGAAGTTCCAGCTGCTCCACGCACTACAACTACTTGGAGCGGGTCTGCTGCTACTACTGATATCGTGACTGGTACTGATGGATCTGAAACTATCGTTGTTAAGGTTCCAGTCGCTACCTCCACTTGGAGCGGATCTGTTGCCACAACTGTTACTAAGACTGGTACTGATGGATCCGAGACTGTGGTTGTTGAACTTCCTGTTTCGACTTCCACTTGGACTGGATCTGGATTTAGCACCTTCACTCTGACTGCATCTGATGGCTTTGAGACTGTTGTTGTTGAAGTTCCAGCTGCTCCACGCACTACAACTACTTGGAGTGGGTCTGCTGCTACTACTGATATCGTGACTGGTACTGATGGATCTGAAACTATCGTTGTTAAGGTTCCAGCTGCAACCTCCACTTGGAGCGGATCTGTTGCCACAACTGTTACTAAGACTGGCACTGATGGATCTGAGACTGTGGTTGTGGAACTCCCTGTTTCTACTTCCACCTGGACTGGATCTGGTTTCAGCACCTACACGCTGACTGGTACTGATGGATCTGAAACTGTTATTGTTGATGTTCCAGCTGCACCACGCAGCACTACCACCTGGACCGGAACTGCTGCCACTACTGCTATCGTGACTGGTACTGATGGTTCTGATACTATTGTTGTCAAGCTTCCAGCCGCTACCTCGACCTGGAGTGGATCTGTTGCCACAACTGTAACCCTGACTGGTACGGATGGATCTGAAACCGTGGTTGTGGAACTTCCTGTTTCGACTTCCACTTGGACTGGATCTGGATTTAGCACCTTCACTCTGACTGCATCTGATGGCTTTGAGACTGTTGTTGTTGAAGTTCCAGCTGCTCCACGCACTACAACTACTTGGAGTGGGTCTGCTGCCACTACCGTCTTCCTGACTGGTACTGATGGATCTGAAACTATCGTTGTTAAGGTTCCAGTTGCAACCTCCACTTGGAGCGGATCTGTTGCCACAACTGTTACTAAGACTGGTACTGATGGATCCGAGACTGTGGTTGTTGAACTCCCTGTTTCTACTTCCACCTGGACTGGATCTGGTTTCAGCACCTACACGCTGACTGGTACTGATGGATCTGAAACTGTTATTGTTGAAGTTCCAGCTGCTCCACGCACTACAACTACTTGGAGCGGGTCTGCTGCTACTACTGATATCGTGACTGGTACTGATGGATCTGAAACTATCGTTGTTAAGGTTCCAGTTGCAACCTCCACTTGGAGCGGATCTGTTGCCACAACTGTTACTAAGACTGGTACTGATGGATCCGAGACTGTGGTTGTTGAACTTCCCTGTTTCGACTTCCCACTGTTACTGGACTGGATCTGGATTTAGCACCTTCACTCTGACTGCATCTGATGGCTTTGAGACTGTTGTTGTTGAAGTTCCAGCTGCTCCACGCACTACAACTACTTGGAGTGGGTCTGCTGCTACTACTGATATCGTGACTGGTACTGATGGATCTGAAACTATCGTTGTTAAGGTTCCAGCTGCTACCTCCACTTGGAGTGGATCTGTTGCCACAACTGTTACTAAGACTGGCACTGATGGATCTGAGACTGTGGTTGTGGAACTCCCTGTTTCTACTTCCACCTGGACTGGATCTGGTTTCAGCACCTACACGCTGACTGGTACTGATGGATCTGAGACTGTTATTGTTGACGTTCCAGCTGCACCACGCACCACTACCACCTGGACCGGAACTGCTGCCACCACTGCTATCGTGACTGGTACTGATGGTTCTGATACTATTGTTGTCAAGCTTCCCGCTGCTACCTCCACTTGGAGTGGATCCGTTGCTACAACTGTTACCCTTACTGGTACGGATGGATCTGAAACCGTGGTTGTGGAACTTCCCGTTTCTACTTCCACTTGGACTGGATCTGTCGCCACAACTGTCACTAAGACTGGTACTGATGGATCTGAGACTGTGGTCGTGGCTGTTCCGGCTGCTACCTCCACTTGGACTGGTTCATACACCACCACAGTTGTGATTACGGGTACGGATGGCTCCAAGTCGACCATTGTTGAGGTTCCTGGATCGTCTGTATCTACCTCGACGTGGACTGGTACTTATACCACTACTGTGGTTGTGACGTGTTCCAATGGGTCTAAGTCTCTGGTTGTTGTGGTTCCAAGTGTGACACTGGTTCCAGCGAGTCTTACAACTAAAACGCTAACTGTGGTTGCCACATCCACAGATGAAGTGGGATCGACTCAACTTATTACAACTACGTTAACTACTACCTACTGTCCTGAGAGTAGTGTGACTACTCCTAGCTACACCACAGAAACTAGAACTGTTACTAGAACATCTACGAATGAGTCTGGAGTCACACAGTTGGTGACAGATACATTTACTACGACATACTGTCCAGAAACTTCTGTCAATGTCGCTAGCTACACTACGGAGGTCGTTACGTCTGTTGCCACTGTAAGTCGTGGTCCAGGGGTTACTTCTGTTACCACGTTGACTCTTACTTTGACCCATTGTCCAAAGTGCGAGCATGGTACTGCGGGAACCGTTTCGCCAACTACTGTGAGCCTTGGTTCCCAGCAAGTTACTGCGACTGGTAATGGGGGTGTTAACCCTACTGGATCCTCTGGTTCTTCTGGTTCTTCTGGTTCTTCTGGTTCTTCTGGTTCTTCTGGTTCTTCTGGTTCTTCTGGTTCTTCTGGATCTTCTGGATCTTCTGGTTCTTCTGGTTCTTCTGGTTCTTCTGGTTCTTCTGGTTCTTCTGGTTCTTCTGGTTCTTCTGGTTCTTCTGGTTCTTCTGGTTCTTCTGGTTCTTCTGGTTCTTCTGGTTCTTCTGGTTCTTCTGGTTCTTCTGGTTCTTCTGGTTCTTCTGGATCTTCTGGTACTCCAGGTACTCCAGGTACTCCAGGTACTCCAGGTACTCCAGGTACTCCAGGTACTGCCGGGTCATCTGGTTCTTCTAGTTCCGCAATTGCTGCGGCAACCTCTACCGTGTCTATTTTACAAGGTGGTTCTTCAAGCGTTTCAATGATCCTGAGTTTATTGCTTACTCCTCTTTTGGCTTTATTACTTTAGATGCTTTTCGCTTTTTCGTGTCCTCTGGACTTCTCGTTTTTTCAAACATTTCGCTTTCGGGATTGCTCAAGATGATCATGGTTTTGCAAACCACACTTATGGATGCATTGATTATCGTGACGTAATCGTTCGTGTATAATTTGTTTTTCCAATTGTAAATTGGGTTTTGGAATATACATCTTTGATAAATTTAGGTAGTCATCGTAGGGAGTACAAAAATGCCGGAGGGCCAACGTTTGTACCTCAACCTTGAGTGGTATTTTGTATGTGGAACTATAGTTATGCAAGCAAGTTTCTCTGATATTACTGGCGAAACTTTGGAAGAAACCAAATACATCGTGTTGATATGAAAGGTTTTCCCACCGAGAAGCAGTAAATAGTTCAGGAACTAATAAATAGAAAATCCAGAAAACCGCGGTATTGTAGCAGTTAATCCCACCAAGGTATAAAACTTTTCCCAGATTATTAAATAGGCATGTCACAATTCCTTCAGTAATTGTTACGAAAGTGGAGAAATTGGATGAAATATTTAAAGAATTAGTACAAAGTATAAGGTTAACATATAGTGATAATAAGTAACATGCCTCTAGAATTTTCCATTTAAAGGAATCCGTGCCCTCTTGTAGTCCCTAAAATAGTATTGTGGTAGCCTAGGAGGACTTGAATTCTCGCGGAAGACTTGGCATGGACAAGTCTATCAAATTTGCAGAGAAGAAACTAAAAAAAAAAATCTTTATTCTTCAAATTAAACCCTAATTAATGAAATAATCTGAAAACCACTTTTTTTGTATTCCAGTGGCCCAGGTTTTGCATAATTTCGTGCCTCTTCATATTTGGTTCGGGTGTGTATTCCATACCCAGACAGATTAGTTTGGCAGTTGGCATTTTTTTCAAAGGAGACCAAGTTTTTTTTTTTTTGGTATAAATATAAGTTAAATACCTTCTCCATATATACCCTTACAAAATTTTTCTCAGCTAAACTGTCCTTTAAAATCTAAGTTTTGATGTGCTCTTTTTCTTTGTTGCTCACTGTCAAATTGTCTTGACCCAAGAGCGACCGCACAGAATTTTCGAATTCTCTATTTCTGCAATTTTTCACCCAAAACAAAAAAAAAAACGCTTTCTTCAAAAGACTTATATTAACTTTGGGTAATTATTTCTAGAACTATGTATTTATAAATTTACTTTTCCGTTCTTTAGTATTTTTCCCGAGTGTTTTAGTAGTTTGTAATTTTACTCACTTGAAAGATCTCATATAAAAGTATACTAACAGAAGACGAATACAAAAAAAAAGTACTCATAGATATGTGAGAGAGTATATAGACACCCACTGAAGGTCGTAAAATTTAAAGCGTTTAAGTGAAACTGTCACTACTATTATCTTATTGTTCGTGAATGAATACACGACCCAGACCCACCAGTGGTCCTTCTAGGAGCGGACAACGTCCGCGAGTAGATGAACCACCAAGCTCTTTTTAGGAACTACGTTAATACACACCTGACCCCTTCAGATAGGGTTACAGACCGAACCTATTCTGACAAGATAAAACTGCAACACGTATATTTTTCAGTGTAGGTCATAAAAATTAAAGCTTTTAATATGAAATGTCACTACTATTATTTTATTGTTCGTGAATGAATACAACGTGTCAGCTTCAGATGCCCTAATTGGCTTATAGAGGCTTGCCATGAATAGTGATCGGGTTGGTGGTCAGAGAAACCCAATGTTCAACCAGAAAATCTTCAAAGCTTGTCGGTATTAGATCCAATCTTTTTTTTTTGAAGACCAAATAGGCATGTCATCCATCTGGGTGCTGAGTATGATATCTCAATCTTTTTATACTTGAAAGGGATAATTTTACAGTGACAAGGGGCACCCGAACAGGGAACTAAGCCCAATGAAGGAACATTATCCCATGACAAGCAAAAGAGCTCTTTTGTAGATGAAAACTTCCATCAATAGTAGGATTTTATATTGATGCTCGTGAGAATGCTTCTTTTGAAATCTACATAGTTTTTAAAATGCTTGTCTGGATTTATCTAAAATGGAAGAAATTTTAGTGGCACTAATCTGGTTTCGAAGGTTTCCGTAGCCAAACTGTCCTATTTATTTACTTCATTTCGGGAGTTAAACTATAGATCGTCAATCACGATCCACACCGCATCAAAAAAAGCAGAAAGGGGGCTCACCGATGTCAAAATCGACTACCAGACTCAGTTAAAGCTTCCTCGATAGACAGCCCAAGCTTTGGAGAATATGTGTAAACACACACACATATTCGGTTTGAAGAGGGCGTGGGGTTCACACAAAAAAAAATGTTCTGAAAGAATGACAGCGTTGTCTCACATCGGTAGTTCCATCTGAAAGCACTATTATTCAATATGATTGGTAGTAACCGGCGCCGCACAGAAGCTCTGACAAGAGCTCTGACACGAGAAGGCGAAGAATTTCAACAATATCATGGATATAAAGGAAATTGACTCAAGCCAGTCAATGTTTTCAATACATCTGTGGGTACGGGAAGCAGGGCAGGGGGATATACCGAAAGCGTATAGTAGAATCAGGGAATTTGAGTAGATCACATGGATCAACCAACACGAGCGAGTTTTGGAGTGAAGATCAGGCTATTTGCTCTTGGATACAAGAAGGGAGATTCGCTCTTTAATATGGGATGAATGGATGATCCTTGTACAATGGAGCCATTTCACAACCCCCAAAAGACTAGACTAATCAGCAATAGAGCAGCAGTTAAAAGGGAGGCAAACTCCGGGTGAATGGAGTACCTACATTTGTTTGGTTACTTGACTGGGTATCATGAAAAAAAATAGCACTATTACCATTCTAAAGTCACAGAATACTAGAAATGAGGATAATTCTCGAGATGTGGCTTCAATTTTCAAAAGAAAAGTGACATACTTGAAAGCTTTCTTAAACATAAATTGGATGGTGAACGTGACTCAAGAAAGCCAAGGGATTAACGAGTGTGCCAATTTGAAGCACAAGCAGCCAGGAGACTTTCAAGTATCTGGCCTTTATTGAACACCATCAGGCCATATTTTTTCCTGTCAAAGGAAAGTTTCTAATTCAAAGCTTTGGGTAACTTGAGAGACCCCTACTTTTTTGAAAAGTAAACACACCAATCGGGTAAAATCCGTGGTTTGCATACAATGACGCCGAAAAAAAGAGTTTTGTTTTCTTTCCAACACATACACGCCACTTGGTTAAAAATCGCTTATATTAAAGACGATTCATTTCAAACTTTCGTTAATTATTATTAAGACATTAAAAACATATCTCCAGTATCATTAATCTTGTTTAGCACGACAGTTTGCCTATTTCTCTTTAGCAACATCTAAGCTCGAAATTATATCTACCATATAATCAAAACTCTTTTCTGGAGCTAATTTAAGCAAGTCTTTTAGATGCTGATGGTACTTTTCAGTAAGCTTTCTTGCTTTTCTAATGAACTTTGCTTCTTGCTTCGCTTTCATATTTTTTTTTTGAGATTTCATATGGCCTCGACGTCGACATATTGCAGTTCAGTAGCATTCGGTCCCTATCAGTAATACGTTGGATAATAGCGGATAATTCTAGTTCAGATCTATGTTGGTTTTTAGGACATGTGTATGCTCAGAGGGTTGGTCACACCTAGCTACAAATATATCACTAAATCCGCATTTGATCTAGCCTCTAGCCCTCTTGATTATAGCTGAGTCGTATCAGGTCTTCTTGAGGGATCCATGTCGTTTACACGTGTATACATCTAGAACTGCTAGATCTATACCAATCTTCCTAAATATTCGTTTTTTTCTAGAATGTTTTTCTTTTGCCCTAAAATTTAATGTGTACAAAACTCCCCCTTTTATTAAATTCATCAATTAGTTTTACCGTCTAGATAACAGACATGAAATACTTGACTTGTAAACTTTCGTTGTCTGTTGTTTTGGCAGAAGGAACTTCCAGTTCGGTCAAAATTTCCAAATGGGGGCCTAAAACTTACATTAGTAACGAAGCTATCGTAAAGTTTGAGATATTTAGATATAAATAACATACTGCCCATGATTAAATACTTGTAATATTAAAGGAGAAGTTGTGGTATGTGGAAGAAAAGAAAAACACATTGTTTGTTTGTTTTTTTGTGGCGCGCCTCGTGGAGGATGTCGGATTGTTTTTTTCTTTCTTTTCTTTTTGGGTTGTCGGAAAAGTTCCCAATCGGGATGAGGGGCTAAAAAAGGTGCGTTTTAAAGTGAAATAAATGTCCCCACCATATCCTCGCTCATCGCAACAACCTCGGATATTATCCCCATATACTCTTGGAACATGGTGGAGAATATCCACCAACACTTAAAAGTTTCTTTAGATAACTCCCGGTCGCGTGTTACAGAGTCACGGAAACTCGCCTTTTGAATCGAGTTAGTGAGACACATCATAATAAAAGTGACCACATTCATGGGCAATTTCCGCACCAAAGGACTTGCTAAGGTAAACTTGTGGAAGAATTCTACTACTATCCTGAAAACTTGATATGGTACATCGTCCCCCACTTCTGGGATATCTTGACTTCTTGCAGATAATGGGACCATCAGAATAATATCGATAGACCTCACCACTATATTCTTGAGTATATTTGCGAGCGTCGCAATATTCTCCATCACATCTTCTTGAGCCACAGGTATCAATGGGTCCATGAGACTAAAGTCATAAGCATTGCCCGAAGTTATTATGGATGTGATGAAATTCTCCTCTAAGTCCAGTCTTCCAAGTAAATTTTCCTTTCTGAAATTTGATGCCACCTTTAAGTCATAAACCATTTCTTTGATGACCAATTTTGTATAACCAATTTTGGTTTTACTCAGGGTTATCCCACTTAGTGCGACCATCCTTGTTAATATCTTGATAAACACTCTAAACGGGATATCATCACCGTTGTCATCATATTCAGATTCACACCCACTAATGAAATTCTGCAACGAAGACCGGAGCTGTCTTTTCAAAGCCAAAGAAATTTCCTGGTCTGATGCAAGAATGGCTGGAAATATCAAGAGTAAGATAACAAGAAACAAATTCAGGTACGCTTGTTTTGGTGCTGACAAGTCCCGTAACATACACATGGAGTTGAGTAACATTGTGAAGAGCTGGTCAAGGGTATTTCCAGACATTGCGCATGGGTTGAATCTTTCAATAAAAGGCTCCAAGTCCACTTTATAGCTTCTCAACAATTGCAAAGCCTTTTGCATAGTACGTTTAGCCCATTCAGAATGCTGAAGTTTCCCTGAGGCATCTGGACCCCATATGCGGGGCGAACAGTCGTAATCTGGGTATTTGCGTGATAAATCAACATAGCTAAGCGAAGGCTTCCGAGATCCAGAAGGGTACCGTGAAACTGGAGGATTTGTAGGTGAAATTAGTCTGAGATTATTGATCATCTCAATGCTTGAAAACTCACCTATGGTGGGACTTACTCTATGTCTCTTTGCTTCAAGTTTGAAATACTCCTCTATCTGCGGTAGTGCAAGACCAAGTAACTTATTGATACGTTCATCAACCATCGAAACGTCCCAAATGAGGCCAATATAATGGAATTTTGACTCTCCTCTTCTTCCCAATCTCTTTGAAGTCACATTTGGAAACACTTTTTTAGTAACTTTACCCAATTGTGATTGGCACAATATGAGACTTTTATCAACACGACTCAGGACTTTAGGGTACTTTTGTATAAGCTTTTGGATAAAAATGTAGTAAACCTTGAACAAAGAGACTCGAGGAATATACGGAAGAGACAGTGATGAAGCTCGTACGCTCTTAACGCAAGACAACAAGATTTTGATGGCCAAAAACTTTTTCAGAAACTCATGAAAGCTGACCGAAGAAAGTGTCAATTTTCGGAACGCCCCCGGCGGAAAGTGGGCTGCAGCAAGAGCTGTGCCTTTGAAAGTTTCCACAATAAGATAAAGGAATTCGAGTGCCCGAAGTTTAAGCTCAGAAGGCTTGGGGTTGTCTACCTTAAATTCTTGTGAATGGACATCCATTGCGAACTTGGAACCTGGTGGATCATCGTTGTAAAGTAGATCGAACACGTTTTCGATAGACACATGTTGATGCCATTCTCTTAGAACATGTACTGAAATCCCGCCGAAGTTTTTTCCGTTAATTTTGCTGAACAACGGAACAAGGTTAGCAAATGCTTCTTCTACTTCTGGCAGAATTTTGTGTTTTGTCGCAGGCTCAATGAACCCTAGTAGATGATTATTCATTTCAGGGGTGGTATTTTTCAAAGCTTCGTTATTTGATGTAGCTAAAGTGTAGGATTTATTTGAATGCCGGAGCTGCTGTATACGTTTTATTTCAGTTTCTGTGAGAGTTTGGTGATCTTTTCGGCTTGATGACAATATTTTCCTTGTCAAAAGAGTTTTTCCAGCCGAAGAAGTTGTAGGTCTTCTCTTTTCGACGAGATGAAGGCTCTCGGTATGTTTTATAGGATGAATACGTAACCTGGGTGACTTAAGTGGTTGAAACTGCCCTTCAATGAATGAGACGATAAAGGTGGATTTGGTCCAGAAGAGGTGCTGGTACGTGTTTGGACTGCTTGTGATTGTCTGTGTTGAGATGGATGGTGATTTTTTTAAATGTTCACGTAAAAAAACACGGTCTTCGATTGGTTGACCCTGGATATTATTTATTCAGCGTTACCACCAGAGATGAAGACTTCAAGAAATAGTCGCTTGGTTGAAAATGTGTGTCTTATCTCAAATTTACTTGCTTGAAACTAAGGTACCCTTCCTTGAATTTCTTTCCAAAAAGATCATAAATATAGTCTTAGTTGAGTTTGACTTTATTTACAGCCAGAGATTGTAGTGGAATTACCGTCATAACATCATGTGTTTCAGAGAAAACTTCACATTATATAGCCATATATGCAGCGCCCATCGCTGAGAAAAGGAGGGCGACGAAAAACAAAATATCATTGCCATATGAAGGAACCCCGTATCGGGAAGTTCGGTGCGTTAATCAAATCTTTTCGCGAGCACCTGCCGAAGAAAAAAATAACCAGGGATAGATCGGAACAACCATTTTCACTTCACAAAGAGGCGTTTGATACATGTGGTAGACTGAAAATGCCATGAGAAAACCACATTTTGTTTTCAGACCTCTAGAGATAAACCAGAATAAATTCAAGAACTACCAAGTTTGTTTGGTGACTATATTTATACTTCTTAAGGGAGTTTCTTAGGAAAAGTTCTTACGTCATATGTTGTGCATATTGTGATGAGAAGTCTCGGCTGTGTCCTCGAGAACAAGAGGCCTCGTTGTTTGTCATTCGATATTACTAAGTGACAGGATGTATTATGTATGCCGAGCCAGATTTTGGGCATCAGTTTGTCAGAAAAAAACGCATAATTCTATTATGAAGAGTTTCTGGAAGAAAAAAATAATGATAGTGCAAACGGATGTTTCACCAGGGAATTGCAAATATTTTCTTGCTTGTTTCGTTTGCGGACTGGCTGTTGCCAAGAGTATTCCATACCCTATTTTCCGTCATCGTGCGCGACCTAGTTTGCCACAATAGAATACTGTTTGAGGATTAGCTTCAACTGTGGACAACCGTAGATATGCTAGAGATATCTCTCTTGGATCTCAATACCCATGGTTATTATCAGGTATAAGGAAAAACCTTTTATTAGAATAAACATAAATACGTTTTCTGAAGGCTATATACCATCTAGTGAAAAACTTTTCTCTAGCGCGTCGGGCCTGAGTCGTCATTTGTATGCACACTGACAGTTTCGGTTATTGCCAAATCATGGACCGGCACATACGAACCATAGTTAAATTGGTGTATGGCTGTAAGGCCGTGTCGCAATAGCCATTCTTCTTTGTATAGAGCTGTCCAGAATTTTTTCCATCGCTTATTGGGTCTGATTTCCGGGCACATCTCCAGAAATCTCTTTGGGCTTATAGCCGGTTCTTTCTCTTGTTTCTTCTTACTCAACGATCGGAATGTGTCTATTCCAAGTTCTTTAGCTTCAGATTCAGTTATTGTAACGCTTGTCTGAACCGCTCTTACTCTGACCGGGTGATCAAGGTATGCCTTAACTTCGGTATCACTGAGTACTTGGATCTCGCTCGGATCTCTGAATACTCCAGCCGGCTTTAAAGATCCTGACAGGCTGGCTGATTTTGAGCTTCAACGTCCGTAAGGTTCTTCGATAACGCATTTATGCTTTATATGGTAATAAGCGAATTTAAAAAGAACAAATGCGTATTTAAATTGACCACACATCAGTTCAGTGATGGCTTGAAGTCCATAACAAAAGAATTATACTTTTTATGAACATTTTGAGTTTGTTCATGTTTTGAACAAGACGCGAAAGTGAGACGCGAGAGCTTGGAACGCGCAGGTGACACGTGACTTGTCACCTGAATATCATGTGATCTTCGAAAACAGTCACCGATATAAAACTTATAATCAACACCTAAATCCTATCAAAAATAAGTGAAAGAGTAGTATCTCATATTTTTCAGTCTGCAGTTGGTGTGCTTAGATGTTTATAGCTCCAAAGGTTTCTGGTGGGCTTTAATAATTAAAACACGTTTTTTATCGAGTTAGCCCAATATCCATTTAGAAAGGTTGTTGAAATTAAGTAATACGATCAGCAGATGCACTACAGTGGACACAGGCTCTTACAGAAATCAAGTCCACACCTTTATCTGCAATTTTGCTCCCTCTTTGCATGGCCGTACAATGCTCAATAAACCAATATTCAACGAGAACCCCTAATTTGCAACATTATCTAGGACTCGGAGTATTTAAACGCAGTTTTCTCGGCCAAGAATGTTAAACACAGGAGTCTGTATGATCTGTGTGAATTGCATCATGAGTATTTCATAGCTGACAAAATATCACGTGATGTGATGAGTAAAACATTCTTCTTTGAAGAATTTTCATCTGTGATTATTTTGTCTCTTTAGAGAAAGTATTTTGGTTTTATCGAATATAAAGAGTTTTTCCATACATTAGTTTGTTTACATTGTTAGTACCATGGATGAAGATACGGTACACAAAATATCAACAACGTTATTTCAAGGAAATTCCAACAAAGAATGTGTCAAGACCAGTCACTTTTTAGTACTCATTTTATTGCTATATTAATGATGTACCGTTTTGCTTAATATATGCCGCTTCTTTTCTCCTTACCGATTAATGTTATTACCAGATGATGTTACATTGTATGACATCTAAACAAAATTCGTGCTTGTATCAGTAGTGGGTTATTGTCTTCAGACAGTAATCGTTCGTAATGCGTGGAACAAAACAAGTGAAATCATGACTCAAGCCTTCTGCATCTTGATGGTTGCCGTTTTTAAAAAAGGACAATTCACAATGTATAATATCCTGCAGCCACGGGTAAATTCTATGGTAAATATATCTGGTGTGGTCAACAACCTGGGCCGAAAAACAAGATCGCGAATTTTTTGGGTGCACGTGTACGATGGGCGCAAATCCCGAAAAAAGAAACGTGTACGTTTTCGCCGGAGTTACCGCCAGCCCGCCGCATGCGGGTTCATGCCGAGGTTGTCGGCATGTGCACGAGCATTTTCCCAAAAACTATACACTCCGCAGATAAGCGGCAACCGAGTTCAGAACTCGGAAAGATTTCTTCTCATTTTTTTTTTCTTTTTTTTTTACTTAGCCACAGAAATAATACGCTGTGCCACTAATGCACGGTGTTATGTATAAGTGAGATTGCTTTTTTTGCCCATCATCATACGAATCTGCGGCGCAAAGATGATTTATTATTTATGGGTATACCGCCACTTGTCATCTTGAAGCAGATCTTTTTTTTTTTTACCTATATTATACTACCAAAGTTTAAATTGAATCATTCTTTCACTGGAATCAAGGTTATTGAATTTGATAGGTTTCACTTTTGACGCTATTAGTCTATCCGGGATACATATTTTATTGGCACACCATAAACCGGAGGAGTATTAACGACCATAAGATACAACGGAATATTGCTCCAGACACCTAACATTCTTTCCTACCTATTATGATAAACTCTTCTTCTATTGAGTGCAAGGAACTTGGGCCCACAATTCCCAACATCAACCCCGGCGGTACATCGTCGGTAAACCCACTGCAAAAAAACCATACATATCATTCGCAGTCAGAAATCCACATTAAAGATTTGCCGTATACATATTTGAACGGTAATAATGAACATTGGAGCCCAGTGACGTCATATACTCCTTCAACATCAAATCCCCATCTTGGTTGTGGGTTTCTCTTCCCACCGCAGACTGATCACTCTGACGTGTCATCCATTGATAGTCAAGCCGGAACGCCTGCCGATCCATTGGGTAGAAATTCCAATATACAGACCTTCAAAATTCAAGAACCAAGAGATTTGCCGTCAATGAAACCCATTGGTTATTCAATAACTAGTTTCATAAATACATTACCACAAAAAATATCCAAAGCTGCTGTTAGAACGCCACCTTACTCACTGTTTGAGAAGACACCCATTTCTCCGACATCAGAGCCCCCAGCACATCAGTTCCTTCCCGACTTTAGTTACCTGTCTTTTGACCAATCACCAGATCAAAACTCTCTACCGGAAGATAAAGAATACCGCACATCAGGACCCACAACCTTTGAAAACTTCCCAAGTTTGGACTTTGTTAGGCCTTCTATCAACTACAGTATTCTGACCGAGTTAAAACAATACTGCGCAGAACTAGAGCCTTATCTCAAGAAAATTGCTTCAAGTAGATACTTTGATGCCATATTCAATATTGTGAGACAATTTGGTCATCATGTATCTTTGGGTGAACTCTATAACTTACTTTACAATACTCGACAATTTGTTGAGGCTATGGTGAATCTGGAACTTTCCACAAGCCCAAAGTTGAATTCAGTTAAAATACTTCACCTAGTTCTCGTGACCTTGCGATGCCCACAATTTACTTTGGATATTCTCCCATACAAATCTATCAAGAAGTTAAGGGTTTCAGCTGCGAAACACCAAGAAATTCTTCGGACGTTCTTAGCCATAAAGATTCTTTTAGTCGCAGTTCAGAGAGTAGAATTTCCATTCATGGACCTATATTCTGTAAAGCGTGCGACTGTATACAATTTTTACTACCTTTTGTGTCAACAACTTATACAAAAATATCCCCGGAACTCAAGAATTGATGGACTTCCCAAAAATATCATTTTGGGACAGGTGATTATAGGTAAGCTCATAAATTTGATCTATCCAAACTTGCCTTTGAAACGATTGGGTCAGCGAGGGAAGTCGAAAGCACACTACATCGGTCTCACTTTGAATTATTCAATGTTGGACTCAGAAACTCGACATTTGCTCGATTTTGATCTATCGCACTTGAAGGATTATTTCTCTAGCGAAACAATGAAAAGTACTGACATGGACCAGTATATGCAGCCTCCTCCATGTGAGAAGGAAGGGGATATACCATATCTGATTTCGCCATCTTTTTCACCCGATTTAGCAACATCTCAAACCCCTTACCCCAGCTATATCTTTGCATCGGGGAGAGGTCTGGATCCTTCAAGAACCAGTAAACAAGAACCAAGGACTGTCCGAGAGAAATCGATGGGGCCACGTTTCATATGGAAAGAGCCATAGAAAAAATAAAGTCCATTCTTTATTAGTTGGAAATTGTGTAGTCATTTTTCTTGTAAAAGGTGATAATAGGGGGGTTGAGAAGGCACGGAGAAAGGATACATAACCAAGCGCAACGTGTTGTAAGTTTTAATAGAAAAGTATCAAATATTTTTTTTCAATATTGTGAAAGTGACTTCCCTGAATTGTGGCTCTTTCAACAACATCTTTTGTTGTAGAAAATTGTACCTCGTAATGCGAAATTAACACCTGCTGAAAGGTGTCTTCCTAATGGAGTCAAGGGTACTCTGTATGTGCAGTGGATAGCAACAAAAGAGACCTTTTTGGTCCAAGACAAATATGTTTTGTGAAACACTGATTATTGTCTAATGAATTTTTTCACGGTTTATATCTTAACTTATTTTGAAGCTTTAAAACTGATGGATATCCAAGGATACTTCAAGACCAAAACTTCTAGTTCCCAATGACTTGGGACTTTGTGACAATCGTTGCAGCCTTAAAAAATTGGATAAATTCAAGATCAGATAATATTTCTTAGGGAAGAGCCCAAACTTGATATTTTCCCACAGTTTTAGAGTCCAAAACAGTAGATAATCATACCTCTAGATATGCTAAAAAGTTTGTTTTTCTTAATCAAATAATATCGGAAGTAAGTGACGAGTTCTCCCGTTCGAGAGGGATACTAGATCTAGAAAAATGAAGCCTCGAAAACAATCAAGTATCCTTTCTAGAACTATACAAAATTTCAGAACTGTTTTTTTTTCTTAGGAAGGTGTGATGACCATGTTGTGAAGGTTGTATGTACAAGAATTTATCATTGCTCACCATGAGAGTGGTGGGGATGAGGCGCACAATTTTCAAAAATAGAATTTTTCCAGTTTTCACCCTAAGAAAAAAGAAATCTCGATTGCTTGAGATTCAAAACTAATCTTTCTAGTTTAAGTTTAAGGAATATCCAGGTAATATATTAAATATGGGCTGGTTTGTATTTTTGCTCGATGCTTTCATATTTTAAATTTTCATTTCCCGAACGCTTTTTTTTGCGAACCTCAAACAAATTCCGAATTGAAGGTCTATTTTTTCTTTTTTTTATAAACAAAAGTTTTAATATACTCGATGTTTGAACAGAGAAGGCCAAAAAAAAAAGTTTATGATACACAAGAAGTCTTTCAAACATTTCTTGGAAGAATACTATACTTTGGAAAACTGAAGACAGGGTAAATGTCAGGCTGTGTTGATTAAAAGCAGTAGCCGCGATTTGGAGTGAAAGATTTTGAGCTATATTTTGACTTAAATATTTTAGTAAATCAATATAACCAGATATAGTAAGCATAGTTTTGTGAATAACTAGGATAATTGCTTCAGTCCTAATTACAAGCACTTACATGTATAATCGGCGCTGTAGAGCCCGTACTTAGGCTTTGGAAGCACTGAGGTGTAGAGGTAAACACCGGAGCACTGGAGATGCGAGTGTGGCCACTCGAAGGAACTGTGTTGCACAAAATTCGTAAATCGGGCCAATTTTTACCAACTAATCTCGGATAAATATTTATCAACACTAGAAAAAAAAAATCCGTGTGTATCAACACCTTTGTTGGGTCGATCACGGGTAAACTGATGTCACACCCTTTCATAGCACACCTTATGTTAAGGGGTGATGCACGATTTATTGGGGCTTACCCCCAGAGGATATGCACGCAGTTTAGTTTTTCCCGGGCAAAAATGGTCAACGGAAACCACTGGTTAGTACACATTTTCTAAGCTTTGCTATAGTGCAGATTCACCACTTGCTCATACTGCTTGTTCATCACTTCATCCGTTCGTTATTATTTCTGCATATTCCACTTCTGTCGGTAAAGGGCTTGCGCCATAAGTAATCTTGCCGTGATTCTTTTTAAATTCATACTTGAGAAAATATTCTTTTCGAGACGAAGAAGATGAACCTTGTTCAATCAAATGGAGAAAATGATAATCGAGAAGATATTCCACATGTCTAAAAATAAATCGGTGTCAATCTCTGAATCCTATTTTTACTGACCAAAATAATTCGATTAAAGTTAGAAAGTTCTTCTGTGTGTAAAGAGAACAACTGGGCAGAAAACTTAAAATGCTGAAATATTCAGTTCGGATTCTAAAACAAACATTTGTCTGTTGATTCACAATGCTTCCTAGAAACATTGGTGAATAGCTCTGCACTTGATGAGTTATTACTTCTCCAATATTCTTGAAGGGGCCATGATGGTCTCATTTGGGGGAAATCGTGGGAGATTTAGTAGTTCAAATTCCATAGAAGTTAATAAGTAACAGCATGTAGACAAATTAAATTTTTTGGCACAAGCGGGCGTGGATGTGATGTTCTAACATTGATTCTGAAGGCTAGCAACGTAAATCCTACACTTGCTCTCGCCCGAAAAAATGCAAAAGGGAGTCATACGTCGTA
This sequence comes from Metschnikowia sp. JCM 33374, assembly GCA_005406065.1. Taxonomy (NCBI): domain Eukaryota; kingdom Fungi; phylum Ascomycota; class Pichiomycetes; order Serinales; family Metschnikowiaceae; genus Metschnikowia; species Metschnikowia sp. JCM 33374. The sequence continues at coordinate 313,242 of BIMT01000007.1, read as the reverse complement.
TTCATGCTTTGAAATTTCAGATTTTCCCCAGAGGTTTTATTTAGAAATATCAACAAAGAACCCAATTGGAGGTATGGTTTTGGACTAATACAAATTAATCTCTTCGTTGAACAAATACGAATGGATTAAAGAAGAGCGTTACAATTGTTTCCTATGTAGGTCTGGAAGAGTCTGACTAATATAAAGGTTCCAAGGTTCCAAAGGTTCCGAAGCACGTGACAATCTAGTGCAAATAGGTACGTATACATTCAAGCGACGGGATTCTTGGTGTGATTTATCGTCTATGAATAGGATCAAGAGGGTTTTATCCATAGGAGATCCTTATAGGATCCCGGACAGGTGTTATGGGAGTGATAAATTACAGCGGCCAAGTGTTAGCAGCCGATATATTCTTTTAGAGTCAAATTGAGAAAATTACACAAAAAAATAATTTATTTGGCCAATGAAGCACCAGAAATCTCCAAGGTCCTCAAACACTTATCAAACACAGTAATATACCACTAAAAAGGGGTTGAACTGTTCTTACTTCAATTAAGGATGAAATATAGGGGGTCGGTCTTGTAATGATATCTACTTCCAATTTCACTGCAAAATTTCGAGTATTGATTTTGTGGATTAAAAAAAGCTTGGAAGTTTTCTCACAGGTAAAGTTAACCATAATCAATAATGTTCTGCTTCACCATCAGTAAACCAAGGATTTTTGAAAATATACTCTGGCGTTCGAGAGTAACCGGGAAATGACCAAGATCACGCTTAAATATACTTGGATTGGGGTACCCGCCAGAAGTGACCCTAGGGGTTCCAAACACCTCTATATTCTACGACCAGTGAATAGCCAAAACGCTAAAAATTAAAAATTAAAAAAAAAAAAAAACCATCACTGAGTAATCCAGTAAGTACTCGATTGCTCTTCAAACTTTTTAGTAATAGTACTATACTCAATCACTGCCGGTAAATCCACCCAGTGCAAGGCCTGTTTTCAAATAATTTAATAAAAGCTTTCATCAAAGATAACCTTAAAGCACGATTTCAATTCCAAAAAATGAAACAGGGAGGTTGGTCGTAAAAAACAGATGACAAGAAAACCGACCCCAAAACTTTTCGGTATGGATCACGAACTCCCAAAAACCCCGACAATTGGCCTCCCAGATACTTGATTTAAGCTTTAAAGCGCATCCTTAGATAGGGTAGAAAATACATTGGTTATTTAGGTTGAAGTAACGCAGCATTCATTGGTGTTTACATTCCCGGAAAAATATCATCCACACCGTGCATCTAAAATTGTGTCGGGCAAGCTTGCGGGTGAGGGCAGTGGACCTCAACCGGCGGGTACAGTTTCCCAGAAGGGTAAGTGAATGAGAGCACGTTTGTGAGGCCTTCCTAGGCAAATCAAATCTTTTCAATAAAAACTCACAAAGCACAGCGTTAGTATTGGGCAATCATGGAAGTTTTCCCAAAAAAATATTTCCTCTCATAAAAAAGCCCAGAAAAAAGAAAATTCGACGGCTCGCCGGTTAAGCCAATCCCTCAAAAGCCACTCATTGTAAATATCGCAATTGGGCGTTCTGCTGTGTTATGTATATAACATGTGCGCACCATCTTCGGAAATTCCCGATCAAAGTGAAGTGCAACTTTTTACCCGAAACTTTCGTGACCTTCGCGATTTTTGAAATTCTCTTCGGGTACGGGGTAGTCCTTTGCAACGAGATATAGATACGACAGAACCAAGCATAAACGGTAAGGGTTTGTATTTTTTTTTGCATCATAGGTAAAACTTAGTTCACATCGAGTTGATTAGGGAAAGGCTTGAAAATACTTTGCCTGCGGAAATACTAAAGTAAAAAGAAAAGGACATGCTCATCGAAAATAGCAAGGAATGCAAATAATCATATTATGATTTACTTCATGATACATGATTACATCATCAAAATATAATATGAAGGAAATATTCCTCAAAAAAAATTGAAAAAAAAAAGTAAATTGCTTTGCGATAGGTTGGCTTTTGCGGGTAAGTTGGACAATTCTATCCCGAAAAAAGAAAGAAAAAAGCCAAGCAAATATCCTCCGACAGCGTACGTGAAATTCTTCCATGTTTGAAGACTTCAGCTCCGTCCTACAGGTTTTTTTGGTTGCTGATTCACTATTGCCGGCATTCCTCAAGACTGTCCACACCAGCGGTGCCCATTTTCTATAGAACACCAGTATATTTAATATTTACTAAAGATCAATGGGACTTACCTTCTTAAACATATCTCATGTCGAAGGCTTTGGTCTTAGAATCCCCATGTATTAGACCTGTTTCACCACGGTTTTCCCTCCAAAACCTGATATTTCAGGTTCAAGGTCGTAAATGCATGGACAGTTCGGGAAACTCAAAGCGCCAAAAATTTCAATTCGCGCAGTGGAGAGACTTGGCACGCGCAAATTTTGTGTTTTTATGTACACACTTTTGGCCAGTTGCTTCAATGCACAAGTAAGTCGGCTGTTGTATGAACAAAACAAATGGTATGTTTAGCCGGCATCAGATCACTTCTTCTGAAATTTCTAGTGCAAAAAGAGTTTTGGAAAATAGCGCAATCCATTAGAGGAATGCATGCTCAGTAAAGTTGCTATTGCTCTCCTATTTCAGCGGGTGAAGTATCCGATTAAAATTTTTCATTTTTCTGGCAGCTCTATTGCTTTGATGATGATTTGACGATGATTGAGCACAAACTTGATTTTGCAGTTGGCTGTAATTTTGGTATTCGATTATTTTTGAATTGCGAAAGGCTTTTTCAATGAGACGCATCAAAGTCAGCAACAGAACGTGCTTTAGGAAAATTCTGTTTTTCGTATGTTATGGAAATGAAGCCGAGATGATCCTAAAAATAGTGACAATATCCCCCGAAGTTGCCAAATGCGCCACCTGAAGGTTTCCCCGTACGGGCATTCCAAGACATGGTTTTAGGCACGCTTATTCACATACAGTTGATACGTCAATGGCGCAGTTATCCAATCCCCACCGGCGTAGTAACCATATTTTTTGTTTTATGATTCTCATAGTACAGCCATCTCGTATCTTTAAACTTGAGTGAAACCCCTTTATTTCTTTTAAATTGTTTATTCACAAAAATTCGGAATATACTGTTACTTGCTGTTTTGGTTTTTTCGCGAAAATTGGGATTTGCGATCTCATTTGTTCCAAAATTCTAGGGAAAGAACATGCATTTGGACGCGCTGCAAAAAACTCAAGAATTTGAGTTGGATTTTTTCTTGCCCAATTGGTCATTGCTCTACCCGAAGCAACCAATAACATTGTCCATTTGAAGTCTACATAACCATTATCATGTCGGAAACGAGCGCAATGATGAAGGTCCTGTATATTGGTATTTCCTTCTTTTCGAGATGGGTTACCGGCGATGCTTTCACTACATTCTTGTGTTTTTACGTAAAGGGATTATGGGATACAAATCGAACAAATCGCCCTTTTCAAAGAATCGATAATCGATGCCTTAGTGTATGTGTCATCTATATCTTAAAAATAGACAAATACGCTTCTTCTATGGTGTGTATCTGTGTCATTTTGGAACCCATTGGGATGCCAAGCGCTGGCCATCACTCACAACATTGCTCGTTTTCCTTCCACGCCACATATCCCATGTATGGAGTGTATGTGAAATATATGAAAACGAATTGGGCACCGCCTCAATTTCAAACGATGTACTATGTGTGGCTCCAAACCACGTATCGGGTGTAGCCTGTGTTTTTACAGCAAGTCATCTTCCTTCCGCCGGTATCGCCACACCAAGGTCAAAGATATAAATAAGGCAAGTTTTCCGGATTAAATCTCCTTTCTTTGAAAAAGATCATCCATAATAAACCCCAATGCTTGGAATTTTGGTGGCTTTTACCACCCTTTTGAGTGCGGCACTAGCCGACTTGCAAGGATGTCAGCCAAATAAAATTCTTGGAAATGGTTTCAATGTTGATTTCTATCACTACCCTCAAGGGAATACCGCTTTTAACGATGACCCTAACTACTACAGCACTGGCTACAAGCAATTTGGGTATTTGGGCAGCATCACTGGCGTGAAAAGGGTATTCTTCCGGTCTAATGCACCCACTCGTAAAGTGACCAAGGGTCAGATCTATGGTTATGGAATTACAACTTCCAACTTTTCGATGGCTATCGGTGGATATTTCTTAGCTCCCCAAACTGGTGACTATCACTTCAACATGTATGGTGACGACGGTGCCTTTTTACAGTTTGGTGCAGGCTCGTCCTGTTGCGGAAATGCACTTGATGATGTGGCGGGCGCTTCCTTCAAAGCTGCCTGGCCCAATAATGCAGATACTGTCTTCACACTTGAAAAGGGTATTTACTACCCCGTGAAAATTGTTGTTGTCAACTGGGACGGGCCTGGTGGTTTCAACCTTGGATATACCGCTCCCGATGGTACATTTGTTGACGACTTAGCAGGAAATGTTTATCAGATTCGTCAAGTATGTACTACCACGGCCACCGCTACATGGACTGGAAGTGGTACTCAGACTGTGACCCGAACTGGTGATCAATCCGTGACTGAAGTTGTACAAGTACCAAGTCCAACACAAACGCAGACTGGATATTGGACGGGTACTGATACAAGCATTTCTACCATCACTGGAGGCCCAGGTAAAACGAACACTTTGGTTGTTAACTTGCCAGCTACTAGGACCACATCTTACTGGAACAGCCCATATGCCAGCACATCTATTGTGAGTCCAGGCGATGGCGGAGAGCCTACTGTTATTGTCTTAGAACCATTCTCTACCACAACCACCACCACATACTGGTCCAACACCTACGCTAGTACTACTACTGTGCCACCTGCTAATGGTGGTCAGGCTACTGTAATAGTCGAGAAGCCCCTGCAGGGATTCTTAAAGGGATGTGAACCCAGTAAAATCCTTGGAAATGGTTTCAATGTTGATTTCTATCGATACCCCCAAGGCGATACCACTTTCAACGATGACCCTAACTACTACAGCACTGGCTACAAGCAATTTGGGTATTTGGGCAGCATCACTGGCGTGAAAAGGGTATTCTACCGGTCTAATGCACCCACTCGTACAGTTACCAAGGGTCAGATCTATGGTTATGGAATTACAACTACAAACTTTTCCATGGCTATCGGTGGATATTTCTTAGCTCCCCAAACTGGTGACTATCACTTCAACATGTATGGTGACGACGGTGCCTTTTTACAGTTTGGTGCAGGCTCATCCTGTTGCGGAAATGCTCTTGATGACGTGGCGGGCGCTTCTTTCAAGGCTGCCTGGCCCAATAATGCAGATACTGTCTTCACACTTGAAAAGGGTATTTACTACCCCGTGAAAATTGTTGTTGTCAACTGGGACGGGCCTGGCGGTTTCAACCTTGGATATACCGCTCCCGATGGTACATCTGTTGACGACTTAGCAGGAAATGTTTATCAGATTCGTCAAGTATGTACTACCACGGCTACCGCTACATGGACTGGCACAGGTACTGAGACTGTAACCCAAACCGGTGATGAATCTGTGACTGTCGTGGTTGACGTTCCAAGTCCAACACAAACACAGACTGCATATTGGACGGGCACTGATACAAGCATTTCTACCATCACTGGAGGCCCAGGTAAAACGAACACTTTGGTTGTTAACTTGCCAGCTACTAGGACCACATCTTACTGGAACAGCCCATATGCCAGCACATCTATTGTGAGTCCAGGTGATGGCGGAGAGCCTACTGTTATTGTCTTCGACCCAACGTCTACAACTGCCACTATCCCTTCTGTTACTTCGTCCTGGACTGGATCATACACTACCACTGAGACTGTAACGGGTGCTGATGGATCCAAGAGTCCTATTGCGGTTGTTCCTGGTGCTCCAGCTGTTACTTCGTCTTGGACTGGATCTTACACTACCACTGAGACTGTAACAGGTGCTGATGGATCCAAGAGTCCTATCGCAGTTGTTCCTGGTGCTCCAGCTGTTACTTCGTCTTGGACTGGATCTTACACTACCACTGAGACTGTAACAGGTGCTGATGGATCCAAGAGTCCTATCGCAGTTGTTCCTGGTGTTCCAGCAGCTTTACTTCAAATCTTGGACTGGATCTTACACTACCACTGAGACTGTAACAGGTCTTTGATGGATCCAAGAGTCTGGATCTTACACTACCACTGACTGTTCCTGGTGCTCCAGCTGTTACTTCGTCTGCCTGATGGATCTTACACTACCAGTCTGTTAACAGGTTGATGGATCCAAGAGTCCTATCGCAGTTGTTCCTGGTGCCCAGCTGTTACTTCGTCTTGGACTGGATCTTACACTACCACTGAGACTGTTACAGGTGCTGATGGATCCAAGAGTCCTATTGCGGTTGTTCCTGGTGCTCCAGCTGTTACTTCGTCTTGGACTGGATCTTACACTACCACTGAGACTGTGACCTTATCGGATGGATCCAAGAGTCCTATTGCGGTTGTTCCTGGTGCTCCAGCTGTTTACTTCCACTTGGACTGGATCTTACACTACCACTGAGACTGTAACAGGTGCGGATGGATCCAAGAGTCCTATTGCGGTTGTTCCTGGTGCTCCAGCTGTTACTTCGTCTTGGACTGGATCTTACACTACCACTGAGACTGTGACCTTAGGTCTGATGGATCCAAGAGTCCTATTGCGCAGTTGTTCCTGGTGCTCCAGCTGTTACTTCGTCCTGGACTGGATCTTACCACTGAGACTGTAACAGGTGCTGATGGATCCAAGAGTCCTATTGCGGTTGTTCCTGGTGCTCCAGAGATCTTGTATTCCTATCGTCCTGGACTCCATCTTTACCCACTGAGACTGTAACAGGTGCTGATGGATCCAAGAGTCCTATTGCAGGTTGTTCCTGGTGCTCCAGCTGTTACTTCGTCTTGGACTGGACTCTGGACTCTTACCACCTGAGACTGTGACTCTTTACCACTGAGACTGTGGATCCATCCAAGAGTCCTATTGCAGTTGTTCCTGGTGCTCCAGCTGTTACTTCGTCTTGGACTGGATCTTTACACTACCACTGAGACTGTATCCAAGAGTCCTATCGCAGTTGTTCCTGGTGCTCCAGCTGTTATGGATCCAAGAGTCCCCTGCTGATGGATTCCTTGGTTGTTCCTGGTGTTACTTCGTCTTGGACTGGATCTTACACTACCACTGAGACTGTTACAGGTGCTGATGGATCCAAGAGTCCTATTGCGGTTGTTCCTGGTGCTCCAGCTGTTACTTCGTCCTGGACTGGATCGTTACACTACCATCCAAGAGACCTGTGACAGGTATCGGATGGATCCAAGAGTCCTATTGCGGTTGTTCCTGGTGCTCCAGCTGTTACTTCGTCTTGGACTGGATCTTACACTACCACTGAGACTGTAACAGGTGCTGATGGATCCAAGAGTCCTATTGCGGTTGTTCCTGGTGCTCCAGCTGTTACTTCGTCTTGGACTGGATCTTACACTACCACTGAGACTGTGACCTTATCGGATGGATCCAAGAGTCCTATTGCAGTTGTTCCTGGTGCTCCAGCTGTTACTTCGTCTTGGACTGGATCTTACACTACCACTGAGACTGTAACAGGTGCTGATGGATCCAAGAGTCCTATCGCAGTTGTTCCTGGTGCTCCAGCTGTTACTTCGTCTTGGACTGGATCTTACACTACCACTGAGACTGTGACCTTATCGGATGGATCCAAGAGTCCTATTGCGGTTGTTCCTGGTGCTCCAGCTGTTACTTCGTCCTGGACTGGATCTTACACTACCACTGAGACTGTTACAGGTGCTGATGGATCCAAGAGTCCTATTGCAGTTGTTCCTGGTGCTCCAGCTGTTACTTCGTCTTGGACTGGATCTTACACTACCACTGAGACTGTAACAGGTGCTGATGGATCCAAGAGTCCTATTGCAGTTGTTCCTGGTGCTCCAGCTGTTACTTCGTCTTGGACTGGATCTTACACTACCACTGAGACTGTAACAGGTGCTGATGGATCCAAGAGTCCTATCGCAGTTGTTCCTGGTGCTCCAGCTGTTACTTCGTCCTGGACTGGATCTTACACTACCACTGAGACTGTGACCTTATCGGATGGATCCAAGAGTCCTATTGCGGTTGTTCCTGGTGCTCCAGCTGTTACTTCGTCTTGGACTGGATCTTACACTACCACTGACACTGTTACAGGTGCTGATGGATCCAAGAGTCCTATCGCAGTTGTTCCTGGTGCTCCAGCTGTTACTTCGTCTTGGACTGGATCTTACACTACCACTGAGACTGTAACAGGTGCTGATGGATCCAAGAGTCCTATTGCAGTTGTTCCTGGTGCTCCAGCTGTTACTTCGTCTTGGACTGGATCTTACACTACCACTGAGACTGTGACCTTATCGGATGGATCCAAGAGTCCTATCGCAGTTGTTCCTGGTGCTCCAGCTGTTACTTCGTCTTGGACTGGATCTTACACTACCACTGAGACTGTAACAGGTGCTGATGGATCCAAGAGTCCTATTGCAGTTGTTCCTGGTGCTCCAGCTGTTACTTCGTCTTGGACTGGATCTTACACTACCACTGAGACTGTAACAGGTGCTGATGGATCCAAGAGTCCTATCGCAGTTGTTCCTGGTGCTCCAGCTGTTACTTCGTCCTGGACTGGATCGTACACTACCACTGAGACTGTGACCTTATCGGATGGATCCAAGAGTCCTATTGCGGTTGTTCCTGGTGCTCCAGCTGTTACTTCGTCCTGGACTGGATCTTACACTACCACTGAGACTGTAACAGGTGCTGATGGATCCAAGAGTCCTATTGCGGTTGTTCCTGGTGCTCCAGCTGTGACTTCGTCTTGGACTGGATCTTACACTACCACTGAGACTGTTACAGGTGCTGATGGATCCAAGAGTCCTATTGCAGTTGTTCCTGGTGCTCCAGCGGTTACTTCGTCTTGGACTGGATCGTACACTACCACTGAGACGGTAACTGTTGTGGGTACGTCTACTGACGAACAAGGATCGACTAAACTTATCACAGGTACATATACGACGACGTACTGTCCTGAAAGCAGTATCACTGAGCCTAGTTACATTACCGAGACCAGAACTGTTGTCAGTACATCTACTGATGGTTCTGGAGTCACTCAGTTTGTGAGTTCTACGGTCACAACGACATACTGCCCCGTTAGTGTCGTTAATGAAAGTAGCTATACCACGGAGATTGTGACCTCGGTCGCGACTGTGAGCCGTGGTACTGGTTCTACAGCTGTCACGAAAGTAACTCTCACCTTGACCCACTGTCCAAAGTGTGAGAATGGTACTGCGGGCACCGTCTTCCCAACTACTGTGAGCCTTGGTGGTTCACAGGAAGGTACTGCGACAGGAAAGGGGGCTGTTAACCCAACTGCTTCATCTGGTACTGCTGGATCGTCTGGTACTCCTGGTATTCCTGGCGCTCCTGGCACTCCTGGCACTCCTGGCACTCCTGGCACTCCTGGCACTCCTGGCACTCCTGGCACTCCTGGCACTCCTGGTACTGGTGGGACTCCTAGTACCCCCGGTACTGCTGGTACTGCTGGTACCCCCGGTACTGCTGGTACTGCTGGTACTGCTGGTACTCCCGGTACTGCTGGTACTGCTGGATCTTCTGGATCTTCTGGTACTCCTGATATTACTGGTACTACTGGTACTGCAATAGGTGGAAATGGCCAGAGTAGCATAGCCGTCGGTCCGGTTTCCAGTTCGTCGGCGGTGTCGTACCCTAAGACATCCTCGGTTTCGATTCTTGAAGGTGGATCTCCTCGTATGTCTTTGATCCTGACTATGTTTATCACCCCACTTTTGGCTTTGCTTCTCTAGATAAATCTGGATAAAAGCTTCTATTTCGGGTCCCTCTGGACTTTCGGTTTTTTCAACCTTTTTCGCTTTCGAGATTGCACACTTAGATCAGTTTTTTGCAAACACATTTATGTATGCATTGGTTCAAGTGATTGTAGTCACTTATGTATATGAGTTTTCCCATTGGGGTTTGTAATATACATCTTTGTAACAATTTGAGATTCAATTGTAGTAATTGCGTAGAAAAGGGTGAGTAAATCCGGGGTACAAACATTTGAAGCAAACTTTTTTTATGGGTGTAGAAACATGGTATGTTTTCTTTTGTTTATAAACTCTAATAAAGTGCCTCGAACCTTATTGAATTGGGGATATCTGATATTTCCCCAAGAGGTAGTGGGCGATAGTTTAGCAGAGAGTGATTTATTGGCATGTTCCATGTAGAAGTTTGTAGTGGTTATTCCCCGGGTTACCCAGGGGGTTTTAACCACATAACGATTGCTCTACACCCGGAACAAAAAAATAGTGGAAACGCAAACCTGCTTGCAATCCTAACAAAATGCGATTTATTCATATTCCACCGATGCGTAATGGGATTATGGGCAGCTGTTGTAAAAGAGCCTAACACTTTATGCAGTGCTAATATCATTTGAAATGCAATTTTATCAGTATTACGAAACTCAAACTAACCTCTTTCTCCAGCAAAACAATTGGGAAAAAAGGCTCTATGTACGCTTCCTTAGAGTAAACCCAGATGGTTCTATAGCAGTGTTGCGCGTTCTCGTAATATCTCGTTTTTCGTCATACGAAATAACGAAATTCCGCGTCGATTTACGAAAAACGATTACGATTTTTAACGAATGTTTTAACGAATTTTAACGAATTTGTTACGATTTTCAAAGAAAATAAAGCTGATTACTTCTCTCGGAAGTTCTTCTTTAAGTAGTGCTGTGCAATTTAATCGCTCATATGGAGGCCGAAGTCCTTATGGAGGAGAACGATTCCACGGGGGATGTAATTACTTCGAGTTTGCATCCAAACATACAAAACTTCTCTGAACAAGTCCGAGAATTTATCAGAGCTGTTAACAAGAGTGATCTGCTCGGTGCCTACTTTGACAACGCCGTGGCAAATAGAAGACTGAGTGACAAGTCGAAGAAAGAGAAGTTGAAGAGAGAAAACTTGACTAGATGGCTTTCTGAATATGAAATGATTGATTCTTTTCTTTATTTTAAAGAACAAATCATTGAAGTGTTCAATGATGTCAAGAAGCTTTTACCGGCAGATAAAAAACAAATCGGCGTTTCTGAATTCACCGATTCTGAATGGGGCTATTTGAAGGTTCTTCGTGATATCTTATATGTCTTCATCGGGCCCACGAAGGGGCTCCAAGATTCTGAATATGCGACCATTTATGCGACCATTCCCACCGTTCATTCGCTTTTGAAGAAGCTCAACGATATGAATAAAGATACTTTACGCGTTTCCCATCCGACCATCTCCAGTGGTTTGACCGCTGCGTACGACAAGCTTTACACGTACTACCCCATTTACAATGAGGATTGCGAGGGCATGGAAATTCTCTATATCGCCACCGTCCTCCACTCAAAGTACAAATTAAATTATTTTCGCACCAGAGATTTATTTCCGCCTGCTTTAATAGATTGCATCAAAACGAAATTGGAAAATTTGTTCAAGCTCTATGAGATCTATTACGCACGATTGAAATTGGTAAATGATGAAGTTGTGGAACTTAACTCAGAAAGCAACCACGGAGCAGACAGACTGATCGCAGGAGAGGAAAACTTCCCTTACCTCAGTGACGACGATGTTTCTGAGGTCGAATATGATGAACTCACCGCATACCTTGCGGAACCCATCAAAAATTCAAACGTTGTCGACTACTATAGCAGCAATAAAAATAAATTCCCTGTTCTTTATCAGTTTGCGAGAGACAATATGGCCATTCCAGCTATGTCTGCCCCAGCGGAGTCTTTTTTTCAATACTAGGCGATATTGTCACAAAGAAGACGAACAAACTGTACCCAGCCATGACTAAAATGGTGGCAGTTGTCAAAGACAAGGTGAGGAGAATCAGCCCTGGTGACGATGAGCTGGGTGTGGATTCTGATAATGAGATGATTGAAGATGAAGCAGAGTTATCTGGCCAGCTTGAGAGAGAGATGAACGATAGCAGTGATGAGAATTCGGAAGAAGGCGAAAGTGGATCTACTCGGATTAGTTGATGGTGTGGCTTTGTTCATGATTGTAAGGTTTGCTTGTAGTCAAACACTTCTACTCGGGTAAGAACTAGCTCATCTCCTCATGCGACACTCGAATTGGCAAATTAAGTATGTGAGATCTGTACTGCAATTTTGTGGGATATGTATATAGATAATTACATGTTGTTAACATATTTTCAGAGTGCCAAGTAGAGAATTGAATGAGATGAAAAAATTTCGCCAATATGCGTGCTATCTTCTACTAGTCAAGAATCTATTGTAAGCCCACTTCTACGGTAAAGTACTAATCACGACAATTTCAGCGATGAACTACGACAAAATTAGTGCTGAATAACGAAAAAAAAATGGTGAAAATTCACGAAGAATAACGAAAAAAATGGTGAAGAATTACGATTTACGAATGGTGTGACGAAATTTGTTGCTGTGAAAATCGTAATTCACCATGACGAAACGAAAACGATCGCCTCCAAAATCGTAAATCGTAAATTTTGTCATAAAATGATCGTAACGCGCAACACTGGTATATCGGAGTGTTGGGTTCTCGGGTTTGTCGCCCATCATCACGTGACTAAGCCTAAAATGGAACAGGCGCGATCGTGGGCGTTCGCGCCGACGGTAGATGGAAAAGGCTGACCGTGCGAAATGTAGAATGTTGGCTAAGTTAAAATAAGTGAAGGATATTATATATAATATATACCCAGTGGAGTAAGCTCGAAGAAGGGAGAGCTGAACCACTGTTACAATCTGTCATCTTGTAAAGCATGTGTATACGATAAGCGCATCTAACCCGGGTTGTCACAAATTCCATCTAGGAGGATACAAGACTACGTGTATGGATACTACCGGGTCCGTCAGATAAATAGCAGATCTCATTTAAGGAGCCTTCAATAATTACAGGGGTGCAATAACATCTTCGAACAAAAAGCCGCGTCTAGTCTCGCTTAATCTTGCACTTCCTTGCTCCGCAATTCCCAATTTCAACTTCAGGACCTATTAGAGTTTAGATCAGTTTGTGTATTTCAGTATTCAATACTCAGGGCTGGTAACTATGATGGCAGTCCCTTAAACTATAAACGCACGTATTTGGAGTGAAAGACTTCTTCACTACCACATCGTGTCGGCGGTGTCACTGTATGTACACTGACAAAAGGTTCCTAGTCCGAAAGAACTTTCAAATTACACACAGTGTGGCAGGATCTTTATATCTGGATGGCTAATATGAATTGTGTAGTTCAGTGATAATGGCTAAGATACCTTATTCAAGGGAAAATGGCATCCTATTTATAGATTTTCATAAGGGGTGTCTATAATACCCGGTAGAAGCGAGGCGAGCAATACCATTGCTTGAGTCTTGTGGTCTTTGACGATTGATATAGGCCCTAGGGTACCTAAAACAGTGGTAATTACTCCTATTCCGTTCTTCCTCTTTAAAATTCAATACATATAATCTAATGATACATATTGTAGATGTCCTCTTTCATTGTACCTGTCATGGAACAAAGCCACGAGGGTAGTTGATATGTTCAAGGTATATCCACCGTGTTTGTTTTTCATGGTATGCGACTTGTGGAACATTGCTTCTGAGATCAAAGCCAAAAGGCTGGGGAATCAAGGTTTAGAGCCAAATTACCAAATTGACAACTTTTTTGGTTTTCAAATTCGAAACTATTCTCTTGCAAGACCAAGACTTACAAACACCTTCTATCGAAATTTACCTTTCTCTAAAAGATTATTTGTAAATAGTTAGTCACCTAAAGTACCTATGAAAGAAAACGTCTATTAGTTATTTATTGTGTATTCATTGAAGATCTGATATCTGGTCTAAAGTCGTGCTCAAAGCAACAACCTCCGATAATATTTTCAAGTATTCTTGGATCATCAGAAACAAAACCCAGCAACAATTGAAAGATTCTCTAAAAAGTTCCAGATGGCAAGGATGTGAATCAATAAATCCATCAAACGAAAAACAGGGAATCAAGTTTGAAACGTGGTATAAAGTGTAGTTGAACACCGGAATAGGTAATTTCCTGATAGAGGAGTCTGCCAAGGTAAATTCATGAAGGAATTTGAGACCTATGACGAATATTTGGTTTGGAAGATCTTCAGTTACTTGATTCAATTCTTCATTTTTCGCAAGGGCTGGTATAAGCAGCATAGTATGTTTTGTTATCTTGATTGATTTCACGAGAGCTTGTGCGATAGCCGAAATAGTTCCGATTTCATCTTCATCATCGGTGTTTGGACCCAGTTCTTTGAACGTGAAATTAAATGCTTTCATTGACATTAGCACCGAGTCAACTTGAAGCTTTTCTAATGGCAGAATATTATTTAAACTTTTACCTTTCACATCGTCCGCTAGTTCTAGGTCTCGTATCATCTTTCTTAGAACAAGTTCGGCGCATTCAGATTGAATCTTAGTCATTGTTAACTCAACAAGACGAGCCATACCTTCCAAGATTCCAATAAAGGTTTTAAGATTTCTTGCCTGAGCACCCATAAGGATTGGTACTGAATATGCAAGTTGAAGTACACATTCCTGTATCGAGCTCCGAAGGTCAATTTTTAAGTAGCGTGGGACTTCCTTTTCAGAAGAGACAACAATCGGAAAAAGCAAAAGTAAAATAGCAAGGTATAAGTGCATAAAAGCGTGCGCTTCTGCATTTAAACTTTGTAAAGTAGCCATTGCTCGTAGAAGGGTGCTTTGGAGGCCTATCTGGTGGTCTCCCGAAAACTTCCCTCTGTTCAAATTCTGCTTGAGGGGATCCAAATCAATATTATAGGCTCTCAAGAAATGTAACGATCTGTTTACATTATCTTTTGCCCACAAGGACGGCTGTGGTATTTGATTGATACCTGTTTGCCATGATCTGGGCGAGCAGTCTGTTTCCGGGTATTTTGAAGAGAAATTCACATAACCATACAAAGGTGTTTCCCAACGTGTCTTCCAATATGCCGCCAAACTTTGTTCGGTCAAAGTGGGAATATCTTTTTGGATAATTGGGGTCGTTGAAATTTGCCGGGTGAACGTGGGCTTTTGTTCCTTTTTTTCCACAAAGTTTGTAAAGTGCTTACTTATTTCGGGGATGCTTAGATTAAGCAATTTGAGAATTTCCACATCAACTGTATCTCTATTCCAAGTAATCCCGATATAATTATATTTCGATTGACCTCTTCGTCCTAGTCTTTTTGAAATCAAATTTGGGTAAATCAACTTGGTGATCTTCCCAAGGACCGACTGGCCTAAAAGTAGTGTCTGAATATCAGAATAATTCAGACGAGAAGGGTACCTTTTTATAAGGGTTTGGCAAATCATGTAATAAACCTTGTAAACGGAGGACCGCTCGACTCGGGAATCACCCAGATGATCATATTCCACCGGAATTAGTGATGCAAAGAGGATCTTAATTGCCAACATAATCCGAAGAGCTTCATGCAACACAACACCAGGTTTTTTTAAGTTTTCTAAATTTGTTCCTCTAAGTGATCTCCTTGTTGATAGGTCTTTAAATTTATCGATGATGATACCACAATACGAGATTCCTTTGCGCTCCATTTCAGAAAATTTGGTATTTTCATTATACGCCAGACTGGGTTCTGCAAAAAAGTCAAAATTCGGATGTTTGGCACTGGAAACTAGATGGAAGAGGCCGCTTAATGGAATTTGCTGATGGTACTCTTTCAAGAACTGTACTAAAAGCCAACTCAAATTTCGAGAATTTAAGTATTTGAGCAATGGAGCGAACCTAAGAAACTCCGACTCTGGGTCTTGTATTTTTATCGGCACAGCGTGAGATTTATCTGGAGAAATTTCCAGATGCTGGGGCAAAGCCAAATTCAGCTTTTCATCCGTGCTTGGTAAAAGCCTCTTACGATCTGCATGGCAGTGTTCGTTGTTTTCCAACCGCTCAAGGGGAAATATAGAAGAAAGTGGTGGTGGGTCCCACCTATGAATGGGGGCTTGCTCTCGGTGTGGTTCTTTTAAATAGCTATGGTATAACCCAGATGGCTCCTTTATGTGGTTTGAAGTGCTGGTTATGTTGGCATCTCCAGGAATAGAACTTTCCAAGTATGCCCCAGCTTTCAACTCGGAAGTAGATTCCAAGGGACTGTTACACGAGACCTGAACTAAGTCTCCAAGGCGTGAACTATCGGAATCGGTAGACAGGGCTGTTAATGTATATGTGCGAGGCTTGGGGAACAGCGGTATTGCTAATCTAAATTGGGAGACTGCATTATCGTTTGGGGAAATAAGATTCAAAGGTGCATACTGCTGATTGATATTCATCTCCATTATGTTATCATAAAGAGAACGAACTGAGGGGATAATACAATTCTTTGGTTTGGGGTCTTTGAGCTCTGTGCTCAAAGAAGGGCAAGTCTCGCACATGTCTGGGGCAAGACAAAAAATAGCAACAAATGAAAGAAGCACTAATAAACTTTGGATTTGGATTTTTCTGGATCACGTATAATCCCCTTTAAAGAAGCGCCGAGTCAGAAAAGGTAGATTTTGGGCTTACTAGAAGATATACCGTACGAATGAAAAAAAAAGACCTGATATAGTGTGGGGATTTCTAATCAACGTAATTGATATGCGGATGATACCGGGGCCACTCGCTCGTGCACTAGCAGATGAACCCTGGTGTACAGTTTTCAATGAATAAATGACGTCAGCCATCGTAAATCCAATTCACATATACTGCATCCCTCGTCGCATCGAACCACCCGTTCGGGAAATGGGTGTATTTGCACGGGACGATTTCAAGGCTGGCGGCACAGCATTTCGGCACGTCGGCACGTCGGCACGTCGGCACGTCAGCTCCTAAAGTTATGATCCCGATTGCTAGAGCCTGTGATTATCTCTGGGCTTACTATGAGATGACGAAATAACGAAATGATTAATTTCATGGAGTAGAAAAAGCCCTCATTTTTCATTTTATATTTGTACCTGAAGAAACCAGCGAGGCATAAAGTAGTAAGTATTTTACTAGAACTTGTCTCACCAGATAGGCGAGGTTATTGAATGCTTTAGAAATGTCAAATGCAAAGTAATTCTTGAGAATTTTCGGTTATAGATGCTGGACGTCAAAAAGTGCGAAAAAGGGGGATCCCTTCTTTTTGCAAGGCGTGCATTTTTTTACGGCAGTTATTGACGTTTTTTCTTTTTTTTTTTTTTTTTTTTTTGGCATAAATCCAGAGGAATTTGAAGAGCCAATCAGAGTATGAAGATTGTTAATCCACTCAGCATTTAATACTGTCGAAAAATTTCCGTCATTGTGCTGCAGAACTGTAGATCACATTGTCTGAGTCATGTGAACACGTGTCCATTTCTTCTAGATTGCTGTGCTGGCTGAAGATGCGAAAAAGCCTGGCGCACGCTCTTTACTACAAGTTCCACAACCATCTAGCAGACTGCCAATCAGCAAGACTGCCAATCAACAAGATTGGTTTTTACCTAAGAAGACCTGCCACCTTTATTAAGATGATATATAATGGCCAACACAAGATCCAACCCTGCCTCCACCATTGTCACTGATACAACTGCCTACTACTGTTCTAACTACTAACACTGACACCCTGCCTCCGTACATTAAAAAAAGAAACAAAGTGGCTATCTTTCCTTTATAAGGTCTGAAAGGTAAATCTTTATGATTCGTATCTGGTCCACCAATCCCGCCCACCATTCACTGTTTCCTTTCAAGAAAGACCATTCCGCCACATGGGACGAGGATGTCGTCTTATTATATGTTTTCAAGTTATCGAACGACTGAAAGCTAAAAGAGTATAATGCGTATTGCGTAAACTGCCATGGACCCCATATTGGCCTCCGACCAATAAGGGCTCTTTAGTCTATCCGCTGTTTTGAATGGCTTTAACCATGTCTCCTTTAGTATTATGCTGTTGAGCTGCTACCGTCACCAGCAATTGTTACCTCCTGGTCACCTCCACTTCCCATGGTTTGAAGCACTATCAGTTCACTGGATGGCTGTAGTAGGATTATTGTCCTAATCCAGCCACTATGTAAACTATTACTACGTTCCATGGTTCGTGGCCTTGGCGCTCACAATGACCAGTGACTTTGCCGCTAAGCGCATTCCAGCATCCAGCAAGCACATTCCATTATACCGCGATAGCTTTAGACTCTTGTAGACTTACTTTAGGAATACTTAAATAGCCCTATTCCCACCTGTTGTTTTGTTCGTGGAAAAGAGGTTAGATTGATTTGAATACATTTATTGAATGCAAGAGACGTAACACGCCCCTTATATAAACCTTGTCGGTATTATATTTACCCATAAGAATATCTGCTTCAAGAAAAAGACATCTAATTCAAAATCCCCTTTGAAACTTTCAAAACCTGTCGATTCACATAAAATTTACACCACTATAAATCTCAGAAATAAGTGAATAAATCTGCAAATTGATAGTAGAAGACGACGGATTGATAAAGGTGGATGGAAAGTAGATTAGAAGTAGATTGATTGACTTCAGATTGAAACTTGTAAACTAAATAAACAGAAAATTACCTAAAACCAAGAATACTTTTTCCATCATTGAGTCATATAAAGCAAGGGTTTATATATGTGAAATTGAGAAAACGCGCATACCGTGTTTCGGGAAAAGGAGTTTGAAGGAGTTCCGCTTGTCCTTAGGACGCAACTAAACCTTTTAGCATGTACTCTACATGACAATAAATCGTGTCCCACTTATACTTCTCAAGATTTTCGCTCAATGAAATCATATACGTCAAAAGGTCTTGGGGAGGGGGACTTTGATTCGCCTGCGGTGTTAAAAAGAATAAAGTGAGAGTTTTTTTGAGAACGGATCTTGACGCCCGGGTGAAGCTGACTCATCATTTGGAAAATACTTTACGTAAAAACAATTTCCAGGACTTAGTCGGGTTAAATAACTCAAATGGGTACTTTTTTTTTGAAACAAATATATGATTGTTGAGATGGGACTTTTTCGTAGACTGGAAGTTTCTTCTTGTGAATCTGGAAACAACTGGATAAGCGAACAAGAACCTTTTCTCAACAATTCTACTATATTCATTACTTAACTTGATGTTTCGGGAATTACAGCTGAAGCACAAAATAAGTCAATAATCCTGCGTGGACTAAGGGGAATTTCATCGAGAACATTTGACGTCACCCAAGAAATGTAAAATGTATTTCAAAACCTTCAACGAAGATAATTTTGGAAAATTTTGATTACCATGAATGGTTGATCCTATTTCCTTCATCTCGTTAACTGTGGCGTTCTGTCGCGTTCCATAGCACTAATCTGAGGTGATAAAAATTTTATGGCGACGGTGGTCTTAAAGTAATTTATACCCCTTGCTGGACTTATTTGTAGTTTATAAGAAACTAGCAATATCGCAACATCTTTGACGAAGTGATGCGTGTATAGATACTCGCTTCCATGGACACAGTTTAAGCAAAACTAAGAAGATCTAAATGGGTTTCAAAGTTGGAAAGTCGATCCTTCGTGTGTCAGGGAAAAGATGATAAATTTGCTGCCACTTTCTTACCAAATAGACTATTTCGTATGCGAAAGATATTTTCCCTTTGGACACAAGTCTTCAAATGACATCACTTCCAATGAAAATTTTCATCAATTTTCATCAAAATGGGTGATTGGGTGTTATTTTTTTTTTTTTTGAAGGACAGCTGGATCGGTTTTATGCTCCACTATGTTTTATGTATCGATAGGAAAATTCTCTCCTTAAATGGGGGGTTTGTCGATAGGGATGACTAAGCGACAAAGAGCGTATGTCACACTCTTGGCCGGATAATTTGCTTGTGCAGCATAATTGGTTTTCACGTTCGATGGAATGACTCAAGTGTAAAAACTTTTGTCGGCTGATTTGTTTTCCACGGGAGAATCGTTTGTAACAGGACTTCATTAAGTTCGCATCAATGTTGTAATTTAGGGTTTATTGCCCTGATCACGTGATGGCATCTACATTTGAAGACGCGCGTGTGTTGCAAATTCGAGTTGAGTGCCATGGATATTTGGATTAGGACACGACCATCCCCTAATGGGTGCGAGGTGGCAGAAAATTTGTTCCCAGAAATGAGAAGAGAGGGTTTCAGACCCCACGGGAAACTAAGAGTGAAGATAGTTAGATAGAATAAGATATCCAGGTAGAGTAGGTTAAAGTCTATCATAACCGAACCACCTTCCAAAACTTATCGATTCTGTAAAGCCTGTGTGAACGTTAGCGCATTTAACTGATCGTCTCACTAAGTTTCAACATTAAATCGATCAGAGTCTATATGACTTTGTTTAATGTGAGTATAGGGTCCATCTGACAAGGGACCTAGCTAGTCTAAAGTCCCATCATCAAACAAGGTGCTCTAGGGTCTATATTAAAATCATCGAATAAGGGGCTGCGTCTAGTCTCCCTTACTCTACCACTTTCTTGATCCCTGACCCCCATTGGCAACCTCAAGACCCTGCGGAGAATATCCATTTAAACAGGTGTATGACCACGAGACTTGAAGATCGCTTAAACCGTGATCGTGGTAATCGATAATCGGCTTCTTTTCCGAGAGGATTTCAGAGAAATGCGATGTCACAGTCACCCGGACCTTTTTAAAATGTCTTTCTTGTGAACTGACTCACTAAAAAACACTCGGCCAACTAGGCTGGTATGGATCATCTGAGAAGTCAACACCGATTACATCAAAACATAATTTTCGATTTTCACAAGTGCACCAGTGGTCCCTAATGAGTCAAATGGAAATGTTGTGGGGATAATTGCCACTTTTCGAGGCCTATCTGTTACGCTTCCAAAATATCACATTTACTCCAATAATATATTGCTGAAAACGCAGATTTGTCCATTGGAAACTCCCCATGGAGGCATTGTATGTTTCTTTATTATTCTTAACTAAAAAATACAAGGGAAGATTCAAGCTGAGGCATACTTTCAAAATCTGTGTGTGTCTTTAAATGCCTGTTTTTTTTTAAAAAAAATTGGCAGTAGGGTACCGAACTACATGCTCTTGCTCAGCGGAGAGCATTATTCATGTAACATTGCTTGAAGCATTCGCTTCTTTCCTTGGGGAATAAAACTTGAAGTGCCTCTTCCGGCATTAAACACGTGGCATCAAAATGTTTTTCTTGTTTTCAATAATTGTTACGCAAATGTAGCGCATTACGCAATTCGCTACGTAATCCTTGGTGAGAGTCTCGCGTAAACGTAGACAAAAAAAAAATCGACGGATTACGCGCTTCACTGGCACAGACTACTTTTGCACAGCTACATTTTTTTGCGGTGCACGTGCACGAAGGGTGCGCCTTCCGAAAATGGAAACGCTGAAGTTTTCGCCCCAGTTATGGCCAACCCGCATGCGGGTTCATGCCAAGGTTGTCGGCATGCACACGAGCAATTTCCCAGCAACTATCCCATTCCGCAGGGTAACTTTGAGAGACCCTACTTTTTTTGAAAGTAAACACACCAATCGGGTAAAATCCGTGGTTTGCATACAATGATGCCGAAAAAAAAAGAGTTTTTTTTCTTTCCAACACATACACACCACTTGGTTAAAAATCGCTTATATTAAAGACGATTCATTTCAAACTTTCGTTGATTATTATTAAGACATTAAAAAAATATCTCCAGTATCATTAATCTTGTTTAGCACGACAGTTTACGTATTTCTCTTTAGCAACATCTAAGCTCGAAATTATATCTACCATATAATCAAAACTCTTTCCTGGAGCTAATTTAAGCAAGTCTTTTAGATGCTGATGGTACTTTTCAGTAAGCTTTCTTGCTTTTTCAATGAACTTTGCTTCTTGATTCGCTTTCATATTTTTCTTTTGAGATTTCATATGGGCCTTGACGTCGACATATTGCAGTTCAGTAGCATTCGGTCCCTATCAGTAATACGTTGGATAATAGCGGATAATTCTAGTTCAGATGTATGTTGGTTTTTAGGACATGTGTATGCTCAGAAGGTTGGTCACACCTAGCTACAAATATATCACTACATCCACATTTGATCTGGCCTCTAGCCCTCTTGATGATAGCTGAGTCGTATCAGGTCTTCTTGAGGATCCATGTCGTTTACACGTGTATACATCTAGAATTGCTAGATCTATACCAAGCTTCCTAAATATTCGTGTTTTTCTAGAATGTTTTTTTTTGCCCTAAAATTTAATGTACACAAAACTCCGCCTTTTATTAAATTCATCAATTAGTTTCACCGTCTAGATAACAGACATGAAATACTTGACTTGTAAGCTTTCGTTGTCTGTTGTTTTGGCAGAAGGAACTTCCAGTTCGGTCAAAATTTCCAAATGGGGGCCTAAAACTTTAATTAGTAACGAAGCTATCGTAAAATTTGAGATATTTAGATATAAATAACACACTGCCCATGATTAAATACTTGTAACATTAAAGGAGAAGTTGTGATATGTGGAAGAAAAGAAAAAACACATTGTTTGTTTGTTTTTTTTTTTTTGCGCCTCGTGGAGGATGTCGGATTTTTTTTTTTTTTTTTTTGGGTTGTCGGAAAAGTTCCCAATCGGGAAGAGGGGCGAAAAAAAAGGGCGTTTTAAAGTGAATTATATGTCCCCCATTCCGCAGCTAAGGGGCAACCGCGTTCAGGACTCGGAAAGACTTTTCGTAATTCCACCCCATCCCCCTGAAAGAAAATTTTATCTTTTCTGAGACGGGACAGCAAATTCAAAAGAACTCTTGAAATTAAGACATGCCATCACTTTCTGACAATCAATAACGGTGTCCTGGTAAATATATGTTCTGTATATCTTTAACCGGTGCTGGCACTCCACTTCATCCTGAATGGCATCGTACGCCATTTTTTTTTTAGTCACTGAATGTATAAGCTGAACGACTCATTCATGGCGCCGTTGAAAAGCGAGATTGATTCTCTAGTACAGTCCGAACCCGCGGTGTATTATATATGCGTATAACTTCAAACGTTATCTTCAACCAGGATGTTTTTTTAGCCCATATTATACTACGAAAGTTTAAATTGAGTCATTGCTTCCCTGAAGGCAAGGTTATTGAATTTTATAGATTTCACTTTTAAGTCTATCCGGGATACACCTTTTATTGGCGCACCATAAACTGGAGGTGCTATTCACGACCATAAAACACAACTGAATTCGCCCCAGAGACCTTACACTCTGTTCCACATGTGATGACAAACTCTTCTTCTATTGAGTGCAAGGACCTTGGGCCCACAATTACCAACTTCAACCCCGGCCGTACATCATCGGTAAGCCCACTGCAAAAACACCACGCATACCACTCGCAATCAGAAATCCACTTTGAACATTTTCCGTCTACCTATTTGAACGGAAATAATGAAAAGGGGAGTCCAGTGAATTCATATACTCCTCTAAACGCAAATCTCTCCTCTGAATGTCGGTTTTTCTGCAAGCCACCAACTGATCACTCTGGCATGCCATACATTGCTAGTCAAGCCCGAATGACTAATGATATATTGGGTGGAAATTTCAATACACAGACCTTCCAAATTCGACAGCCAAAGGATTTGCCTTCGATTATCCCCATTCGTTATTCAACAACTAATTTCATGAATACATTGCCACAAAAAATATCCAAAGCTCGTGTTAAAACGGCACCTTATTCACTGTTTGAGAAGACACCCATTTCTCTGCAATTAGAGCACCCGATACATCAGTTCCTTCCCAAATTTATTTTTAAGTCATTTGACCAGCCACCAGGTCAAACCCATGAACGGGAAGATAAAGAATACCAAGACTCAGGACTACAAACCATTGAAAACTTCCCAATTTCGGACTTTGTTAGACCTTCAATCGAATACAGTATTCTACCCGAGGTAAAGAAATACTGCGAAGAACTAGAGCCTGATCTCAGGCAAATTGCTTCACGCAGCTATTTTGGTGCTATATTGAAGATTTTGAAACAATTTGATCATCGTGTCTCTTTGGATGAACTCTACAACTTACTTTACAACACTGGACAATTTGTTGAGACTATGGTGAATATGGAAGTTTGTACAAGCCCAAAGTTGAATGCAGTTAAAATACTCCACCTAGTTCTCGTTACCTTACGATGTCCACAATTTACTTTGGATATTCTTCCATACGGGTCTATCCAGAAGCTAAGAGTTTCAGCTGCGAAACACCAAGAAATTCTTCGGACATTTTTAGCCATAAAGATTCTTTTAGACGCAGTTCAGAGAGTGGAATATCCATTTGTGGACCAATATGCTGTACAGCGGGCAACTTTATACAAGTTTTACTACATTATTTGTCAGCAACTTATACAAAACTATCCCCGAAACTCTAGAAATGAGGCACTTCCCAAAAATATCATTTTGGGCCTGGTGATTATAGGTAAGCTTGTAAATTTGGTCTATCCAAAGTTGGCTTTGAAAAGGTTGGGTAAGCGAGGGAACTCGAAAGCACATTACATTGGTATCATTTTGAATTATTCAATGTTGGACTCAGAAACTCGTCGTTTGCTCGATTTTGATCTACAGAAATTGAAGGATTATTTCGACAGCAAAATAAGAAAAGATGCTGACGTGCGTCTGCATAGACAGCCTTATCCTTGTGAGAAAAAGGGATTTTACGATATATCACTTCTCCATCTTTTTCAACGGATTTATTGACATTTCAACACCTTTACCCCAAATATCATTTTGCAGCAGAGAAATTCATGGACCAAGTTCCTTCGAGAATCAGTAAAAAACAGCCGAGGAGTATAAGAAGGCAATCAATGGGGCCACGTTTCATATGGAAAGAACCATGGAAGAAGTGAAGACTTTTGGTTATTACTTGAAAAACGTGGAGGAAATTCTTCTTGTCATTGGTAATAATATGGGGTTAAAAGTCACCGAACAAATACACATAATCACGAGCAAGGTCTTGCTTCAACATAATAGCATCGAAGGAGTTTTTTAAGATTTCATAGTAGTTTTTCTGATTTATGGTTCTTCCAGTAACTTCTTCAGTTGCAGAAAAGTTTTCCTTGTAATGCAAATTTCACCCCTTTTTTCCGTAATTTCTCTATGGTTACACCAGCAGTCATTCGCAGTAAACTCTGCTTCAAGTATAGCTGATATAGGTATAGAAGAACTGTTCGTGATAGATGTTTTACTAAACACCCTAAATATTGATGATCAATGATGGGAATTATAAGCAATAATTATTTATTTTTTGGACAAAGATGTGAAATAACGGACCAACAGAGCTTAAACCCTTTGAGGAACTAACGGCAGACACGACCCAAAAACATTTCTCATGTTGTCTTATTATCAACTATTCCCCAGAATTAGCCTAGTCTCCTCCAATTTTACCACGCTTAAAAAGGAGGTTTCTAAGTAGTTAAAGCCGAAAGGCCACTATTTCTATTCATTGCATCCAGAAGTACTTGCAATAAAGTCATATCACAGGACGTCTCATTGAAGAACGGCCAAATTCATACCCAGTTGAGTTAAATCGACAAATTTGGAAAGATAAAAGCCTGAGAAGCTTTTTCTTGTTTAATGAGTCTCTGGGGATATATTTGATAAGAAAAATGCAACAACAGATGTGGCCAAATGGATATGTATCCACTTGAGATGCATGTTACCACCTCAACTAAAGATGTTAGGGTGAATTAGAATTCTGGGCTCGTGACCACGAGCCATAAAGTTGTTGTATAAAATAGCTACTGTTTTTGACCAGGACAATTTCGCTACCACCTAATTCTGCTTAGCTGTCGTTAAGTTGAAGCTACAATAATCCTTTGTGACATGGAATAAGGATGAAGACATCCGCGTACGTCGCCATATACAAATAGGCTGCTCTACAAGATTCGAAAGTGTGACACTTTTGTACGGTTGAAAAAACCCCATGATCTGTACGTTTAATTTTAGATAGCCTTGGATCCACCGTTAATGGTAACATATACATTGAACTGGTTGACTTTATCTAATGACACAGGCAGATACCAATGTGGTATTTTTCTTTTCTTTTTGATTTCCAAGATATATAGAAAGGCTATTAAATGCCGGGTTTTGGACCCCAGTGCTCGGATATTAGTACTTCCAAGATTGATATGTCACAAGATTGAGTTTCAAATGCCACGACTTCCAATCCAGATATGAGCCTTCTCATCACCATGGTTAATAGAAAATAGTAACGGATAATACTTCTTGATTATTTCCTGGGCACTTTACCTGGCCTTGAAGGAAGCAATACAAAACAAATCTATATTGAGCTGTGTTTATCAAGAATGGGCTAAGTGACTCAAGAGACCCAATCCAGAAGTAGGACCCAGAACAACAAATCTTGCTCTTGAAAAAACAAACAGAAGTCTCAGATAGGTCTTTTGAGAAGGTCAAAGAACGTGACTTTATGCCACTAGGTATCGATATTTTCATCGAAAGGGGAGCCCTTAAACTGTAAAATGAGCCGGATTCAGGGTGCTAGGAAGCAACAAAATTTTTCCAGATATACTTCAAGACTTTGATATATAATTGAAATACACTGGGACTAGTTTTGATGATTTACATTTAAAGTTGTAGTCTAAAGAAGTATGGTGATACGGAGACAGGTCGCACATGTTAGAAATATCGTATAAAGAGCTGGCAGGATCGTTAAATCCGGCTGGCTAATATCTATAATATCTATTCTATAGTCCAGTGATGATGAAAGATGTAGCGATGTACCTTTCCATCTAGTGTGACTCTAAGCGACTATTACTAGTATAGATTGAGAGCTGAATAATGCGAGGGGAGACACCTCCTTGGAAAGCTACCTAATAAGTTGGCCGAGTGGCATAACAGGAACCTGGATAAGATATCTACATCAAATAACTTAACAAGGCAAAATGGTTTCCCTGACTAAAACAAAAAGAACAGCAGGGACATGTATGGCTTTAATAAGGTATCAGGGAGGAGTTTAGGAGCTTCCCCATGTTAAAGATGGTATGGATTTCGAAGAAGGCTATTTGTAAAGATAGCCAACCATAGAATCGACATTGCACAGACCATGTAATTTAGTAAAGATTCAGCAGTAGTCACGTACAAAGACATGATAAAAAATACTCACTTATGTAAAGTCATTGAAAGTCTAAATGTCTATCTGACAAAGTACTAACTTCTGGTGCTGCTGAATGGCATCTCCTAACGGGTAAACCTGCAGTGGATAACATTAAAAGAACCACATTTTTGCAGGAGAAAAATATGGTCTGCAAGATGTTGATTCTTTCTTATTGAGTATTTTAAGACTTATATAGAAACTGATGTATATCGAAGGATACCTCAAAGACAAAATCTCCAATTCTCAATGGATTGGGGCTTTGGGAAAATGATGCAGCTTTCAAATCACGGGATAAAATCATTTTCGAATGGGAATCTCCAAACCAATGGCTATCCACGGACCTGGAATGAGAAAAAAAAAGTAGATAATCTTACCTGGCGGATATACTAAAACCCATTATTTTTTTCAATCAAATAACATCGGAAGGTGGGCAGTTGAGCCCGTTTGACACTGCATCTGAAAAGTACGTCCGCAAGACCATCAAGCACTTTTTATGGACCCTTTTATTTTTTTTTTTTTTTTTTTTTTCTCGATAAAGGCGTATGGATCGTGTTGTGCAATTCGTAGGGGAACTTAGCATTGCTCGCCATGGCAGCGGTGGGTGCGCAGCGCCCAATATAGCTTCAAAATTGGACTTTTTTCCTTTTGCATCCGAGGAGAAGAAAGTTTTCCTTGTTTAAATTATAGTTTAATCTTTTGGTCGAGTATTCAGGAATAGCCACATGAACGATTATAAATCGTATGTTTTCTATTTTTGCTTAATGATTTGACTTTTTATATTTTGATTTCCTAACGCTTTCATACTGCGAAAAACTAAACAAATTCTAAAATTCTCAAAACTTAATATATTTAAAAAAAAAAATCAATACCAGACACTTGACCAAGAAGGGCCGAAACATTTTATAACACACCAGAAGCTTTTCAATCATTTCTTGGAAGAATATTATACATTGGAAAACTAAAGGTACGGTAAATGTCAGACGGTGTTGACTAAATGTAGAAAGCCGCGAATTTAGCGTGAATTAGTTTGAGCTATACTTTTGTATTTTTCCTTTGTACTTGATATGAATTCTGGGCCCGCAAATATTTTAGTGCATTAATATATTATCATATAGTAACGATACATTGGTTAGTAATTTGGATAAGATTGACCGCATCAGCCTTTCTACAAGCCTGGCGTGTATGATACGACGTTTAGAGCTTTGGCTTTGGAGGTACGGATGTATAGTGCCAAACAACATTATCTAAACGGGCTGATTTTCCCCAAATAATCTTGGATGAATACCAAGAAAATACTGTTTTAATAACAACCGAGTAAAAATATCTGCATTATCAATCTCACTGTGAGGTAGATCTGGGGCAGAATGATGCCACTGCCTGTGATCGTGACAAACTGTATGTCAAATGCGTATGATTGCACACAATCTTAATAACTTTCACATGTAATGCACCGCTATAAAATCTTATATAAATATTGCCGAAAAAAAAAGATACGAAAAAAAAAAGTACCAAGTTTTTTCTCCGTTCACGTTTCACTTTTCTGCCGTGTGGCTAAAATGCATTATTCGGGTAGGGCTCAAGTTCCGATCAGATGGTGCCCCCTATCTTTATGGGATGCGCGTTTTTTTTCTTAATACAGGTTATCCCCCAGAAGACATGAACACAGTTTTTACCGGGCAAGAATGCATAAAGGCCACTTTTCAGTCCTCTTTTTTTTTTTATCTTTGCTAAATTTATGATTCACCGTTTGCTTAATCTACATCGCTTGCTTACCACTTCACCCGAGAATTATTAATTCCAGATATTCCACCGGTCTGACAGTAACAGGCTTACACCAAGTGGGGTCTTGACGTAAACCTTCAAATTCACATTTGAGAAAAAAAATTCGGTGAAGAAAATTAACCAGTTTAAATCAATTGGCCAAAATGATAATCGAGAAAAAATGTTCCACATCTCTAAGTATGTTGAAACCCGGTGTACATCTCTGAATCTTGTTTTTACTGACCAAAACAATTAGCTTAAAGGTCACTTAGAAAGTTCCTCAGTGGGTAGAAGGAGCAACTAGTCAGAAGAACTAAGATGTTCAAACATTAAACCTGGGAGCAGGAAACCAATTCCATCTGCCTGATGATTCACGACATTCTCAAACCCCACTCGGTGATTGGCTGCAACATTGTTCACTTATTAATAGTGCATAATTTCTAATAAGCCATAATTAACTCAATTGGGGGACATTCGAGAGGAAATTAATATTTCCAAATCCATATAAGCACTAGTTTATTTTTGTTCCATAACCCTACGCTCAAAAGGTTTGCACAAGTCGGGTGTGGCTGCGATGCCCTTTCATTGTTTTAGATGCCGATGGCTAGTACCGTATACCGGTTCTCTCACCCACAAAGCTGTGCTAAGGATTGACACCTGAATCAATTTTATCTTTGCTTTCTCGAATTTATTATAGAGATTTGCTTTAGAAAGATATCCAATCGAAGGAATATTGTGAATTAAATCAAACTAATCACTGGGCAGAGCAAAACCCAACGGACGAAAAGGGCGATACAAGTTTTATTAGGTAGGCTAGACCAGCCTATATGACCAATCAGAATTTGCGAAGGTTCCGATGCACTTACGTAGACCTGGTAGATGTCCACGCGACGGAATTTATCGCAACAATGAATAGGAACAAGCAAAACTCTCTTATTTCGTATCTGTTGGGGGTCTGCATAGGATCTCTGAAGGTTGAAAACGTGACCGGTGACTACTTTTTCTACGTTACTCAGTACCTCGGTATATCAGATACTATCAAGTGTCCTTCTTCTCATATCCAACTTAATGTGTACAATCACGAGTGATTACATTGAAGCTTCGCCTCGCCCCGACCATGTCGGAAAAATCATCTTTCTGCCGAAAGTCTCTTATCTTTTTTAGGATCTCTATACGCAATATCTTCAGGAGATTTGCGGAAACGGTTACTGTATTAGCTATCTGAATATCTAATCTTACTATCTCCATCATATAGACTTACCTACTTTCACACGACAAGTATCGGTAACTATACATATAAAAAGCATTCCTTTCTTTTCTTTTGAACGCCCAATAGTGTACCGATATCTCCTTTCACATCTGGGTACCTCTTTTCTGGTGAATTTAGGGGACTCTTTTCCGGAGAGTCTTGTTAGAGACGCCATATCGCTCAGCTAACTTATCACGTGGCTCGACCGGGTATTACTCCCCACGCATTATTCAGCCTACTATCTCTATTAGTAATCGTCTCTTATAGACACTCCTGATGGAATCCTATATAAACCCAGCGATATCCCTTAGGTTATCGCTACCTTTACTCATCATCACTGAAATACACAATACATATTAGCCAGCCCGCTTTAAAGATCATGCCAAGTCTGGGTTTAGAAGGATTCTTGACCAAACTTGTAAGCCTAAATTCCTGACCTATCCTTGAAAGGAACAGACATACCTTGAGATAGTACATAATTTTGCCTCGTGAAATGCCACCGTACTGTCTAGCGTTACCAATCAACACAAAGGTGGGAATAATAAATTATGGTGGCCAATTATTACCAGCTGTTATATTAGTTTAAATATAAACTGTTGAAATCACACAATACTTAATCTGTATCGCCGGTGCAGCACGAGTGATCACTTCTGATTAAGCACGTTAGTCTAACTTCCTCATAAACATTTCAATCACAGCGATATACCACCAAGAAGAAAACTTTTTCGGGCATAAATCCTAATTCACAGAGAATTTTAATTGTCATTTCTGAATTTAAAGATGGAAATATAGGGTAGGTCTTGTGGTAGTATCGACTTCCAAATCTACCTGCAAAAGTTCGAGCATTGGTTTCATGGTTTAGTGGACCTTGGAAGTTTTCGCATAGTCAGAATTAACCATACTCAAGGTTATTTACCTTCATGATCAATAGCTCTAACCATAAAAGACTTAAAAAACGTACGTTGGCCTTGGAAAGTTACTGGAAAATGACCACGTGATAATATCAAAAACATTGAGTAATTCAGTAACTACTAGGTTATCTTTCAAACAGTTTAGCTGCTAAAGGCAATCACCATCGATAATTACACTATATGCAAGTCCATTTTTCAAATAAGGTAATAATGGATTTCATGAACGTTACCATAAAAGGAACATTTGCTTTTCAATAAAATGAAACAGGGGGTGGGTTTGGTCATAAGAAAAAGTGACAACAAAACGCTTCTGTATGGATAATGAACACACAAAACCTTGAAAGCTGGCCTCCCACATACATAATTTGAACTTTATAGTGCATCCTTAGCCTAGGTTCTTAGCTTAGGTAAAAATAATCTTGATCATTTAAGTCGAAAGATTGAGACACTCATGGGTGTTTAGATTCTCGGAAAAGAATTGTTCAGACCGAGAACATAAAATGGCATGGGGTAAGCTTGCTGGGGTCCGTGAACCATACCAAGTGGTACAGTTTCCCAAATAGTTCAGGAAAGAGACCGCAGTTGCTGGGGGTTCTTGGGAAATTCAAACATTTTCAATAAAATCAAGCAAATGACAGCTTTATTATTAAAAGGTAATAATGGTCTTTTTTCAAAAACTATTCCCTCAGAGAAAAAAAGGCCAAAAGAACAAGAAAATGCGCCGCCTGGATGCGCCACTATCTCGACCGCAATTTTCCCTCAGGAGCAATTTTCCCTCAACAGCTATTCTCGACAGCCATTTGCAGTAAAGCTCGCAATTGGGCATTCTTATGCGTTATGTAAGATGTGCGCATCATCCCCGGAAAGTGTCGTCTGATAATCGGAATTTTTAGCAAGTCTCTTCAGATACGGCAGAACCGAGCATAAAAGAAAATAATATCGTAATCATAAGGTAAAAATATGCATTCATGTCATTGATTAAGGAAATACTTGAAAACTCTTCGGTGACGCTAATGAAAAACAGAATCCTTTATTTCTTTCTGAGACACATAATCGCGCGAGGAAAAGGTCAGAAACCGCAAATAATTATGAAATTATAAGCCATGGTACATGATTACATCATATTCATTATGAAGGACAATATTTCCCAAAACAGTTTGAAAAATGTGCATTACTTTGCGCTTGGTTGGCTTTGGCGGCAAAGTTCTATCCCGAAAAAAAATTCGAGCAAGAACACATTCCCGGACTGCGTACGTACAATACTTCCTTGTTTGAAGACCTCCACTCCCCTTGCAGGTTTTTTGGTTACTTATTCACAAC
Source organism: Metschnikowia sp. JCM 33374 (assembly GCA_005406065.1). Classification (NCBI taxonomy): domain Eukaryota; kingdom Fungi; phylum Ascomycota; class Pichiomycetes; order Serinales; family Metschnikowiaceae; genus Metschnikowia; species Metschnikowia sp. JCM 33374. The sequence continues at coordinate 280,868 of BIMT01000007.1, read as the reverse complement.
TGATAGTATTCCTCAACCAACATTGTTCCCATTTTCTATAGGATACTAGTATAGTTAATATTTACTAAAGATAGAAGGGGTTGACCCTCTATAATACGCATTATGTCATGATATTTGGGCTTAAAATTCTGATTCCGTATATCTCGGTCAACCTCTGCTTCCAATTGCAGATCTTTAACCTCAAGGATTGTATGCAGATTTCGGAAAATTAATCAAAGCGCCTAAGAATTACAAGTCGCGCAGTTGCTAGTTGGCATGCCAGTAAGTTTCTTTTTTTTTTTTTTTTTCATGCACACACTTTTTGGCCCGCTGCTGTAATGCACATGTAAGCCGGTTTCTGTATAAATCAAGGAATGGAATATTTAGCCGGATTCTCGTATTGCTTTATTTCTTTTGAAATTGCTGGTGACGAAAGAGAGTGGGAAAGGAGAATGCTTCCTTCAATTAGAGAAATGCAGGCTCAGTAGAGTTGCTATTGCTCTCCCGTTTCGGAGGGTGAGCTATTTCTGGTTAGGGATCTTAATTACTTGGGCAGATATATCGCTTTGATGATACTTTCATAATTACTTAGCACAAACATGCTTTTATGGTTGGTTGTAATTTTGGTATCCTTTTTTTTTATATTGCGAACAATGTTTTTCGATGAGAAAAGAAGACGGTTCAACGTCAGCAACAGAACGTGGTTTGGGAAAATTCTGTTTTTCGGTTTTTATGGAAATGAGGCGAAATTCCCCCAAAACACACACGGGCAATATTCCCCAAGAATACCAAATGCGCAATAAGAAAGAGCGCCCCCGTTTGGGCATTCAAAATATGGCTTTATGCACGCCCATATACATACAGTTGGACGATAATGGTACTGTGATAATATCGCAACCACTACATCAGCCAAAGGTTTTGCTTTATAATTGTCAATGTTAAATTATCTTGTGCCTTTGAGCTTGAGTAAAAAAATTCGTGTATCTTATATATTGTTCAATCAGGGCTATCCCGTAATATACTGTTGACTGATCTACTCCAGAATTGTCAGCAAGAAAAAATGCCATTGGACTTTCTATAAAACAGAACTCCTATTTTATTTTTATTTGCCCAATTGATCATTGCTACCTGAAGCAACCAATATATTTGTCCATTTACACATAACCATTTTCAAGTCAAAGTCGACCGCAGCAAGAAGAATCCTGCATATTATGGTGTCGATGTGTGCGTGATCGGTTTCCGGCGAGGTCTTGAATACATTTTTGTAGTGTTTACTTAGAGGCATTATGAGAAAAAAAACTGAGCAAATCGTCCCTTCAAAAAGCATTTGTAATCAAGTTTTCAGAGTGGGCACTCAATCTCTTGAAAATAGACAAATAAGCTTCATCCATGGAGCTTATTTATGCCATTTCGGAACGCCATTGAGATGTCGAGCGCTGGCCATCACTCACAAATTTGCTTGTTTTTCTTCCCACGCCACATATCACATGTATGGAGTGTATGTGAAATATATGAAAATGAATTCAGCACCGCCTCAATTTCAAACGATGTACTAGGTGTGGCTCCCAACCATGTATCGGGTGTAACCGATGTTCTCACAGCAAGTCATCTTTCTTCGGCGGGTAGCCCCACACCAATGGCAATCATATAAATATGGCTGCTTTTTCGGAATAAATTTCCTTTCTTTGAAACATATTCTCCATACTGAACCCTAATGCTTGGAATTTTGGTGGCCTTTATCACTCTCTTGAGTACGGCACTAGCCGACTTACAGGGATGTCAGCCAAGTAAAATTCTTGGAAATGGATTTAATGTGGACTTCTATCACTACCCTCTAGGAGATTCCGCTTTTGATGATGACCCTAACTACTACACTAATGGTTATAAGCAATTTGGATATATTGGCAGCATCAGTGGCTTGACAAAGGTCTACTTCCGCAGCAATGCCCCTAGTGGTGTTGTTTATGAAGATAAGATCTATGGTTATCCAATTACAACTTCCAACTTTTCGTTGGCTATCGGTGGATACTTCTTGGCTCCGCAAACTGGTGACTACCACTTCACCATGTACGCTGACGATGGTGCGTTTTTACAGTTTGGTGCCGGTGAGTCTTGTTGCGGAAATGCACTTGATGACGTGGCGGGCGATTCTTTTAAGGCCGCATGGCCTGATCAGGCATATGCTGTCTTCACGCTTCAGAAGGGTGTTTACTACCCAGTGAAAATTGTTCTCGTGAACTGGGATGGACCTGGTGGATTCAGCCTTGGATATACCGCTCCAGATGGTACAACAGTTGATGACATAGGCGGAGATGTTCATCAGATTCATCAAGTATGTACTACTACTTCTACAGCTACGTGGACTGGAACTGATATCGAGACTGTGACGCAAACCGGTGATGCATTTGTAACTGTGGTGGTTGAAGTTCCAACTCCAACTCAAACTTCCACTGGCTATTGGACAGGCACTGATACAACTTATTCTACAATCACTGGAGGTCCGGGTCAGACCAACACTGTGGTTGTTAACTTGCCGGCTGCTAGGTCCACGTCTTACTGGACTAACGCTTATGTCAGCACGACTACTGTGACTCCAGCTGATGGTGGTCAACCAACTATTATTGTGGCGCAACCTTCGGCTGTGACAACCACTTCGTACTGGACCAACACATACGCTAGCACTACAACTGTGTCACCAGCTAATGATGGGCAACCTACTGTTATTGTTCAGCAGCCTCAGCAGAACTCTTTTAAGGGGTGTCAGCCAAGTAAAATTCTTGGAGATGGATTTAATGTGGACTTCTATCACTACCCTCTAGGAGATTCCGCTTTTGATGATGACCCTAACTACTACACTAATGGTTATAAGCAATTTGGATATATTGGCAGCATCAGTGGCTTGACAAAGGTCTACTTCCGCAGCAATGCCCCTAGTGGTGTTGTTTATGAAGATAAGATCTATGGTTATCCAATTACAACTTCCAACTTTTCGATGGCTATTGGTGGATACTTCTTGGCCCCGGAAAATGGTGACTATAAATTCAACATGTACGCTGACGACGGTGCATTCTTACAGGTTGGTGCCGGTGCATCCTGTTGTGGAAATGCACTTGATGATGTGGCGGGCTCTTCTTTTAAGGCCGCATGGCCTGATCAGGCAAATGCTGTGTTTACACTTCAAAAAGGTATCTACTATCCAGTGAAAATTGTTCTCGTGAACTGGGATGGTCCTGGCGGATTAAGCCTTGGATACACTGCTCCAAATGGTAAATTTGTTGATGACATTGGCGGAGATATTCATCAGATCCATCAAATATGTACCGCCACGTCGACGGCTACATGGACCGGCACTGGTATCCAGACCGTCACGGAAACAGGGGATAGCTCGGTGACCGTGGTGGTTGATGTTCCAAGTCCAACTCAGACTTCAACCGGTTATTGGACAGGTAGTGATACAGCCTATTCTACAATCACTGGAGGTCCAGGTCAGACCAACACTGTGGTTGTAAACGTGCCTATTACTAGGACCACATCTTACTGGACAAATAAGTACCCCAGCACAACTACAGTGATCCCAGCTGATGGTGGTAAACCCACAATTCTTATTCAATCACCTTTCCTGTCTTCCACATCTACATGGTCCGGCTCTGTTGCCACTACCACCACTGTGACTGGTGGTGATGGATCGGAGACTGTGGTTGTGGAACTTCCAGTTGTTACATCAACTTGGACTGGTTCTGTAGCGACTACATTTACGCTGACTGATTCTGATGGCCATGAAACCGTTGTTGTGGACGTTCCAGATGTGCCACGTACGACCTCCACTTGGACTGGCTCTGTTGCAACTACGTTTACTCTGACTGGCGAAAACGGTTCCAAGACTATCTTTGTTGACATTCCCGTTTCCACATCTACATGGTCCGGCTCTGTTGCCACTACCACCACTGTGACTGGTGGTGATGGATCGGCGACTGTGGTTGTGGAACTTCCAGTTGTTACATCAACTTGGACTGGTTCTGTAGCGACTACATTTACGCTGACTGATTCTGATGGCCATGAAACCGTTGTTGTTGACGTTCCAGATGTGCCACGTACGACCTCCACTTGGACTGGCTCTGTGGCACATACGTTTTACTGACTGGCGAAAACGGTTCCAAGACTATCTTTGTTGACATTCCCGTTTCCACATCTACATGGTCCGGCTCTGTTGCCACTACCACCACTGTGACTGGTGGTGATGGATCGGAGACTGTGGTTGTGGAACTTCAGTTGTTACATCAACTTGGACTGGTTCTGTAGCGACTACATTTACGCTGACTGATTCTGATGGCCATGAAACCGTTGTTGTGGACGTTCCAGATGTGCCACGTACGACCTCCACTTGGACTGGCTCTGTTGCAAAATCTACGTTTACTCTGACTGGCGAAAACGGTTCCAAGACTATCTTTGTTGACATTCCCGTTTCCACATCTACATGGTCCGGCTCTGTTGCCACTACCACCACTGTGACTGGTGGTGATGGATCGGCGACTGTGGTTGTGGAACTTCCAGTTGTTACATCAACTTGGACTGGTTCTGTAGCGACTACATTTACGCTGACTGATTCTGATGGCCATGAAACCGTTGTTGTGGACGTTCCAGATGTGCCACGTACGACCTCCACTTGGACTGGCTCTGTGGCAACTACGTTTACTCTGACTGGCGAAAACGGTTCCAAGACTATCTTTGTTGACATTCCCGTTTCCACATCTACATGGTCCGGCTCTGTTGCCACTACCACCACTGTGACTGGTGGTGATGGATCGGAGACTGTGGTTGTGGAACTTCCAGTTGTTACATCAACTTGGACTGGTTCTGTAGCGACTACATTTACGCTGACTGATTCTGATGGCCATGAAACCGTTGTTGTTGACGTTCCAGATGTGCCACGTACGACCTCCACTTGGACTGGCTCTGTTGCAACTACGTTTACTCTGACTGGCGAAAACGGTTCCAAGACTATCTTTGTTGACATTCCCGTTTCCACATCTACATGGTCCGGCTCTGTTGCCACTACCACCACTGTGACTGGTGGTGATGGATCGGCGACTGTGGTTGTGGAACTTCCAGTTGTTACATCAACTTGGACTGGTTCTGTAGCGACTACATTTACGCTGACTGATTCTGATGGCCATGAAACCGTTGTTGTGGACGTTCCAGATGTGCCACGTACGACCTCCACTTGGACTGGCTCTGTTGCAACTACGTTTACTCTGACTGGCGAAAACGGTTCCAAGACTATCTTTGTTGACATTCCCGTTTCCACATCTACATGGTCCGGCTCTGTTGCCACTACCACCACTGTAACTGGTGGTGATGGATCGGCGACTGTGGTTGTGGAACTTCCAGTTGTTACATCAACTTGGACTGGTTCTGTAGCGACTACATTTACGCTGACTGATTCTGATGGCCATGAAACCGTTGTTGTTGACGTTCCAGCTGCACCACGCAGCACCACCACGTGGACCGGAACTGCTGCCACTACTGTTGTCCTGACAGGTGCTAATGGCTCTGATACTCTTGTTGACATTCCCCAGCCGCCACCTCTACCTGGTCCCGGATCTGTTGCTACAACTGTAACCACTGACTGGTGGTGATGGATCTGAGACTGTGGTTGTCGAACTTCCTGTTTCTACTTCCACCTGGACTGGTTCTGGTTCAGCACCCATACTTTGACTGATTCTGATGGCCATGAAACTGTTATTGTTGGACGTTCCAGATGCACCACGCACCTCCCACTTGGACTGGAACGGCTGCCACTTTTGTGACTGTCGACAACGGTTCCTGATATCTTTGTTGCCATTCCAGCCGCCACCTCGACCTGGTCCGGATCTGTTGCTACAACCACCACCCTGACTGGTGCTGATGGGTCTGAGACTGTGGTTGTTGAACTTCCTGTTTCTTACTTCAACTTGGACTGGTTCTGGATTCAGCACCCATTTACTCTGACCGATTCTGATGGTTCATGAAACTGTTGTTCTTGACGTTCCAGCTGCACCACGTAGCACCACCACCTGGACTGGCTCTGCTACCACTACTGACTGGCGTGACTGGTTCTGATGGATCTGATACTATTTTGTTGACATTCCCGCTTCCACCTCCACATGGTGGCTCTGTTGCCACAACTGTTACCCTGACTGGTGATGGATGGGTCTGAGAGTGTGGAACTTCCAACATCAACTTGGACTGTTTCTGTAGCTTTTACCACTGATTCTGGGCCTGGATCCGTGTCTGTGGACGTTCACCGTACCACCTCCATTTGGACTGGTACTGATGGATCCCAGACTGTGGTTCCAAGACTATCTTTGTTGACATTCCCATTCCACTTCCACATGGTTCGGCTCTGTTGCCACTACTGTCACTAAGACTGGTACTGATGGATCTGAGACTGTGGTTGTGGAACTTCCTGTTTTACTTCCACTTGGACTGGTTCTGTCTTCTGCATTTCTCTCTGACTGATTCTGATGGATCTGAAACCGTTATTCTTGACGTTCCAGTGCCCACGTACGACCTCCACCTGGACTGGAACTGCTGCCACTACTGCTATCGTGACTGGTACCTGATACTATTGTTGTCAAGCTTCCAGCCGCCACCTCGACCTGGAGTGGATCTGTTGCTACAACTGTAACCCTGACTGGTGCTGATGGATCTGAGACTGTGGTTGTCGAACTTCCTGTTTCTACTTCCACCTGGACTGGTTCTGGTTTCAGCACCCATACTCTGACCGGTGCTGATGGGTCTGAAACTGTTATTGTTGACGTTCCAGCTGCACCACGCACCACAACCACTTGGACCGGAACTGCTGCCACTACTGTTATCCTGACAGGTGCTAATGGCTCTCATACTATTGTTGTCAAGCTTCCAGCCGCCACCTCGACCTGGAGTGGATCTGTTGCTACAACTGTAACCCTGACTGGTGCTGATGGATCTGAGACTGTGGTTGTCGAACTTCCTGTTTCTACTTCCACCTGGACTGGTTCTGGTTTCAGCACCCATACTCTGACCGGTGCTGATGGGTCTGAAACTGTTATTCTTGACGTTCCAGCTGCACCACGTAGCACCACCACCTGGACCGGAACTGCTGCCACTACTGCTATCGTGACTGGTACTGATGGATCTGATACTATTGTTGTCAAGCTTCCAGCTGCTACCTCCACTTGGAGTGGCTCTGTTGCTACAACTGTTACCCTGACTGGTACTGATGGGTCTGAGAGTGTGGTTGTCGAACTACCTGTTTCTACTTCCACGTGGACTGGATCTGTCGCCACAACTGTCACTAAAACTGGTACTGATGGATCCCAGACTGTGGTTGTGGAACTCCCTGTTTCTACTTCCACTTGGACCGGTTCTGTTGCCACAACTGTAACCCTGACTGGTGCTGATGGGTCTGAGACTGTGGTTGTCGAACTTCCTGTTTCTACTTCCACTTGGACTGGATCTGTCTGCAGCACCTATACTCTGACCGGTGCTGATGGATCTGAGACTGTTATTCTTGACGTTCCAGCTGCACCACGTAGCACCACCACCTGGACCGGAACTGCTGCCACTACTGCTATCGTGACTGGTACTGATGGATCTGATACTATTGTTGTCAAGCTTCCAGCTGCTACCTCCACTTGGAGTGGCTCTGTTGCTACAACTGTTACCCTGACTGGTACTGATGGGTCTGAGAGTGTGGTTGTCGAACTACCTGTTTCTACTTCCACGTGGACTGGATCTGTCGCCACAACTGTCACTAAAACTGGTACTGATGGATCCCAGACTGTGGTTGTGGAACTCCCTGTTTCTACTTCCACTTGGACCGGTTCTGTTGCCACAACTGTCACTAAGACTGGTACTGATGGATCTGAGAGTGTGGTTGTTGAACTTCCTGTTTCTACTTCCACTTGGACTGGATCTGTCTTCAGCACCTATACTCTGACCGGCATTGATGGATCTGAGACTGTTATTCTTGACGTTCCAGCTGCACCACGTAGCACCACCACCTGGACCGGAACTGCTGCCACTACTGCTATCGTGACTGGTACTGATGGATCTGATACTATTGTTGTCAAGCTTCCAGCTGCTACCTCCACTTGGAGTGGCTCTGTTGCTACAACTGTTACCCTGACTGGTACTGATGGGTCTGAGAGTGTGGTTGTCGAACTACCTGTTTCTACTTCCACGTGGACTGGATCTGTCGCCACAACTGTCACTAAAACTGGTACTGATGGATCCCAGACTGTGGTTGTGGAACTCCCTGTTTCTACTTCCACTTGGACCGGTTCTGTTGCCACAACTGTCACTAAGACTGGTACTGATGGATCTGAGAGTGTGGTTGTTGAACTTCCTATTTCTACTTCCACTTGGACTGGTTCTGGATTCAGCACCCATACTCTGACCGGTGCTGATGGTTCTGAAACTGTTATTCTTGACGTTCCAGCTGCACCACGTAGCACCACCACCTGGACCGGAACTGCTGCCACTACTGCTATCGTGACTGGTACTGATGGATCTGATACTATTGTTGTCAAGCTTCCAGCTGCTACCTCCACTTGGAGTGGCTCTGTTGCTACAACTGTTACCCTGACTGGTACTGATGGGTCTGAGACTGTGGTTGTCGAACTACCTGTTTCTACTTCCACGTGGACTGGATCTGTCGCCACAACTGTCACTAAAACTGGTACTGATGGATCCGAGACTGTGGTTGTGGAACTCCCTGTTTCTACTTCCACTTGGACCGGTTCTGTTGCCACAACTGTCACTAAGACTGGTACTGATGGATCTGAGACTGTGGTTGTTGAACTTCCTGTTTCTACTTCCACTTGGACTGGATCTGTCTTCAGCACCTATACTCTGACCGGCTGATGGATCTGAGACTGTTATTCTTGACGTTCCAGCTGCACCACGTAGCACCACCACCTGGACCGGAACTGCTGCCACTACTGCTATCGTGACTGGTACTGATGGATCTGATACTATTGTTGTCAAGCTTCCAGCTGCTACCTCCACTTGGAGTGGCTCTGTTGCTACAACTGTTACCCTGACTGGTACTGATGGGTCTGAGAGTGTGGTTGTCGAACTACCTGTTTCTACTTCCACGTGGACTGGATCTGTCGCCACAACTGTCACTAAAACTGGTACTGATGGATCCCAGACTGTGGTTGTGGAACTCCCTGTTTCTACTTCCACTTGGACCGGTTCTGTTGCCACAACTGTCACTAAGACTGGTACTGATGGATCTGAGAGTGTGGTTGTTGAACTTCCTGTTTCTACTTCCACTTGGACTGGATCTGGATTCAGCACCTATACTCTGACCGGCACTGATGGATCTGAGACTGTTATTCTTGACGTTCCAGCTGCACCACGCAGCACCACCACCTGGACCGGAACTGCTGCCACTACTGCTATCGTGACTGGTACTGATGGATCTGATACTATTGTTGTCAAGCTTCCAGCTGCTACCTCCACTTGGAGTGGCTCTGTTGCTACAACTGTTACCCTGACTGGTACTGATGGGTCTGAGACTGTGGTTGTCGAACTCCCTGTTTCTACTTCCACGTGGACTGGATCTGTCGCCACAACTGTCACTAAAACTGGTACTGATGGATCCCAGACTGTGGTTGTGGAACTCCCTGTTTCTACTTCCACTTGGACTGGATCTGTTGCCACAACTGTCACTAAGACTGGTACTGATGGATCTGAGAGTGTTGTTGTTGAACTTCCTGTTTCTACTTCCACTTGGACTGGATCTGTCTTCAGCACCTATACTCTGACCGGCACTGATGGATCTGAGACTGTTATTCTTGACGTTCCAGCTGCACCACGCAGCACCACCACCTGGACCGGAACTGCTGCCACTACTGCTATCGTGACTGGTACTGATGGATCTGATACTATTGTTGTCAAGCTTCCAGCTGCTACCTCCACTTGGAGTGGCTCTGTTGCTACAACTGTTACCCTGACTGGTACTGATGGGTCTGAGACTGTGGTTGTCGCACTTCCTGTTTCTACTTCCACGTGGACTGGATCTGTCGCCACAACTGTCACTAAGACTGGTACTGATGGATCCGAGACTGTGGTTGTGGAACTCCCTGTTTCTACTTCCACTTGGACCGGTTCTGTTGCCACAACTGTCACTAAGACTGGTACTGATGGATCTGAGAGTGTGGTTGTTGAACTTCCTGTTTCTACTTCCACTTGGACTGGATCTGTCTTCAGCACCTATACTCTGACCGGCACTGATGGATCTGAGACTGTTATTGTTGATGTTCCAGCTGCACCACGCAGCACTACCACCTGGACCGGAACTGCTGCCACTACTGCTATCGTGACTGGTACTGATGGATCTGATACTATTGTTGTCAAGCTTCCAGTTGCTACCTCCACTTGGAGTGGATCCGTTGCCACAACTGTTACCCTGACTGGTACTGATGGCTCCGAGACCGTTGTAGTTGAACTTCCTGTTTCTTCTTCGATTTGGACTGGATCTGTCGCCACAACTGTCACTAAAACGGGTACTGATGGATTTGAGACTGTGGTCGTGGCTGTTCCGGCTGCCACCTCCACTTGGACTGGTTCATACACCACCACAGTTGTGATTACGGGCACGGATGGCTCCAAGTCGACAATTGTTGAGGTTCCTGGATCGCCTGCATCTACATCTGTGTGGACCGGCTCTTACACTACTACTGAGATTGTGATTGGTGCTGATGGGTCTAAGACTCCTGTTGTGGTTGTTCCGGCTGCCACCTCCACTTGGACTGGTTCATACACCACCACAGTTGTGATTACGGGCACGGATGGCTCCAAGTCGACCATTGTTGAGGTTCCTGGATCGCCTGCATCTACATCTGTGTGGACCGGCTCTTACACTACTACTGAGACTGTGATTGGTGCTGATGGGTCTAAGACTCCTGTTGTAGTTGTTCCGGCTGCCACCTCCACTTGGACTGGTTCATACACCACCACAGTTGTGATTACGGGCACGAATGGCGCCAAGTCGACCATTGTTCAAGTTCCTGGATCGCCTGCATCTACCTCTGTTTGGACTGGTACTTATACCACTACTGTGATTGTGACTTGTTCTAATGGGTCTAAGTCGCAGGTTGTCGTGGTTCCAAGTGTGACACTGGTTCCAGTGAGTCTTACAACTAAAACGCTAACTGTTGTCGCCACATCCACAGATGAAGTGGGATCGACTCAACTTATTACAACTACGTTGACTACTACCTACTGTCCTGAGAGTAGTGTGACTACTCCTAGCTACACCACAGAAACCAGAACTGTTACTAGAACATCTGCGAATGAGTCTGGAGTCACACAGTTGGTGACAGATACATTTACTACGACATACTGTCCAGAAACTTCTGTCAATGTCGCTAGCTACACTACGGAGGTCGTTACGTCTGTTGCCACTGTAAGTCGTGGTCCAGGGGTTACTTCTGTTACCACGTTGACTCTTACTTTAACCCATTGTCCAAAGTGCGAGCATGGTACTGCGGGAACCGTTTCGCCAACTACTGTGAGCCTTGGTTCCCAGCAAGTTACTGCGACAGGTAATGGGGGTGTTAAGCCTTCTGGTTCTTCTGGTTCTTCTGGTTCTTCTGGTTCTTCTGGTTCTTCTGGTTCTTCTGGTTCTTCTGGTTCTTCTGGTTCTTCTGGTACTTCAGGTACTCCAGGTACTCCAGGTACTCCAGGTACTCCAGGTACTCCAGGTACTCCAGGTACTCCAGGTACTCCAGGTACTCCAGGTACTCCAGGTACTCCAGGTACTGCCGGGTCATCTGGTTCTTCTAGTTCCGCAATTGCTGCGGCAACCTCTACCGTGTCTATTTTACAAGGTGGTTCTTCAAGCGTTTCAATGATCCTGAGTTTATTGCTTACTCCTCTTTTGGCTTTATTACTTTAGATGCTTTTCGCTTTTTCGTGTCCTCTGGACTTCTCGTTTTTTCAAACATTTCGCTTTCGGGATTGCTCAAGATGATCATGGTTTGCAAACCACACTTATGGATGCATTGATTATCGTGACGTAATCGTTCGTGTATAATTTGTTTTTCCAATTGTAAATTGGGTTTTGGAATATACATCTTTGATAAATTTAGGGTAGTCATCGTAGGGAGTACAAAAATCCCGGACGGCCAACATTTGTACCTCAAACTTGAGTGGTATTTTGTATGTAGAATTATAGTGATGCAAGTGAGTTTCTCTGATATTACTGGCGAAACTTTGGAAGAAACCAAATACATCGTGTTGATATGAAAGGGTTTCCACCGATAAGCAGTAAATCGTTCAGGAACTAATTGTCAGCCGATGGCAGAAAGCGCAGTAACGTTTGTTAGGATACACTCACGTGACGGCCACGTCATGGGTTGACGACTGGCGCTTGTGTGTACTTACCAAACGTATCGGAGGATGGACAGAAGAAAGAGTTTTTCTTCTGTGAGTAAATGCTTTTACTCTTCAAGGAGTTGATACGAAGCATCAATAGGTATACCTATAATAATCTAAAAACGTCACTACGTTCTAACACTAATGAATAGAAAATCCAGAAAAACCGCGGTATTGTCGCAGTTAATCCCACCAAGATACAATAAATTTCCCAAGTTATCAAGTAAGCGTTTCACAATTCCTTCAGCGATTGTTACTAAAGTGGACAAACTGGATGAAATATTTAAAGAATTAGTACAAAGTGTAAGGAGAACTGTTAGAAAAGGATCCACTAGGATGGTGAGCAAATATAAATAACGGCAAAATTCTCTCTTAATAGGGGCCCTTGTTATGAATCGGTATGAATGTATACGGTGGGAATTTGTGGAAGTGAAGGACCCTTTTGGTGTGCGGTTGAGGTTGAGAATGAGCGTGGTGATGAATTCTCTGGCCGTCGCCATAATGGTTTTCGCGCTGTGGATATTGAAATTTTCTGATGCCCCACATGATACCTCAAAAGATGACGGGAGTTCCGGGTATGGTGGGTAAATCATTTTCAATAGTTCTTTTTCCTCCAAATTGGTTGCTTTTGTTTCGTGGGGTGTAAATAGGGCAAGTTTGCAAACATGGTTGTTCAGATCGCGAGCGAATGTTAAGAAACGATATAGCTCTCTTAAGATAAGGGTGTGTAGATGTGTATTGAGTTATTCCTAAAATAGCTTGGGCTCCTAAACCTCCTGGCAGAGCCAGCCCGTAGAACTAGTCGCCCGTCGCACTAGGGTCGTGCGGATAACCTCCCACTTCGACCCTAGCTCGCCTGCGGCGTCTACGTGGATGGGTACCAGGGCTCATGCCCCATGTCCCATCTTACTTCGTAACAGCGAAAAACAATTCCTCGTGTTTGGGTGTAATTTGTCATCTTTTTATTAAATTTTCGTTTGTGTCTTTGGTTTCTTTGGTAGCTGTGGTGCGGTATGTGTTACACCGCAGCTCCTCTTCAATCATTCGGATGTCTGTAAATCTGTCCATCGATAAGGAACTATAGAGTCACGAGTAGTCGTCTAGTGGGAGTGGTCACCAAGGAGCCGCACAGAGGTGACTAGGATAGTTTGCTTGCGCTGAGTACCGAATGTAGCTAGTGTAGCTCGTGGAACTCGCGAAAATATGCATGAAGCGACGCTAGAGACGTGCCACGTCCGTAAAACACTCCGGGTGGCCGCTTGATCGACCCGGTCGTACCGTATAAATCTATTCCAGGTTAGTTGGACTACCGAACGAGCGAGGAACACCCAGGAGCGGAATAATCTGCGGGCCTGATTTTTTTTTTTTCGACAAATTAGCCAAAAAATCCGGCGAAATCCTAGGCTGCGCCGGGCTACCCCATGTAATCATTGACATGATTCATGTTTCAGGGTACATTTGTCAAGGCGCATGAAAAGTGTATGAGGTCGAGCAACTTCCGAAAGGCGAAATGTCAGAATAGGTTCAGTCTGTAACCGTATATGAAGGGGTTAGGTGTGTATTCACGTCGTTCCCTAAAGGGGCGTAGTATGACACTCGCATCGTGCTTCATGATCACGAAAGCTGAATTCTGGTACGCTTTAGTTCCGTACGTATCTGATGGTAGAAGGTAAGAACAACTATAACCATGGTGTGTAAGTATTCGCGAGTCCCCAAAAGTATTCACGTTATCGTCGATCACTAGTGGGGCATTTTTGCGAATAGTCTCAACTTCCCATCGGGGTATCTGGGAAAGTGTGCTTATGTCGTTCTTCCGTGGTACTGTTCCCCTGATTGGAAGAGTACGTGATGGGGCGACCTCGCACCAGAAGAATCATGTCGTTGTAGGGTGAAAGTCATATTTCTTCGGCAAAGGTATTTGAGATAGAGGATGTAGGGTGGAGCTGAGTATGTATCAGAGCTGTTTGTGTGAACACATTGGGTAGGTCCAGATATAATGTACCCTAAACAGGACTGTCTCAGATATCTTCGCGGGGAAACCACTATTGTTCATATCCACTTTGCCGGATAGGATGGTCTGAAATATTCGTACGGGAATTGTAAAGCGTGGGTTTATTTCTGTTTGGGTATTTCTCGATAGCTCACTACCGATTAAGCATCCGTGGACCCGAGTGGGTAAGTGCTAGACTCAAATAAGCATCCGTAGGTTGTAACTCGAGTCGTAGCACTATCTCGGACTCACAGCGGTAGCATCATTGGTCTCTGTGAGAACGCCGTCTGCGTTTATTACGCCGTCTGCTTCTATCTGGGCACCTGCGTCTGTCTCGCCAATCTCAGTCTTCATATCGGGCTAACTTTTACCTCTGATATCAGTCTAGTCGCCAACTCGCGGAAGGCAACCGTAGTGTCAGGGTTTTTTGATACGTAGAATCCAGCATAGGAGGTATTCTTTTCACTATCTCTTCTGGTCTTAGTTCTCTGTTCGTCTTCATCTTGTGCTTCTGTAGTGGTTGAGGCACTATTCTTGGTTAGTCTCACCAATACGAGTTTCTCGTCACGTGGATCGACGTCGGGGACAATCCCTGACGTTGTTGTCGATCCGTCTAGTTTCCCGAAATGTCATCCGGAGTCGCCTGGCCGTCCGGGCCTTCTTCCAAAATTAATCTGGCAAGTTTTTGAGCGGTAGTTAGCTTAGAAACGCACCCTGGATTCCGCCTACAGGTCTCATGTTTAGGTTCAGGAACCTCTGGTTGTTGTCCCGCGTTTGATGGCTGAAAGATAGTTTGGTCTGGTTTCCGCGTGGCTGCGTGGGTCTCACTGTGTTGTGGCTAGAGGCAGTCGATGTAGTCGTGCCCGGTTTGTTCTGTTCATTGAAATCGAAAACCATGTATCTTCCGATCCATTCATCACTCAATGGCAGTCTCTCTGTGAGTGTACCCGACGCAGCAATGAGGATAATTTGTTTTTCAACTTGTGGTTGCATAATTTCTGGAAGAAGACGTGTGAAATCTCATCTTCTGCTCTGGGAATTGGCATCATTTGTTCTTGGTCAAGAGTTCACGGACTCTGCGTGCACCTATATATTTCGTCTTGCGTAACCAGTGATAATTTATCCGAGATCAGCAAAGGCTTGCCCTTGATGTTCATAAGTCTTTTGAACCAAATAGTCAATTCTTCGAATAGTTGGCACGTACCGTAATCTTCGGCTTCTCCCTGGACATAACCTGTCAAGTTCCGAATGCACGTGTTGACCTTCTGTGCATCATTCTCAGTGTCTAAGTTGTCCTTTTGGTGTTTGATGTTCTTCAACCACGTTTGGGCTGTGTGACTGTCTTTCTTGTAATCCTCGTCATCGAGTTGGAATATATAGAAATGTTTTCCGAGGGGAGTCGCTTTAGTGTTGGAGTCGGAATTATTCTTGGTTTCAGGGTCAACCCCTTTTGGGATTGGTGGAATCGTTTGTCATAATCGTAAACGAGCCAGCGCTACCAAATGTTAGAACAAGATATACTCTTCGGGGGATCCACTACAATACCATAGTTTAGAAGTGGTTCGGATTCAGCAGCCTACGGCTGGAGGGACCTACATCCACCTATGTGTATTGTATGTTAGGCCTAATTTAAGCTTAGTCCACTAGTTTCTCTCGTCCGTCGGACGCTCGCAGTCTCACAACACTGTCTCATGTGATATGCTACTCGCTGGGGTCCTGGTATTGATGGAGAGCAGATGCCATTTTGACACAAAATAAAGTTGTCGACGACAACAGCCGACCGAGCTGGTTACGTGGCGCCGAAAAGAACACCGCAGTCGACCAAATTGTGTGGCGAATTGGGATTCACCACTGTGGGATACAAATGGTGAGGGTTTTCCCTGGGCAAAAACTCGTCCCTTTTTTCCTCTAGGGATTAACCATACATTGTGGTGCTAGTTATTCCTAGGTATTGTTTGTACTACAATTCATGAGACAGATCATTCAAACAAAAAGCTTGACATGTATTCCGAATGTGAGAATTACGAGCGAATATTGTTGCAGGTTTTTTCCATCCCTTTCCGTTCACCAAAATAAATGATCACGTGTAAGGTGGTTAAGTATACAGTGTAAAACCCCTGGTAATATTCAAGAGTATGACATCCTCCTAAGAAAAGCAGTAGCGCCCGAATAGGTGATGAAAAACATGATCAACAAACAGAGTCTTTCTCTCAAGTGAAGAAATATTCTTGAAGACCTGTGGATGATCCGTTCACTCCCGTAGAGCAAACGCTGCACACTTTCTCTGGGCATGTCCATTCAAAACCGGTATTTTGTGCTTCCTAGTCTTCATCTAAACCATAAGCTGTCCTGATCATTGCAACCATAAGATAATGATGATGTTTAACCGATGTTGACGAGAACTGTTGCTCCTGAGAGTGATCCGTAATCGATCAGTATACTTTTTTTTATTTGACCAAAGATGAGTTTCTTTGGGCAATGTTTAAACAAATAATACAGCCGATACTATTCTTTGACAGTTCGAAAATATATACATAACACTGAGACGTGTATTCAACATTCTGAATAGATTTGATTATGATTTTGAATGTCAAAAGGTTCCAAAGAAGATCATTTTAGTTTATAGAAGAAATATGCGATGATAGTGGCTTGTAGTTTACTTTGTTCACAAATGCAGATAATTTGCTAAAACCTTCTCGTTTACAATACAATAATGTCCTCTTTTCTGCACTTATTGGTATGCTTACTACATTAAAGTCATACGTCAAACCCATAGATATGTCAATTTCGGCAGTTGATTCCAGGATAAATGTGCTTCCAATCCATGAAATAAACTTGTGAAATGTTTGGGATCAGATAAATAGACTCACTCGTGCTTATAATTGACCTTTTTTTTCGATTTGTTGAATAGCAAGACTACAACACTAAATTGTCCTCGGGTTCAATAGGACTTCAAGTAAATAATATTTTTAAGGTTCTACACTAGGGGTATGTGTATTAGCTTGGCGGGAAGTATTTCTTGTGGAAGAGGCCGTGTCTTATTTCAAAAGTGTGTGGCAAACGAGGTCTATTTTATGTCGTATAAATGACAGCGAGACCCAGCAGTTCGCGATGGAAATGATTCCTCCAGAAGTATGTCATTTGGCTGGCGAGGGCAATAAGTGAGGCGGAGAATTGACATCATCTTGAATGAAAGTGGGTTGCGATTTATTCTAAGGAAAATCATTGGGGGTCATGTGTATCGGTGATTGTGAATGACGCAACAAAAGATTCGTCTACCTTGAATTTCCACCGAGAAGACACCTCTTTTGATGAAACATAAATTGACAGGCACGCTTTGATTCCCCCATAAATGTATTCGTAACTTGTTAAAACAATGTAAGTCAGCGAACTGGAAACATAGAACATGAAATTAGAAATAACTATGAGGTCTTCGAAAGAAAATGATGAATTTTCTTCAGTCAAAAATACTTGAAAACATTAATTTTGTGGCGGAATGTCGAGAAACCCTGAAAAACGATCAGTTTCGGGGTGGACTAAAAAACGAAAAAAGAAAGCAAACAAAAAAAAGGAAAAGAAAAAAAAACAGGAAATCCCTCCGCCCGGAAATACATACTGATGTATAAAAATGACGTTTACCTATGCGCATATGCCCGTCGTCTTATGGGGAACGGCTCATTTCTAAATTGGGGGGAAGTGCGGTTTGATGTAACGTCCAGCCGCAGCCTACGCGGCAAGCGGCACTGACGGAAAGTATCTCCGGGTATTTCTTATTCAAGGTTTGTAAGTATAATCAGTCAAGCAAGTTAGAGTTAGTCTCTGATTTAATTTTTGAGGATTTAGGTATGCCCTTAGGGCTTGTATAGATTATTAAATAGTATTTATGACACAAGAACTATCTTGGAGAGAACCGAGATAGGACATAACTTTCACGTACGCATTTCGCGACATGGCAATGGACCCACGGTATCTTCATGTATACACATATATGCAGGCCCATCGCTCCTTTACACAGAGTATGCAAACAGCCAACCTGAATTGCGCATCCTCACGTGCTCGCGACATCTTGCTGAATTTGATTTTTAACTGTTGAGTGGCAAAGGCAGACGGTTTACAAACATCGTAAGGAGCATCTGTCTATAAGTCTGATCATTTTAGGGATACAGGGAGAGATCGTAGCAACAAATAATAGTCACTAAGATAGAAAAACCCCAGATCAAAAACTAGAAGGAAGTAAGTCCGACAAGGATTGTTTTGCCAGCATCGCTGGAGAGAAGCTTACGAGCAATCACTTCTGAGTTGTAGACCCTACTTTGGGCAGTCGATAGAACAGGACACTTGCCGTGATGTGATATACTGGACACTAGGTACAGTCTATACCAGCCACACCGTCATGTATTCAACATTAACCAGGGACCATATACACTCTACCTCGTTCGTAAGTTCGGAATTATGCGTACTATTTTTAGAAAAGATATAGGGCTTATTCGTCATTGGTACTCGCCGGAAAAATTTTATTTTCCATGTAATTTTTTGCGTGGAATTTTATCAGTTCAATTATGTCCAAATGGTACGGGGGAATCAGAACTAGGGGTTAACCCTAGGCCCATCACGTGCAGGTATACCTGAGGGCAGACTGGGCCGTGACCCTTGTAGTATACGTGTCCAGGATGTGCGACGTACTAGGAGTAGATGAGTCGGGTGTCCGTAGATAGTTGTAGAAGGTAAGTTAACTTTGGTGTAGCGAACAAATCCACATTCCACAACCATGCTGAGTGTAACATACCCAACGATTTCTGAAACCCAATTTTGGAAAGTTTCAGAATATCTAAAACCTACTCTTGACCGTTAAGAGAATGTGGTAAATAATAGGTTCGCGGTATGTAGAAGATTTCGTTTACTCAAATCAAATTTTCGATTGAATAATTCTGAGGTTGTACACTAAAAAATTAGTTGCGTCGTACACATTCTTAATTCAAGAGTCCAAGGAAGGCCGACTGCAAAGGACACAAGTAATGGGCTAGACCCGTAAAGGCTTCCTCACACTAAAGAGCATTGAGAACTACCACGTTCACTCATATCGTTTCACCTTCTTGAGCGTATTATTAGTTGCCGGCCTTAATAGCCCGTGGAATGTGGACTTGCGGATCTAAAAGAATTGCCATATGAAGTTACGGGGTTTCGGTCTTAGAAACTGACATATTTTCGTAATCTTTTCAAGAGTAATTGTTCGTATATTTAGAGCTTTAATTGGCTTGAAAAGAAGTATACTACCTATTCGGGAGTTTAATGTCGATTTTAAAGGCACTGGAACCCAAATCTAACCCCAGTATGAGATAGTATTCAATCTGTCCCCCATGACTTCGCTCTTGAACACTTTACGCATAGACATAGTACTTAGAATTTGATGTTTCAGAATTATTACTGAATGGGGCTAAAAAATCTATGACGAACTATATTGCCAAGTGACTTCCTGAAGTCCTTACTCCTTGACAGGATGTGGCCAAAACCAAAATTAAAACTTTAGATACGTTAATTACAGCAAGCTACCGAAACTTATATAATTTCTCGAGGGTTAGATGAAGGTTTTTCAGTACGTCTTGCCATCTATAGAAACGACTATCTTAGTAATGGTAGACCTTAGCGATAACCATGTTGGGCTGCTGATATTCATAAGTGCAAACATTCCAGATCTCAACATTTCATATATATAATCTACCCATTATAAGGAAAGGTTTATTATTCGTGTTTTAACTGTCATCTTGAAAAACTTTTTTTTTCCATTGCCTTACGAGTATCGTATTCGCGAAGCATACAAAATCATTGCAAATCAAATAATATTCCTGGAATAAAAAAGGGAAAACACGAGTGCTCAAGGTTTCCAAGAGTCTTTCCATATTAATGATGGCCCCATAGATGGTTCTTGCACTGTTTTAGTTTTGCGAGATCTGAATCGGGTAGAGAATTTAAAGTTCCGCTTGGCGTAGCTTGAATCAAGCTGACTGCCCCGATATACCTGGCAGTCGGAAGAAGTATTTAAAGGCGTCCCTTGTTTTTCACAAGTTTGTAGATGAGTATCGGTCATAATGTTTTTCTCTAGTTCATCCTTGCCACCTCTTTTCCTTGTGAAATGTTCATATAGCTGCGTCATATCAAGTTCGAGTAAATCACTAATTTCTTGATCAACGGTAGTTTTGTTCAAAGCTAGACCAATGTAATGCTCTTTGGATTGTCCCCGCTTACCTAATCTCTTCTTAATGGTGTTGGGATATATTAGATTGGTAATTTTCGCTATCATTACATGGCTCAAAATAAGGCTTTTTTCAAACCCATGAGACTGAGAAATATTTGGATATTTCTGTATGAGTTTCCGGCAAATGATGTAATACACCTTGTAAATAGAGGCCCGTGAGACACTAAAATGGTGCCAGGTAAAATGATTCACTTTTTCCACTGATGCAAATATTATTTTCACAGCCAAGAAATTCCGAAGAATGTTTTGAAATGTGGCGGGAGGTACTGATAAGCTTTTCCCAGAAACGTTCCCAAGGTACCCCACTGTAACATTTGGGCATTGAAAGGTGACTAGAACAAGGCTAAGTATGTTGAGAGCTTTTAACTTTAAACGTCTTGAATCTGGTGGTAAGGTTTGCAGCGCGTGGTCCCTCAGCTCGATAAATTCAATTGAAGGATTTCCCTTAAAAAATAAGCTGTAAAGTTCATCTAGATCGATATGCTGATGCAATGGTCGCAAAAGCTCAACTAAAACACTAGAATAATTGCGAGTATTAATGTCGCCGAGCAATGGTCCGAGCTTGAAAAATGATTCTTTTATATCTGGATCGTCTAAAAGTCTTTTGAGACTTGAAGTAGTGTGACTTTTAAAGGGTGCTAATTTATCCCTGGATGAATATTGATCTTTTGTAGAACAAAGCGATAATGGTGGGAAGGTTGGAGGCTCTGGGACATTTCCAATTGTTTGGTTTTGTTTTGAAAGTGGAAATGTCGGAATACTAATAAGCAGAACACGGTCACCCGTAGCCATTGAGCCTTTTGAGATCTGTTGAGGTAGTATGTCTAATCGATTAGTAACTGGCTTCAGAGATATGCATCTTGAAGCTTCTGTATTTAAAGGTGGTGTTCGGTTAGGGTTAATATCGATATTAGGAACATTCAAAATGCGTGTCATGGGTGATCTGTCCAAGTGATGAAGCAATGGTGACCCAACCAATGGATTCATTGCATGTGATATTGGGTGGTCGGGTGAAAAACCCACAATTTGGCCTATTGTTCCGCCCACAGGCTTCCAATTATTAGGCGGAGAAGGATCAGAGGACGGATATAGAACTTGTAAATTACCGACAGCGTAGCCGGGTGGAAAAACCAATGTAGGAGATTCCAAGGTGGGGCCACTGGGAATTATGTGCCCCCTGTTTTCTGTATCGATATTAGATATTAAAAACCTTCCATCGGAATAATGACGAAAGTCCTTCTGATCGTCATCTTTTTGTATTTTATAAGAGTTGTGATGAATTTCCAGCATTTGTTTCGAGACAATTCTTGGGCAAATTTTGTAGTGCCTCAGGGACTAATTTTTTCTTCTTGTTTGACTTTGGTTATCTTCCAAACTCAGTTAGGTATTCCGAGATAAATAGATTTCACCCTGTTATAGTAAACTGTAGTCGCTTTCTGAAAGTACCCGCTTGACCACACAACCCCAAAATCTATAAATGAAAAATTTGAAATCGAAGAGCGCAGACTTCGATAACCGGTGCATATTTATATACATGAAATGTAACCACAGCTTGTCAACTATTTATTTCCCTTTTGAGAAATGCTGAAATTTACAACGATCGAATAGACACGAGATAAACAACATCACACCCCATCCGTGCAGGGAAAAATTGCGAGATAGCAATCCAAGTGCACGTACCAAAACATAACCCCGGCATTTTCCAAGGTGTCTTTTTTTCGATGTATTGAATAGAAAGGAGCTATAAATTATAATACTTTTTCCTCAGTTGACCACCAGTTTTGGGGTGTGACGGTAATCTATGGAAATATGCAAAGTGAAGAGCAGAAATTGAGCTGCTATGGCATCAAAATACCAGGATTAAAAGAGCTTTGGAATTCTATCCACACCCGCACTTCGCAAACACTAATAAAGGGTTGGAAATTCATGGTTTTCTTGGTCTATATCGTACATGCTTCATTTGTTGGGTATATATCCTGGCAATTACAATACGTGATCGTTCATTCCAGCCTATTCCAGAATCTGAGCATTCGTTCCCGAGATTAAGGTCACGGTGCTGTGGGCGTTTATCCCGATTTGGAAGTATGGAAACATTAGCCGGACTTTTTAGGTACCTGATATCATGCACTCCTAGCACATCTGACACTGATTACGTGATTGCTACGCACACATGGAATCCTCTACTGCTTGGCATTATTGTCTCATAGAAAATCCTGAGAAAACATTAAGTAGAGGCGATTGTGTCTTAGGTTGAATGGTCCACTTTAACTACTTCATTGAAATACACAATAACTTGCTAGCTGGATGGCTTGATCCTGATAAAACTGGATGGTATAAATACTAAACATAAAATCCCCGCTTAATGAATGTACTACTCGTGGTGTAGGTTAAGTACACCCAGTGTACTTTGTTTTCTACAAAGGCACGTGACTATGAATCCAACAAGACATAGATTGATGAACTCCGTAACTACTTTTTCCTTTATACGAGGTTTCAGTGACTATTACAGAGTGGAGATATTCGATAAGCAGGGGAAATCACCACATAAAAACGAACGATGCCTGTCACGGTATCACGGCTCACCGGCACCATGTCGGCAAATAAACATAGGGTGTTTATCTTTTCGATCGACTACTTGAGTGAGAGAAGCCTAAGTAAGAAATAATGCCGTTGAGGGGAGTTTGAATTTTACTTAGCATAAAGATACTAGTGAATAACGATGCAAATTTGTGCAAATGGCTTCTTGGACACATGTGGGTTTGTGGGAACAACAGTGAACTACATACCTGTACTTCGACAAGTGGGAACAACACCACTCAGACTCTCGCTCAACGCAACCACCTCAGAAACAATACCCAAGTACTCCTGGACCATCGTGGAAAACAACCACCAACACTTGAAAGTTTCCTTGGACAATTCCGGATCTCGTTTTCTAAACTCCGTGAAAGTCTTATTTTGAATCCAACTCGAAAGACTAGTCATGATAAAATTGATCACACATATGGGCAATTGCTGCACCAAAGGGTCGGCCAACGTCACTTCATGGAATAGCTGTATGAATGTTGTAAAAACATGATAGGGCACATCTACCCCTATTGGATTTTCACCTTCTGTTCTTCCATATGATGGAATCATTATTATAAGATTGCGCCACAAGACTACTATGTTCTTGAGAATATGTGAGAGCATGGAAATTTTTTCAATCGAATCTTCCTCAGCCGTGGGCGACCATGCGTCCACAAGATTGCATCCATAGGCATTGGTAGATGTTACTATGGATGTGATGAACATCTCCTCCAATGCCAGTCTTTCAAATAAATTTTCTTTCCTGGAAGCAGTAACCACCACTAAATCACCTGCCATTGCCTGGATAACATTGTCTGCATGACCAGCTTTGGTTCTGCTCAGTGTAATCTCACTTAGTGACACCATTTTTCGTAATATACTGGTAAACACTTTAAAGCTGGCATCATCAAGCTTGCCCCTGTGATTTACACTTTCGGATTCGCACCTAGTGATACACTTTGTCAACGAAGCCCGAAGCTGTATCTTTAAACCCAACGTGATTTCATTGTCTGAAGCGACAATGAAAGGAACTATCAAGATTAAAATGACAAGAAACAAATTCATGTATGCTTTACTTGGAGCTTGAGCATTCTCTAAGATACGTATTGAGTTGAAAAACTCCGTCAAGAGAATATCAAGGCTGTGCCCGGAAAATGGACTTGATTTGAAGTTTTGAACAGCACGCTCCAAGGCCACTTGATAGTTCTTCAAGATAAGAAAAGCTCCTTGGATCTTTTCATTACTCCATTCCGAATGACAAAGATTGCCAGCTCCTAGACCCCAAATTCGAGGAGAACAATCCCAAGCTGGGTAGCGGTATGAAAGCTCAACATAGCTAATCGAAGGTTTCTGGAGGACATCTGGGTGTTCTGGGAGTTGTACTTGTTTCGCGGAATTGGATCTGATATTATTGCTCGGCCCAAGTCTCGGTGAACAGCTTCTGTTGGGACTTGGACCAGTTGTATTTACTCCAGGCAGGAAATACTCTTCAAGCCGCTGCATTCCGAGATCAAGTAGCTTTAGAATGTGTTTATCCATAATTGAACTGTCCCAAGAAAGACCCATATAGTGGGATTTAGACTCTCCCCGTCTTCCTAGCCTTTTTATGACCACATTTGGATACACCATCTTGGCGATTTTACCTAGTTGGGAGTGGCACAAGAGGATAGTATTATTAACATTACTCAGAATTGCAGGATAAGCTTGTAGAAGCTTTTGACACAAAATGTAGTAAGCCTTGTAAAAGGAGCTTCGAGGAATACTTGCAACAAAACAGGACGAGTCGCGTGTTTCTTTAATGCACGACAAAGTGATTTTAATCGCCAAAAGTTCACGCAGAAATTCATGGAAGCTAACTGAAAACAAATCTAGCTCTTTAAATACCCCTGGCGGAAAGTGGGCTGCTGCAGTAGGTGTGCCTTTGAAGGTCTCGATAATAAGATATAGTAATTCGAGTGCATACCTTTTAGAACGTGTAGATTTGTCCACATGGCAGCCTTTCAGAAAGGAATCCTGGGGAATTTTGAAACCTTGCACACTATCTCTGTAAAGGAGATTGTAAAAGTCATCGATGGACACATGTTGATGCCAGTCTTTTATAACATGCACCAAAAAGCCCCAGTAGTTTCGCGTATTAATCTTGCTTAATAATGGGACAAGTTTAACGAATTCTTCTGCTGCCGTGGGCTGCTTACTGGTTGTGGCTGAAAGGTCACATGTATGAAACTGATCAAGTTGGGGCAATTGTGGGGCGTTGGTGTAGGCAAGAGAATTGATGCGGTAGCCCTGCTGGAAATATCCGTTCCCTTGATAAGATAAATACAAGGGAGGCTCAGTAACAAAATGTGACAAAAGCTCCATGTCCGGTTCGAAAGTGGTGATGGTATGAGTTTGTGAAGCTGCAGATTGTTGCCATATATCTGGAATGAAAGTTTTCATTAGTGGTGTCCCTGTAGATAAAATTTCATCCTTTTGAGCAAACTCTTGTGATCTGTTATTCAATTCCGGGAAATTCCTAGACATTTTTATTGGAAGAGTCGACAATTTTAGCGACTGATAAAAATATTATTCCAGCGGGTCTTCTTTTCAATTCAGGCACGTTTTCCTGTATTGCTTTTCCGTCAATCCCGTATATACTAATAAAAAAGTGATATCGAATTCACTTCCCGGTATGGATGTGCCCCTTTGCTTGACGATGAACCCAAAATTCCAACTCTTCAAGCGAAACTCCCAAATATATACCTCAAATTGTACCTGTACATATATGTTTACCTGTGTATGTGCCGTTTATGATACCGTAGGTAGATACACGTCCCCATAGCTACCAAGATTGAGGATGCATGACGTGCTCAAAAGCTGATCCACTAAATATTTCAAATTAATTAAAATTATTTCCAAGCTCCAGCATTTACCACATGTTCTCTTCGAATTAACGCATATTAAACACAAATGCGGGCGGTGACTGTGCCTTCGTACATCCTTAAACGGTCCGAGTGGTCTTATCATCGGTAGCGCATTTTCGACTTTATAGGTCTACTTCATAATGTTTTCGATCTGTTGAATCAAGCTTTTACTTTTTAAGAACCAAGCATCTCCAGCGGAAAGTTTTCTATGTTGACTAAAGTTGTGTGTTCCCTATCAATTCGATTATTACAGATATTATGTGTACCTAACTGTTACCTAAATCCAATTTAAATATGAAATGAAGAGCTTATCTGTGCTTATACAGAAAATAGAGTGGAATTGCTATCGGACAAAAAACTATTTTATCAGCTTTGTAATTATCGTCTTCAGCAATGAGCTTTTGTTGATTGCTACTGGTAGACGGTTAAGCCATTCACCAAGTTATTTTGGGTATCTTCATCACCACAAGTGAATTCTACGGGAATGCAAGAACATTTCCGAGAACTCTACAGCAATTCGCATATCAGGAGATACAATTATTGCTATTTTTCCACGCGCTCATACCGATGTCCACATCCGGTAAATTCACATCGCGCTATTAATCCACGAATACCCGAATAATATATATATATATATATGATGATTTAAAATAAAAACTTTCCTTATACAATTAAGTATTTTCGGTTATTAGTTTTCATCATTATTAAACAATCGAATTGTTTTCTTGACTTTAAAAATATACCCTGCTGTAGCTTTTGAACGCACGTGTGTTGCTTTTGTGTTGGCCGCGGTGCGACATACTGCACCTTTACTTGTGCCTGTACCTAGGTCAATACCTGTACCCAGCAACATCCTTTGCCGGCCAGAAAGTGGGAGGCCAGTGACCGCGCTCGGTGTTTCAAACATAAACCAACCAGTTGTGTAAAGTTCATGAATTTCACACAGTTACATCGAGAGGCAGGTATAAGGACAATTCTTTTCATGAAGACACGTCACGTATTGTACTAAAAACTTGCTTTCTAGTCTGGTGCGAAAGCATTTTTTTCCTCTTTTGTTTTTCGTGCGGCCCCCCCCCCCCCTCATCGGGGGAGGTTGACTCTTTATCGCTAAGTTTTCTTGGTGCACATGCACGAATTGGGTGGTGCCAGTTAAACAAAACGCACACTGTCGGCTCTACTTGCCGCGGAAAGTAGATGCATTCATATAGAGGCTGTGGACATGTGCATAAGCATATTGTCTCAGCAACTATACCCTGACCGCTTTCCTCCAGATGTAAGGGGCAACCATCTTCAGGACTCGTAAAGATTATCAGTGATTCTATCCACCCCCCCTCTTGATCCTCAAACAATTTTTTCCACATATCTTAGGACAACCCGGAGTGAACTATAATACTTTAAAAGTAGCGGAATTACCGGTTCAGGTGAATTCACTCCGAAACCTACTAGAGGACTTTTCTCCGAAATGTAGACGAGTCGAGATGTTGATAATCACCACATGAGTGCCCACTCTCCTCTCAAATTCTTGTTTGGCGGTTTCCTTTTTCTATAATTCTTATATATATTTCTGTGGAATGAATGAGCTGCGCCATGAATGTACGCTTTTGCTCATAAAGCAATATTTCTTTTTTTGAGACATTCTCTAATTATTCCGTAAAATATTATTCCATATATATGGGCTTTTCGCACATATCTAAAACATCTGGCATCTTACATCTTCGAAACGATTGTTTTGTTGTTACCCACTCCCCTCTAATTAGACTGAGACGGCTTAGATCCATCCACTTTTTTGCTGAAGCAAAGTTGTTGAAATTGATAGATTATATCTTTTGACAGCTTAGATTAATTACCTATTGCAACAGCAAAAAGTTGAATTAATTATTCCCAACTTTTAGATATCCCCGATACTACTCAAAGACGTTCAATTCTTCTTCACGTGCGATGATTTCCTCTTCAGCTATTGCATGTAAGAATGTTCGACCCACAAACAAAAATACCAAGGCCCTCGTTAAACCATCACTCAAACCACTGCAAAATATTGACTCTTCTGATTTTCAATCCGAAATAGAGTCCCTTGAGCAATTAATGCCAACTCATTTAACTGGTAAGGATGAAAGATTAATTCTACTGACTGCCTTTCCAGCTTCGGATGCCATTACTGTGTATGCATCTCTCGGAGATCGATTGTCTGGTCAGTTGAACCGGTCATCTGAGACTAGTCAGGACGTTCCGGCTAACGATGCATGGTTTAGGAATACCAGAACAAGTGTCCCTGATTTTCACCTGCAAAAACCAAACCTACCTTCTGTCACGCCTATTAATTACTCGTTTACTGACTTTTTGAATAAATTACCGCAACAAATATCCAAAGCCCCACTTAGAGAAGATAGTTTCCGGCTACTTGAGAAGTTCACCATTCCGTCCAGAGTAGGGCTGCTAGAATGCACAGTTCCATCTGTGTTTAGCTCTCCAGAGTTTACCAAATCACCAGACGAAATATTGCATTTACAAGAACCGCAGAAAGGTCAAAAGTCAGGCAGTAAACACCTTGAAAGCTTACCAACTTTGGAACTGTTTCGGCCTTCGATTACATACGGTATTCTGACCAATTTAAAGAAGACATTGGCAAAACTAGAGCCTGTTATCTTCAATATTGCATCAGGGAGCTGCCCTGGCGGCTTAGTCAAGATTTTGAGCGAATTTAATCGACATGTCTCATTGGATGAATTCTATAACTTGCTTTACAATACGCAAAACTTTGTTGAGGATATTTTGAAAGTGGAAAGTTCCACTAGCTCAAAGTTGAAGGAAGTGAAAATAATTCATCTAGTTCTAGTGACCTTGCGATATCCACAGTCTACTTTTGATATCCTCCCATACAAGTTTATCCACAAGTTAAGGGTTTCAGCGGCGAAATACCAAGAAATCCTTCGGACTTCCTTAGTCATCAAGATCATTTTGGTCGCGATTCAAAGAGTCAAATCTCCATTTGCTAGTCAATATGCTCTACCACGCGCTACCTTATACAAGCTTTACTACATCATTTCTCAACAGCTTATACTAAAATATCCCGAGTTCTCCAGAAATGATGTAGTCCCAAAGAACGTCATTTTAGGCCAGGTAACTATAGGTAAGATTATTAACTTGATCCATCCCAACTTGACTTCTAAAAGACTTGGCCAAAGGGGTCACTCAAAAGCACATTATATTGGTCTCATTTTGAATTGTGTTGATGCAGATACTCTTTATTTGCTTAACTTTGATCTACCGCAATTGAAGGGTTATTTCGCCAACATAATGATGAGAGTTAATGAGGCGCACCGGCAAATTCAAGCTGATTCATGGGAAAAGGAAGGGAGTATACATGATATTATTGCACCATCGTTGTCAGTCAATCTTTCAGCAACTCACAATCCTAACCCCAGCTATATCTACGCGAAAGAGAAATCTGGGGAACAAGCATCTCCCGAAAGCCTTAAGCAGAAGCCAAGGAGTGTACGAGGGCAATCAATGGGGTCAAGCTTCATCTGGAAAGATCCATGGAAGCATTAAAGTTTATTAGTTATTACTTGGACATTTTGTTGGACATTTTTCCTGTAATTAGGAATATCAAATGCATTTTCGGGGCACTATTCCATATCTATGAGTGATATTATAAGTATTAATAGAATAACATCGTAGGGCTCACTGCGATTTTCACACTAGCTCACCTGAATCTTTTTGTTTTTGACAGACAAATACTCACTTCTTAACTCCAAGGTGGTAATTTGTCTCTAAGCTTAAATCAGGTTTTACCACAAAATACAGTTGACCCCCTGCGAGAGAGAGGCACCCCCGCTAAGGTAAACCCCCGTTAAGGTGCACCCAGAAGAATGAAGGTAATGGGTGTATCAGGCGGATTAACTGGCTTGCTGAGTTTGCCTCGCAATATAATAGCTTTTTTGCTCATGAATTATTCATAAAAACGTAAATCACCACTCTCGATATGATTGGTTAAAAAGGGAGACGATGGTATACAGAAACCTACTTTATAATATATATATTAAAAGACTAAAGCAAACTACCGTTCCATTACTAGCAAATCAAAATAAAGTAGATGGGGGGCTACGTATGTATCTGATGGTGGTGTACTCTGTAACCCCGCTGCTTCTACGAAATTCATGGTTTCCCACAGAAGGATTCTAGTTGGCAAGGAGAGCCAGCAAAATAACCAAGAGTACCATCTGCCATCCATAATAAAACAATTCCTTATATAAATGCAACGCCACAGACCATTTAAAAGTGAGACAAATACATGGTATCTGGTGCTATCTATCAAGGGCGGCTCACTGGCATCTTATTTGTGGCTACCACGGTACGACTGGAGGCACCACCGAGAAAGCCCTTTTTTTTTTTGGGAGAACACTATGGTTTGCTAGACACTTATGAGTATTTGGGTTGCTCTTTCACTATTTGTAGAAGAAGTTGTTCTGAAATTCTAATAATGATGATCAAGGAAGAAACTTCATGACAGAACTTTGTGGTGGGGTATTGTGAAAAAACGCGGCTGCACTCAAAACTTCGAGAAAATTCAGCTTTCAGGGAAATTACTCAAGGAAAAAGCCAAAACATTCCAGTTCAGATTCTCCTGGAGTATTGAGAAGTAGTTGCTTCTGCCTGGGGAATAAAATAAAGAAGTTTTTTTCGCAATCAATTTAATTTTACGACATCGTCTCGATACCTCACATTTGAGTGCGACCTGAGCCGAAAAAAGCATTCCAAGTACACATTAAAGAATCATAATTCATTACAGAATAAATATATTCTTTTGATCCAAGCGTAAGGTTCATGCTTTTCAGATTGATTCAGGATTTTCCATTGCCATTTTTTGTTTAATTTTTCGGATGTTTTAATTTTTTAAAATTTGAGGTTGGGGCTTTTAAATTTTAAACTTGGCGACTACTTGGTTGTTTTTGAAAATTTAAAAATACATGCGTTCAATACATAAACTAATACTCCATAATTCTTCCGGAAAAGAAAATGAAATCATAATACACAGAATGGTTTTGAATATTATACTGCTTTGGGAAACTGAAGCTACGGATCATGTCAGGTCGACCAAGGTGCTAACTGGAACTCGTAGAATATGGCAATAATCCTTTCATCAAGCTTTTAATACACCCAGATAGACGTACGTTGAGAATCTCACGATAATCAACCGAACTATCTTTAAACTCCGTTTACACGTATTAGAATCTTCCTCACCACAGACTTCCGTCTTAACTCCGAAGAGTTACATCTTAGTAGTATTAAGCGTGTGCATGAATGTGAAAAGCATCATTAAATATCCCTAAAGTTTTCTCAGTTGATTAATAGTTTTAAATACGTAAAACAATGCCCTGTTACATGGTTTGTCTCCTTGAAGCTTACAATGGCCAGTGAAGTTGCCGGTACGCATATTCCAGCATCGAATAGACCTTCCGAAGCCCCGCAATAGCTTTAGACTCTTCTAGGATTTACTTTAGGAATACTTGTAAAAATTATATAAAGCTTTATCCGACTTATGGTCAGGATTGCACGAGACTAACTTTGTGTTTTGAAGAATCATCAAATTAGGGAAAGTTATCGTCAGAGTACTTGCGACACCTATCAGTAGCTAAAAACATGAAAAAAACTTGTAACATATGGCACCTTCCATCTCCGCATTCAATTAAATGAATAAATGTGAAATACTATCCTCGTCCAGATTTTCGCGAGATATACTACACAAATTCAGATTATATTAGATTATGATGTCGACCCGTCCGTCAGTTCAAATTCTGCATAAACAGCTTAATCACAATAAAACACCCACATTAATGATTTGATCTGTACAAAGAAAAATTAACCGAGAGCTCTGAATTTTATTTCTGCAGCTGAAACAGAAATTCCAGGGCAGGTATTGATTTCCCACGTTCAATTTTAACAACAACATGTGGTCAGTGAATTCATAGCCGCTTAAACCTGACAGTTTTCTAACAATCAGGATTAAACAACAACACTGACATTAGATTTTGTGATAAATAAATCTTACTGTCGACAGTTTAGGAAAATTTTGCGTGGCCTAGGAGACTGACTGTGAAATGAACAAGCCCACATTTACCTTAGGATAGTACCATACTATAATAATTACACCTACACGAACTTAAGTCCGAGGTGATTGTGGCCTTAAGATTTCCAGAAAAATTTACTGTTTACAAGTGGTGGACTCACCAGCAAGTCCGAAGGAGAAACATTATCATTGCGTATTTTAAACGTTGCTCGATTGTTGATCAACCATGTTAGCAAGAGTAGTATGTATTCAATACTGTCAAAACCAAAGTATACAAGACCAATGTTGATTAATTTGATATTTTGTTTCAACAACAATTTCTTCACACAATGTTCAGCTTGAGAAAGAGGCATTAGGAGGGTTTATTATTGCCATTTAAACTTGTTGTGAGGAAGCAAACAGGGGTGTTCACGTGATCAGTGGTAGTTACACGACCATCGCCGTCGAGCAGTGTATCAGCGAGTGGCGAACGACGTGAGTAGTGAAAGGCCCAAGCTTAACTTGGGTCTAGAATCCAATATACATAGGTGGACGTAAGGCTCAACCAGCCCCCGGCTGGTGGGTCCGAACCACCTGATAACTATGTTATTGCAGAGGATCCCCCGAAACGGGATCCTGTTCTCACTGATTTCTTCAAGAAAAAAAAAACAGTAGTTCCAAAGTAGAACCATCTAGTAAAAAAACTATTTCCTGAGGGCATAATTGAGATCTCTTGTGTCAATACTCCTTCTTTAAAGATAAATTGTCCCTAAAATATATAGTCGACCTCGAAAATTAAATCTCGTCGCCGAAAAATGAATTCTCGGCGCGAAAAAAAATGGATTGTTTCAATTTTCAATTCATCCAGGAAGTAGAATAAAATTTTCTCTCTGAAAATGCATTCATCCAAGAAGAAAAGAAAAAGCATGTTATCATTTAAAAACTAAATTCCTAGTTTAAATATAGCTCGTCCTTTAAGAAAAAGATTTACTGATTTTTTAATTAAGTCGGTGATATTAAGTGACGCTAAGGGCAGACAATCCATTTTCTTCGCACCGCGATTTTATTTATCTACGACGAGATTAAATTTGCGGGGTCTTTCAATTATCGTCTAATCAATTCAAATATAAGCAATAGGAACAACAATATTCGATGACTATCCCGTTACTACTATCACTGGTAATCCGTAAAGGGAAAAAGGATACTCGACTCTTCTCATCAAACTCCCTTTTTTCCCGACCCGTGCGGACGTCGAAGAATCCCGACGCCACATCACGTGATAGGGTCGAACATTAATTTATTTTAGGGACAATTCATTTTTGAAGCAAAGCCGTTATTATCGACACAAGAGATTCCCATTATGCCCGTAGAAACTGATTTTTTGACGAGGCGATTCTACTTTGGAGCTACGAAAAAAAAAAAAAATCGTGACGACATTTCATTCTTTCGCCGGGACAATCTATGGTTTGAAGAAATTATTTTTGTAAATACTGTATATGAAATCCCACCTAGGCTCCTTGTGAAAATCTTTCACAACCGCACCGCGCTGGAGGTATCAGTGTATACAGACTTACACCACAGGATAATATAATAGACCACAAGACGTCTTGGCAGTGTGTATACAATGAAAACGCTGGCGTGATGCGGCAGTGAAAGAATCACGTATATTATATAGTGTTATGTCATCATAATTACAAGCCCCTAGGATTGACTACTGATATACCCAGATTAATCTGATACATATGGCCTTAAAAAAATAGGATGAAGTGTTCTTGTACACAATCAGCTCAGACTTACATAATTTTGAACATTTACGTGGAGTAATTACGATACCTGCTGTCGTTTAAATTCTCGGAAAAGATTACATTGAAGCCGTGTACTCCAAACAAAATTGTTTGCTGGGCAACCATGCTTGGGGCAGTGGTCCTTAACCAGAAGGTGCTGTTGCTCAAAGGGGTCAGGGAATGAGCGCACCTCTTGTAAAGGTTTCATTTTTTTTCAAAAGAAACACTCAAAATACAACATTAGCAGAAGGTGAGTTTTAATCTTTTCGGGGAAAGAAGGTTGAGTGAAAGAAGAGGGGCTGTCTGGTTAAGCTATTTTCTTTAATGGTTTCATAGGATAGGAATATTATCGCAAATGTGTAGTCATGAATTATGCAGGATGGGTGTGTCCCCCTCGGAAATTCCTGAACATAAACCGGAAAATAAAAGAAAAAAAATAACGACATTTCTTTCACAGAGGCATAGTCGAACAAGGAGAATTTGAGGGAATAATAATGAAATGATTAATCAATGATGCATGATTACATCATACTCAATATGAAGGTTGACCAATCCCAAAACATTCCCAAATAGGTGGGTTCGTATTTTGAAGGGTGAGATCAGATAAGTTGCGCGAACTTTTCCCGGAGAAGAGCAAGCATTCCCCGAATGCAAATCATATTTTCATGTCTGAAGAGTTCCCCTCCCACATCGATGCATTTTTTTTTTTGGATTTCCAACTGTTGGCATTTCAGAGCACTACCCAAACCCGGGGTATCCATTTCCTATTGAAGAATCATAAAGTTGATTTTTTTTCAAACCAAAACGGGCTCTCATTTTGAAAAAAAAATTTGGTCATGATCTCCGGGCTTTAGAGGTTCATACAGTAATTATCTTTCAACCTGTGGCTCAAATATTTGATTGTATGCACGCACATTACGGAGATTCACTCGAAAAGCCTCAACTTGCGCAGTCTCGGTATACGCGTGCATTCTTTTTTTATTTCATACACACACTGTTGGCCGGCTCTTGTAATGCACATTTCCGCAGGTTGTATCTATGGATATTAGGCATCTTTAGCCGATTGTTGTTGCCTCGCCCCAATTTGTTTTGAAAGTTATGATGGAATGGCCGGATTGGAAAGGAGGATGCTTGTAGCTTACGATTCAAGACATAACGCAGGCCGAGTAATGTTGCTATTTCTCTCCCGTTTCAGAAGGTCAACTGTGGTTAAAACTTTCCATTTTCCGGGAAGCCTAGAAAATGTTTTCAAAAATATCTGGGGTTTTGGGTAACAGGTTTTTGCGGGTGATTGGAATCGCGACGTCCTTTACGAAACAAAAAAATTTTAACTGCATTCCTGTTTTTTTTTTTTTTTTTTTTTGCCCAAACCATGATTGCTTTATTCATTTGTAGTCTACATAACCATTCCCATTTCAAAACCGAGCGGAATAACTTTGTTGAATATATGCCTCCCGTCCTTTTGAATTTTGTGAAGGTGCTAATGGAGATGCAATTCCTTCACATCGGTATCACCGAGATTAGTTCAAACGGACGACTAAGTGGTGGACTTTGTCAGACAGTCAGTAATATACGCAGATACGTGTGCAGTTAATACGAAGTGTAAGAATTGGCGAGGTGGTTCTGTTAGCTTGGTCAATAACTCACTCCACCTAGATGATTCAGGGTTTTCGTGACTTTCTTCTTCCGCTCATCATGATTCGAGTTCGGGGCTCAAAAACATCATACGTCTTGGTCGAGGGGAAAATTTTCCTCGCGCCACCTGGACTCTGGTCGTGTACCAACCTAAACCGCCAGTGACGTGGAGTGGAGCCTGCGGGTTAATTCCTTCAAGTTTATGGTTTATGGTGTTTTATGGTGTGAATGATAAACATCTTCATCTTCCATAGTGGTTCTGACTCAAAAGATATCATACGACCCCTCAGGAATTTCAACTATGTAATTGTAAGAAAAGAAAGGAACAAAAAGAAACCCCTTTCAACCAGAATGAAAATATTTTAGCTAAATTGTACCGAGTCATGTCTGAATCATCTGAAGCCTGACCAGTTCTCACACCTGCTTTGTTCGAATTTAAGCCACTTAAAGAATGATACACCCGTTATGCATACGAAGTTAGAGTTTATAATGGTTCTAACTTACGCAAAAATGTCTTAAGTCGTTCTTTGCGGTATTTGCTCTATATAACCTTCTATCAGGTTCAATCTAGGACTTTTCACTCTTTGGATAAGTTTCTTTCGAATTAGGGTCGAGGTTTCCTAGGTTTATTGGGCGTTGTGAGACCATACCAGATAGACGTGCCGAGGGCTCCAAGTTTTAGCATCCCATTAATTCTTTGCCCGATGGTTTGTACAGGGGCCGAGATTATCATGGGTCACGTGATGTGATAATGTATTTTAGCCCTAAGCATATATATTTGTGTTATATATTCTAGTCGCACACATTATCAAGTGAACCCGTTCCCATTGGTGAGTAGAGAGATGAGTAGAGTGAAAACTCTGCTCCTCAGTAATTGAAGCCCTAACTCTATTTTTACTATAAAAGACATTAAATCCGTTCTTGTAGTATTGAGCTGATTTAATATCATTAATCATCTTAACTTTGTTAACTCTACCACTTCATTACTCCTACACTCGATTATGCCTGGTGAGTCTTCTATTGAAGGCCTCAGTACTGATTCTGTTGAATCAGTACCCAAGTCTACCATTGACACTGTGGAACCCTTTCGTCAGTTCAGCTTCCACCGTAAGGCGTGGTCCGACATTGGTCTCGGCCGTACCTTTCAGTTTAAGCCTGCGCAGTACGCACCATAACAGAGATATAGTGACCCCTGGTACCAATGGGGGCTCCTCAGCTCCTATCTTAATTAAGAAAACGTATCACTAACAGCGTTTCTCGAAAGTTGAGACTCATTCCGCCAATTCCGCCATCAGTTTAGGCATTTTCGATTGTTTCCTTTCATTATTCCTAATTCCCATCGGCTTTCGCCTCGGGAACATGTAAATTTATTTATGCCAAATAAGTATAGCATCTGATATTCACATATTACATTGTTTTTTGCTTGTTCAAAAAAAAAAAAAGACTCTCCTCTAGTTTGGGATAAGCTTTCTGAATCTGTTGAGCCTATGGATCCAAATGGGCTGCGTTTCTAGTACCGAGCATCCTCTTGAAAACCTAGAAAATAAACTGCCAAGGGTGTTTTTTATCATTAATGGGTTGAGAAATCATACTATCAAAATTTGCATTGCTCTAAATGATCATCAAATATTTTTTTTTGTTTTAGAATTTACCTATAATGAATACCAAAGAGAAGCATTGGTAAGAAATTTTCTATTTACTGACTTTCGGGGGATGGTTTAGAGCCGCGCTCAAAGCAACAACCTCAGATAATATTTTCAAATATTCTTGGATCATCAGAAACAAAACCCAGCAACATTTGAAAGATTCTCTAGGAAGGTCCGGATGGCAAGGATGCGAATTAATAAAACCATCAAAATTGAAACAAGGAATCAAGTTTGAGACGTGGTATAAAGTGAAGTTGAATACCGGAATAGGTAATTGCATGATGGAGGGATCTGCCAATGCAAATTCATGAAGAAATTTGAGTCCTATGGTGAATATCTGGTATGGAAGATCTTCACTCACTTGGCTCAATCCTTCACTTCTCGCAATGGTTGGTATAATCAGCATCGTATCTTTCGTCATAATGATTGATTTCACGAGCACCTTTCCGATCGCCGTTATACTTCCGATTTCATCTCTATTATCATGGCTTGGGCCCCCACCGTTAAACTTGAAATTAAATGCTTTCATTGCTAATATCACCGAATCAACTTGAAGCTTTTCTAATGACAGTATTTCGCTTAAGTTCTCATCCTTCTTATCGTCCGCTAGTTCTAGGTCTCGTATCATCTTTCTTAAGACAAGCTCAGCACAATCAGACTGGATCTTGGACATTGTCAAGTCAACAAGATGCACCATGCTTCCCAAAATCCCAATAAATGCTCTAAAGCCCCTTTCTTGAGCTCCCACAAGGGTAGGGATTATATATTCAAGTTGAAGTACGCATTCCTGTATCGAGCTTCGAAGTTCGAGCTTTAAGTAGCGTGGGACTTCCTTCTCGGAAGAGACAACAACGGGGAAAAGCAAAAGTAAAATAGCAAGGTATAAGTGCATAAAAGCGAGAGTATTGGCGTTTGAAATTTGTAAAGTGGCCATTGCTCGTGGAAGGATGCTTTGGAGGCTTATCTGGTGGCCACCCGAGAAATTCCCGCTCTTCAAATTATGCATGAGGGGATCCAAATCAATATTATAGGACCTCAAGAAATGCAAAGATCTGGTCACATTATCTTTTACCCACAAGGACGGCTGTGGTATTTGGTTAATGCCTGTTTGCCATGACCGAGGTGAGCAGTCTGCTTGTGGGTATCTTGATGCGGAATTCACAAAACCATATGAAGGTGTTTCCCAACCTACATTCCAATATGTGCCAGAACTTTGTTCGGTCAAAGCGGGAACATCTTTTTGGATAATTGGTGGTGGTGCAATATGCCGAGTGAAAGTCTGCTTTTTTTCTTCTTTTCCCAGAGAGTTTGTAAAGTGCTTACTTAGTTCGGGAATGGTTAGATTAATCAATTTGAGAGTTTCCACATCAACTGTATCTCTATTCCAAGTAATCCCGATATAATTGTATCTCGATTGACCCCTTCTTCCTAGTCTTTTTGAAATCAATTTTGGGTAAATCAACTTGGTAATTTTCCCAAGGACCGACTGGCCTAAAAGTAGCGTCTGAATACCAGAATAATTCTGCGCAGAGGGATGCTTTCTTATAAGGCTTTGGCAAATAATGTAATAAACTTTGTAAACGGAGGATCGCTCGACTCGGGAATCATCCAGGTGATCATATTGCACCGGAATTAGTGATGCAAAGATGATCTTAATTGCCAACATAATCCGAAGAGCCTCATGTAATACAATACCAGACACTTGTACGTTTTCTAAACATGTTCCTTTAAGTAGCCTCCTTGTTGCGGGCTCTTTAAATGTATCGATAATAATACCACAATACAAGATCCCTTTGCGATCCATTTCAGAAAATTTGGTGGGTGCAGCAAATGCCAGACTGGGCTCAGCAAAAAACTCAAAATCGGGGTATTTGTCACTGTAAACTAAATGGAAGAGACCACTTATGGGAATGTGCTGATGGTAATTTTTCAAGCATTGCACTAAAAACCAACTCAAATTACGAGAATTTAAATATTGGAGAAATGGAATAAACCTAAGAAACTCCGTCTCTGGGTCTTGTATTTGTATCGGCACAGCATGATATTTATATGGGGATACTTCCCAGTGCTCCGGAAAAGACAAAGTCAGATTTTCTTCTATGCAATCCGTGCTTGGTAAGGGCTTTTCACCATTTGGGTGTTCAACGTTTCCAATCTGCTCTAGGGTAAAACTAGAAGGGAAGTGTGACGAGACCCACGTATGGACGGGTGCTGTCTCTCGGTAGGAATCTGTTAAATAGGTATGGTATAAACCAGATGATTCCTTCATGAGGCTTGAAGTGCTAGTTATTTTGGCTTCTCCTTGAATAGAGCTTTGGAGGTAGGTGCAAACTTTTAACTCGGAAACAGATTCCAAGGGGCTGTTACACGAGTGCTGAGCTAAGTCACCAAGGCGTGAACTATCGAAATCGGTAGACAGAGCGGTTGATGAATATGTGCGGGGTTTCGGGAACAGCGGTATTGCTAATCTATATTGGAAGCCCGTATTATTGTTTGGTGA
This sequence comes from Metschnikowia sp. JCM 33374, assembly GCA_005406065.1. Classification (NCBI taxonomy): domain Eukaryota; kingdom Fungi; phylum Ascomycota; class Pichiomycetes; order Serinales; family Metschnikowiaceae; genus Metschnikowia; species Metschnikowia sp. JCM 33374. The sequence continues at coordinate 241,159 of BIMT01000007.1, read as the reverse complement.
AATCAGATTCAAAGAGACACACTGGTGATTGATATCCATGTCAATCATGTTATCATAATGAGAACTAACTGAGGGGATAATCCCATTCTTCGGTCTGGGGTGATTGAGCTCTGTGCTCAAAGGAGAGCAAGTCTCGCACATGTGTGGGCGAGAAAAAAAAAAAACAAATGGAAGTAGCACCAATAACCTTTAGATATGGATTTTTTGATGAATTATAGTCCCCTGTGAAGAAATACCGATGCAAAAAACGTCGAAGTTGACGTTACTGGCAGATATACCGTAATGGTGGGGTTCGACTTGACCAAGATACTGAAAAAATAAGTGCTTTCGCACACCGCAGTATACGAAAGCCAGGATATTTATACATAAAAAACATTTAAGTGGAAATAGCTGGAGGCAGATAAACCGTAAAAAAGAAAAAAAAAAAATGAAATCTTGTGGGGAATTTCTACATCAACGCAGTTGATAAGCTGATCTGCACAAGCCCGGACCCACCCGCTCGTGCATCAGCAACTGAACCCCAGTGTGCAGTTTTCAAAGAAAATGAATACATGATGTGAGCCGGCGACATTGTATATACAATTCACATATACTGCATCTATCGTCGCACCGGACCACCCAGAGGCCCGGGGTATGAATGTAGTTGAACGGAACGATATCGCAGCTCTGCCCGTGCTGAGCACCCCCTCCTTTGAGACTAGCACCTCCAGAAATAAAAAAAAATTGGGGATAAAAAAATTCTTCGCTTCCATTATTCCCAAAGACTTCAGACACATCAATAAAATCACATTTCTGCATTTTGGCAACTATCAATCTTGCGAATCGCCAACATTCCGAGCAGAAAATTTCCCGTGGTTATAGGTCACCTTCGGTAGGTCCACCGGAGTACGAGACTCGTACTTGTTTTCCAAAAACACACTAACAATCTCAATTTTATGGAATAGATGCTGGAATCAAATCCAGAGGATTGGCGTGAAGTATATGATGCTATCCGTTTAGCAATTGAAAAAAAAAAAAAGACAAAATTTTCCGGTTGTGATTTAGCAAGGCGTTTTCAGGTGGCCATCAGAACGCCACAGGCACGGCTGTCCAGTTAATCGAGGAAGCTTCAACATGTCAAAGCAATCAGTTGATGACACCATTCGATAAAGATCCGTTGATGCAACGGATATTCTGCTATTATTGCACCGGTGGGTGACCGCTAGCATGGGGATATTTGGAAAATAGCTAGTGAAATATTAACGGAATGATGAAACCATTTAATCGGACATGATGGGCTATTCAGATACCTGAAATGAGATGTTAAAGTTATGACTCTGATTTCTAGTGCCTATGATTATATCTGAGCCTACTGCGCGAAGTGGAAATAACTCAACAATTAGTTCCTTGGAGCAGAAAAAGCCATCATGGAACTCTGCATATTTACAACGTTGACTAGAATGGTTCTGTCATAGAAAATTTAAAATCTTCCCCGGCTATAATTGGAGCTGAAACCAATCAAGTCCCAGTTATTTTACAAGATGCAAAGGGGCAATCCCAGAATAAAGTTCATATTGGAAATTGGTTGTTCAGTCGAGGAGGACGAAGACACTTTCCCCTTGATCCAGTAGTCCTCGACTATGAAAACAAAGAATTGTGTGTGCAGGCAAATGATGAATGTCAGAGGTGTAAACGCAGCGGATATTTATGTAGAATTTATGGTATCTCGAGACAGATTATAAGGAGTCCTGAAAAGAATCATTTAATTGTATAACAGAGTGGAAGTTTCTTAGTAGCCAATTGATTTTCAAATAAGAGGACGGATATGTTTGGCGTTCCGGTGGCCCAGTCCGGGGGTGGCCCAGCCCGGAGTAGCCTGGTGGATATGTGGCTCGGTGCAATGGTGCATACAGTATAGTATATTTATCATCCTGAAAATGAATACAGCAAGCAACATGCACAATCTGATACGCACTCAACACAAACAAAGCGATTTCACCCGATTGAAGAGTGCACAAATCTCGTAAAGCGTTTCGAGGTGTTTCAAGTCCGATAGGTCGAGAACACGAAACCTACTTTTTTCCATTTTATGTTTGTACCAGAAGAAACTAGCCAGAAAGAAAGCATATGTGCTTTACTAAAAATTCTCACACCGCATGGGCGAGATAAATGACTTTAGAAATTTCAAGTACAGCAGAGGAGATTTTGAGAATTTTCGGTTACGTCTACTCGACGTCAAAAAGTGCGAAGGAGGGGGTGCCCCTTTTGGAAGGTGTGTGCTTTTTACGGAAGTTATTGCCGACTATTTTTTGTTTTTTCACAAATCCCGATGAATTTGAAGAGCCAATAGGATTATGAAGATTGGCAATCCACTCAACATTTAACACTGTGAAAAAATGCTGTCTTCGTGCTGCAGAGCTGGGGGATATGAACACGTGTCCACTTCCTCTAGGTTGCTGTCCTGACTTAACGTGCGAAAAAGTGATGAACTTTGTGAGAGAGACTGTTATATAAATGCCCAGAAGCGCTCACATGTAATACGTAGTCTGAAGGCTTGGGAAGGTGCTTTGGTTATCTTGGTAAACAACATACTCCACGTAAATATCTGAGATTGCTATCTATTATGAACTTCTTTCCTTCTTCAATACGGTGCAGATTCGAAACTCCCTTTTTGTCCAGCTCGACGCGGAAATAATCCTCGCGACTGTTGGTCGTGTATTGGCGTAAAATCGTGATCGCTGACTTCAAATGCCGGAATTAGCAACAAATGTAGAGGGGGTTAAGCCAACTTAAGCGAGAGATAAGGTACAAGAATATGTCATGTATACAAATTCCAGCTGAGTAAGCTCGAAGAAATGAAATCTGAACCCACACTACGATGTGTCGTCCCTAACGTGTGTGTATACGCTAGCATATCCTACACGGGCAGTCCCAAGTTCCAACGAGGAGCAACTAAAATGTTTTCGGAGATTTCACGTGGGAGCGCATTATGATTAAGAAGATATAAACACCTTCGAACTTTTTGAGCTGTTTCTTTTGTTTGTTATTTGGTGATTGTTCAGTAAAGGGGTCTTCTTACCGTGTTCTGATATTACCGGTCATCGCAATCCCCCTAGTGTTGGACATTCCCAATTTTTTACCGCCAAACCCCCCAACATTACTCAGAATCCCTTTAATCTTACCAAATTCCACGTTTATCCCAAGTAACAGCTATTCGTCAAATTAAAATCGACATCCCATGGTGATGAACCTAACGCATACCTTCCAGCATGGAGTGCAATCGTACCAATTCGTGACAGTTTTAAATCGACGAGGCAGATATCATGAGAGGTTCTAAACATGGCTTTTGCCAAGACATATTTCCTACTATGACTTCTCGGGAACGCCAAGAAATACCCTTTTCAGCTGACATCGCGGACTACCATAATTCCAACCGGGTCGAGGGCCCGGAGTCTGTCATCATCATTTCCTTTTTTCGATGATTCCAGTACGAATCATATAACAACTACAAAATACGACTGTTATACCGATCTTTCAAATTGCTCACGACTCGAGGCTCTCTAGTTGGTGAAGTCACCAGCCAAATAGTACTAGCTGACCAACAATAGCAAATAATGGGTATATGGCTGTAAAGGGGGTCAGGAAGTTCCCGAGATTAACAATGGAACATTCGTCCTAGAATTCTTCTTTGCTCCTCTGACTTCAAGTATATTTCAAAGGCATATTAACGTTCACCCTCGCGACCTGCTATAAAGGAGCACAGGTAAAATATTTCGTGGATTTGGAAATTCGTAATTAACCCGTTTACCTCTTTTTTATTTGTGGCAAAAAGGGCCCACGCCAGCAAATATTTTGCTGGCAATGCAAAGGGAGCTTAGGCAAACAATGCCGGCGGGTCGATGACATAATATAATACAATTCATGTGTTGAGTTTATCTTGTGTAGGAATCGAATTCATTTTCAGGAGAAATAGTTTGCGTTAATTGTTTGATTGAAAAACCAGCGATCCATTACAGGTTTGTCTCCAGACGATCTAGACGTAATATGGTTTTAGATCAAAGAACATTCTGACAGTAACGTCCGATAATTTTTGGAACAGGATCTACTTTTTCGAGGATATACTAGAAAAACATAGCTGAGTGGTGGTTCAGGCCCACTAGCCTACTCCTGAATGGGACCTACATCTACCCATGTATATTGTATACTAGGCTTAAGTTAAGCTTAGTCCTCTAACTGCTCTCGTTCGTTGGATGCTCGCAGATTGTCCGCAGTCAGCAAAACGCAGTCACGACGACCGCGACGTTAAGAGGCTAACTCGTATGGATGCGAGAGTACGCTTAAAAACATCATAGAGCTCTGGAGAGAGTATAGGTTTCCCTGGCAGGAGTAAATATTCTAGCCCCAAGGAGTTGATACGGAACTTCAATACATATATCCGATAATCTGAAATACGTCACTATTCGCTAATACAGATACACAGCTCGGCAACGGTGGTCGTGTGGCCATTGATCACGTGAGGACCAGGTCTAATTACCGTAGCTGGGAGCCCTGTTCGCTACCTCATAATTTGTTTTCTGATAATCCCCCAGTTAGGCATAGCGTGGGCAACCCAAACGAAATCAATGGAATTAGCTTCTCATTTTTACTAATATCACCTGCAAATAGTTCTTTATTCCGGGATCCCTTCTTTTTTTATGAAGGCTTAGGCTTCAAACTCTTACTGCTGTAATCTTTATTCCACGAACCGCAGTGTATATGCAGATCCGTACTACTACTTTAAGCAAACCAAAGCACATAAGATTCTATGCTGCACTTTTGGTAATGAAGTCGAGATATGCTTATACAAGCTTACGGCAATGAAGATTTTTCAAGTCGTAAAAGTGATAATAAAGGTACTCTAATAGTAACCACAAAGTACGGCCAGTTTACGATATCCGTCTGATTACCTATCTGCAGTACACACCTTATTTCTAAACAAAGATTGTTGGAATTGGTGACAACCCGTGTTCGATACAGTTATCGTATACACAGATGATAGATTGAAACATTGGGTCGGCTCCCCTTCGTCGGGCTTATTCCACTTGGTATATATTATATATGATATCCTTCACTAAGTTTGACGTAGCCAACATTCTACATCTCGCACGGTCCACCTTTTCTTTCTACCGCGCTCCATTTTAGGCATACTCACGTGATCACGATCGGCAGAACCACGATTCCAGCAAAGATAGCCTTTCTAATTTTCTCTCATGTCAGATTTCCAAATTTTTGATTTGCGACGGCTTCTTTTTTGATATTTTAAATATTCACCGATATAAATGGTAAGTAGACCATCACTGGAATTGTTTTTTGTGAGAAAATTTGAAAAGTTGTCACTTCTTTCTACAAATTATACATACATCAACAAAAACCTAAAAGAATATTTTTTTTATTTTGTTTCTAAATATTCTTGTAATCTTGACTTATTAGACTCCTAAGACTACTAAGGATACTACGCATATTAGGGATGTTATTGTAAGTTTCAAAAGAAGAATTACCCATCAGGGAATAATCATTCTTGATAACCGAAAAAACTTGGCAAAAACTTGCAGCTGTCACACATATATGATATCTGATAATAATAGTAATCATAAGGTAGTAAAAAAGCGGTCTAAATCAAACAAAACAGTGCATCGTTAATATATCAAAAATAGCAGAAATGAGTACTAAAAAGTGACTGGCTTTGAAACACTATTGGCCGGGAAAACTGCGGTTATATATTCCGAGGTAAGCCCTAATAATCGCGCATCACCACTTAAAGATAAGGCGCGATTAAAGGTACGCGATCATTCCACACGTGATCTACCCGACAGCAGCAAAGTACAATTTGATTAGTCTTTCTAGACTGAAGGGAGCCATCATATATCTCAAACGTTTCAGACTGCTATAAACAAAACACAGAGGGAGGTCACTTCAAGAAATACGAAATGGGGTTTCTGGAGTTTACAAATTGAGCTATGAAAAAATTGCCACGGTGACTTCTGAATACGCCGACATCGTCTTGCATAAAGGAGATGATGGCACTTAAAGCGAACCATCCTCTTGATATTTATAGAAAAAAGAACACAAAGAGTTAAGAAAACGCTAATCCCGTTCCTCATTTGGTTCTAACGGGTTCGGACATAAGATCTGCCCCAAAGCAACAACTTCTGATATGATCTTCATGTACTCCTGGTACATCAGGGAGAAAACCCAACAACCTCTGAAGCATTCTTTGGAAAAATCAGGATCACCTTTCTTGAAATCATAAAAGACTGGCATATTGCATGGAATTGGTAAAATGCCGAATTATATATGTGACTACCGCCATGGGAAGTTTCTTGACCAATGGCCTCGTAACGTCATTTCATGAAAGTTCTGTATGCTTATCTTAACAGCTTGGTAAGAAACATCCTGGAATACAGGTTGCAGGCCCTGTGTTTTCGCATTTTCTAACATCACTTGCATGTCAGTTTTGGAATTCATCGCAGTGTCCTTGAAAGCACAGGCAAGGTCAGCAATCGTCCCCACGAGTTGACTCTTATCTGCGGTTGAATCCTCCACCAACTTGAAGGTGTACGAGTTCATGGACATTACGATCGATCTTGTGTATATTGCCTCAAGAGGCAGCCGAAAGCCGAAGTCAGTTTTTGTCACCGTCAATGCGGTGTCTAGATGACCCATCATCTCAGTAAAGACAACTTCGTTGTATGGTACTTTGATTTTGCACAGTGTCAATTCACTGAAACGTAGCATTTTTTTCAATACCCCAACGAATATTGTTAGACTTATTTCATCGATGCATGGTAGATTGGTTGTTTCACAGTCAAGCTTCGCAACACAATGTTTGACTGTAGTCCGGAAATCGTTCTTGGAAGAAATATCAACTTCAGTATCGGAGGCCATGACAACTGGGAATATCATGACTAAGATAACAAAGTATACGTGGAGATACGCCTCTTTCGGGGCCGAAGCCTCCTCTAAAGTGGTCATTGCTTGGAGGATAGTTTTCGAAAGACTCTCGTGATTGTCAGCAGCAAAACACCCAGAGGTGAAATTATGAACTAGAGGATTTAAGTCCACGTTATGAGCTTTCAAAATCATCAAAGATCTTTCCATATGTGCCTGGGCCCACTTGGACTGCTGTGGGATTGAATTAGGAGTCGTTGTCCATAACCGGGGCGAGCAGTCTGTATCTGGGAATGTGCAACATATATCAGCGAAGGTGTGCAAAGGTTTGGTATAAGCTGGCAAAGGATGCACGTTCAAGGATGTTTCTAGAGACCTTCGGGCTTGGTTTTTCTGCAGCATATTCGGACTCAGATGTGTATTTCGTTTTTGGATATTCCCCTTTCCAGACTTCTTAAAATGAGCTCGGAGTTGGGGGATTTCAAGCTCCAGCAACTTAAGCGTCTCTTGACTGACGTTGGATGGATCCCAAACGAAGCCGATATAATGGTACTTTGATTGGCCCCTCTTCCCTAGTCTCTTTGTTATCAGGTTGGGGAAAACCAAATTCGTTAGTTTGCCTAACTTGGACTGACCCAATATAATGCTTTCATCAGCACAGTTCAGGATATTCGATGATTTTTGTATGAGCTTCTGGCAAATAATATAGTAGACCTTGTAGACAGATAGTCGAAGAAGGGTAGATCGACTCAGGGCTGAGCCTTCCACTTTCTTGATGGTTGAAAAAATGATTTTAATCGCCAAGAAAGTCCTAAGAAGTTCGTGATAGTTGATAGACGAAGACTGAGGGTCCAGAGCTGCACCTGGCCCAATGCTCGGTGGCGGGGTTTGAAGCTTTACAAGGATAATTCGACAGAATCGGATTGCAGTAAGTTTTGGTTCAATGGATTCCGATGGTTCTGTGTTGGAAAATTTTGCAGTCAGCACAGATTCCGAATCTAGGACATTTGCATAGTAAAGTAGACTGAAAAGGTTCTCTAACGGGATATGACGATGGTAGGTTTTCAAAAACTCCACCAAGAAAGCAGATACATTATTTGCATTGACCGTGCGGAGCAAAGGACCAAATTTAGCAAACGCCTCGTCAACTTCCTGCATAATTTGACAATGTTCAGAGGGTTGGGGTGTTTTAAGAGCACCGGGACATTCTTTGTTGTTTTTCCGCTCGCCAGTGACATTATTTTGGGATAATAGAATCGGTAAATGTGATGATTGCAAAGTTTTTGAGGGGACTGGCTTTGACAGCAGACCAGATACCAGCAGGCCAGATACCAGCAGTCCGGTCGACAGCATACCAGTGGACAGCACACCGGTGGACAGCAGTTGAAAGGGTACCTGTAAATGTGGTCTTTCGCTTGTCATGTTGATATCCTGGGTGTCGAGAAATGCATCGGTATGATTTTGAGGTTTGAAGGATTTGCATAAAGATTGTTCTGCCAATTTTGCCGAGGTCTCCTTTGAATTGGGCATATTAACCACAGTCGAGTAGGACAAATCAGAAGAGAAATCCAAAAGATCGATATGTTTCAAACCAGCCGGCTGAGCCGTGGTCAGTGTGTCCTGGGTTTGGGCAGCATATGCCAAAGAAGAAGTGTCTTCATCAATTATTTCGGGTGGTGGATAGTCAGAAGGAAAAAGCGGATTTGGTAGGAAAGTGTCTGATTGTAGATCTGATGCTTGATAAGGTTGGGATGAGGGGTGTGAAGATGAAATGCAGTTGGTGATCGAAGACGTCGAAGGTATGGTTTCTGCACTGGCAAACGCAGAGGCAACACCCGTACCAGCAGAGTACCCAAGATTTTGTTGGATGAAGTTTCGATGCCCTGTGTTTGGGGATCCGCCAATAGTCATGGAATTACAAAGTTCCACCAAATAACGATAAAGGAAAAACTCCCACTTATATTTGCGGGATTTCCTTTCGGTTTTGATGTCCTGCAGTAACCAACCACTTATCGAAGCTTTCGCCAGATCGGGGATATACCGGAATATGTCTGGAGGATGGAGATAAGCGCACGACACAAGCGAAGTAATCAAAAACGGAAGCAGGTAAAAAAACACTAGGTGTATAAAGCCCGAATTTGGGAATCTCTTGTTGGTCTCAACAAGGAACAGCCCCGAAAATGTTTCCAGCAACCAATTTCAGCAATGGTTTTCATTAATAATTTTCAGAAAAGATTTTCGTACGCACATTTAGTTTGGGGAAGGACTGGGAAAGGTTTATGCACATGAAGGAGTTGTCGGATAACATAAGCGAGCTTCAAACGGCGAGACCGGTCAAACACGGAAGATTGCACCATAGCTAGTGCATACAGCGAGCACATCGCGTGATGAGTCTACAGTAATTGTTTTGAAGAGGAAACAAGGTCATAAAAAAAACATTGTAGACGACAATCGTGTGTCTTTTTCCTATGGCCACTCATGATAAGGTAATGTAATGTTTCCCCAGCGTTTGGCTAAACGAGGTCAACAAAGAGCTTTTTTTGGCTGAGGTAGCTTGTGAAAGAAAGTAGACGAAAGGGGAATCGTGGGTTTTGGGTTAGTTGCACGGTATTGGTGTCGCTCTGAATTGTCGCATACGTACTGGGGGCTAACATTGAGCAATTTAAACTGCATATACAACCGACGAGCGAGAAAAAAAAGCAATAAACGCCATAAAAAGAAAAAAAAAAAAAAAGGTCAAGAAAAATAGAAAAAAAAAAAAAAAAAAACAGATCTCGGAATTCCTTCTCGGCATCACAAGCAGGGAGAAAAAAAGCCAAACTAATGGAAATGAAGAAACCCAAGGGTATTGCACGAGATGATGTAGATTTCCAATATCTGATTCACATGTCAGGAATAAACACCATCTCTGAAATATTGCCGTCACTATGGGGTTAAAAAGAGGTAATGTGGGGGAAAGTAGTGGATATTTCTTGCTGTCAACGGTGTACAACATGTGTTATTGCTTAGAGCACCATCATATATGCGGCTCTCGGTTCGTATTTGCACGTGACGGTCGCACAGCCAGACGATTTTTTCTGCGCGGCGTGGTCAGATTCACTGGAATTTTATTGCTCTAATAACTCAAGCAATGAAAATCGACTCTTCCAGGCAACAACGCGGCTCATTTGCATGTCCCCAGTTGGGTGATGTCATAGTTCTACCGGCGAACTTTGTTGCAGATGTATCCATTTTTTCCCGGTATTGATGTAGACTTGACACAAAAAACCAACGAAGGTATCAATGAAGCTTCCCGAAGACGAGGTAGGGTGGTTGTGAGAAGGCAACCATCTGTCCTAGTGGGCGAGTAGTTCTGGGGAATGATTGATACATGCGTAGGTTTAGGAATCAAGAAAGTTTGGTGCCACCTTATACCCACCTTCTTCAGATACCGAGATTTTTTCTTAACGCCCTAACTTACGCTTGGGACTACATCTTGGGGGAACAGCTATCATTTGTTGAATGCGGTAAAATTATCCTGCCATGATCGTTTTCTTGTATGTTTTTGTTTTTTGTTGTGTTGTATAAAATAAGGTTGGAGAAAAGGGACAAGATTATGAGAATAGAACATGTCAAAATATAATGACTATAAATCTACAAGGCTCTCCTTTTCCGTGACAGATTATGTACGTGAGAACAGTTCCCGGGACTCAAATCAAATCGATCAAGACAAAACACACCCATAAACTCTTGTGTTTGTTTAAGATTTAACCAAGAACCTAAAGAGCGGTCACCTCCAGTGTATCCGTGGAAAAGTGATCTAAAGTATCAATCATTGCCACAACTTCAGATAAAATGCTCATATACTCTTGGAACATCCTGGAGAACATCCACCAACACCGGAAAGTCTCGTGAGATAACTCTGGATCACGTTTAGCAAAATTATGAAAGTCGTCGTATTGAAAAAAAGTGGCAACTTGGACCAAGACAAACGTAATGATCTGCATTGGAAGCTTTTGCACTAATGGGTCTGCCAATGTAACTTGATGAAAAATTTGTGCGACTATCTTGAAAACTTGAAATGGCACATCCTGGGATACATACCTGAAACCTTGACTTCTCGCAAGCTCGGGAACCTTTGTCATTGCGTCTTTCGAGAGGATTATTATAGCCATGAGAGTTTTAGCTTCGGCAGCAACGTTTTCAATGATTGCATAATACTTCAGCACAGATATATCTTCAGCGTGCTGAAAACCGAAAGCATTGTTTGCTTTAATGATTGCTTCAACAAAAATTTGTTCTAATTCCAGTCTAGTGTCAAAGACTTCAGCCGTAAATTGGGCAATCAGGTCCACATCACGAATCATCTCTTTTAGAACTTGATCCGTGTAATTGGTATCGATCCTGCCCAGTGTCATCTCGTTAAAAGATACCAACAATCGCAATACTTTTGTAAAATTTCTTAGAGCCTTTTCTTCTATGTTTTTCACAATGGAAGTTGGGCATTCAAGTTTGTCAAGGAAAACTTTAATTGACGCACGAATATGGGCTTTGGAAGTTTTGGGCACTTCTTCATCAGAAGCTATGATGACAGGCATAACAACAAGCAAAAATACAACAAATAAGTGTGTGTAAATGTTGTTGTGTGAGGAACTAGTCAGCAAAAGAATCATTGCCCTAATAAATGTCTTCAGTAGATCATCATTATTATCATCAGGAAACTTTCCTGAATTGAATCTCTGAATAAACGGACCCAAGTCCACACCGTAGGTCATCAAAATAGCCAAAGATCTGTCCGTGTTGTCCTTGGCCCATTGGGACTGAAAACCCATTCCTGATCCCAACTTCTCCCAGAGCCTTGGCGAGCAGTCAGTGTTTGGGAATCTTGTGGATTTGTTCACATAGCTGGTCATATGTATGTGGGAGTTACAATCGCTGGTAAAGCTCCGATTTATAAGTTTTGGTTGCGTCAGTGAAGGCTCGGGCATATACTGGGGAGCCATACCATTGCTTTCATAAAGAGTATCGCCGATAGCCTGCGTGGTGCTGTTACAGGTCCTCGTGGCGGCGATATTCTTGAAATATTCCTGTAGTTGCGGAATATCGAGATGGAGAAAGGTTAGAATCTCCTCATCAACCACAAGCTCGTTCCAAGTGAAGCCGAGATAGTGGTACTTGGACATGCCCCTTCGACCAATCCGCTTTGAAATCAAGTTGGGGTAAAGGCTTTTGGTAAGTTTTCCCAATTTAGATGGGCCCAATATTAAATTTTCATCAGCAATATTAGGTAAGTTCGTGTCCTGTTGCAAGAGCCGCTGGCAGAGTATGAAGTATACTTTGTAGAGTGAAAGTCGGCTGACGCCGATAGGACCCTTAGCAGGATCTTTGACGAAGCTTAGACAAGACCTTATGACTTTCATGGCAAAGAACTCTCGGCGAAACTCGCGGAAGTTGACGGAGGTAACTTTAAGGGTATGAATTAATCCAGTATTAGAGTCGATTAAATCAACTTTGGAATCTCGGAAAGTTTCGAGAATAAGATGAAATACTTCGAGTCCATGTGCCTCCTTGGAGGTTTTAGACATATGGGAAAGATTTCCACCCAATTTAGGGCCAACACCGTAGTGGTTTTCATTGTATAGTAAATCGAAAAACTCATCTATTGTGACAGAGCGATGCCACCGCTTCAAAAGCTTTGCCAAGAAAGTGCTGAAATTGTGGGCGGTGACATTTCTGAGTGATGGAATGAGTTGGGCAAAAGACTTCCTGGCTCGGGACAGGATGTTGCGTTTAAATGCCGGTAATTGTGGGAGTTTGCTCGTGCAAACTTCCGTCGTTGGAACACCAGATATGATCGATTCTTGGGTTAGTTCAGATGGGTAATGGTCTTTGGGCTCTTCACTGTCAACTGTCAAGTTGAAAAAATTCGATTCATTTGGAATCTCTTCGGCAGAAGTTTCAGCTACAATGTCCTGGTTAGCTTTTATTGGTTTACCTGGTGGAAAATGATGATGCGGAACGTTCTGGAGGAGTGGGTGGGTCGAGATACATTCTGTTTGCTGGTGGAAAGGACCCGAATAATAAATTTCTTCCTGCTGGTTAGGCTTCTCCATTAAAACATGTCTGGGACGTATTGTGTCCGACGCCATATTTATATTCTCGGGTGCCTGAAAATCATGTACTTTACGAGAGGCGGTGAATTCAATCGGCGGAAATGTATACGAGTGATCGGCTCTTTGTTGGATTGTTGGCCATTCAACGTCTTGTGTTGGCATGTAGGGATAGCGAAAATAGGATGGTGGCAGGAAATTCCATTTTGGGGCATTGGAGGTGTGGTTCAGGGGTACAGAAATATTCAGAGACAAAACACGGTTCATCATACCAGGAAGCCTCATTGCCACGGGAAGTCGGTTTATGGAAAGCTGGTCTGAATATGAACTAATAGAAGATGAATTGAAATCATTTTCCGAATAGTGGTCTTGCCATTTGTAGGACAGTGATTCACTTGCAGACATTTTTTCTTATTTTTGTTATTCTTTAGTTCATCTAATTGGGGGATCTTAATAAAGGGACAAATCACGACAAGCGTTCAAATGTAGATCGTTCAGCCAGGTTTCTTCACGTTAGAAGTCTGTTTTTCTTGGTAGTCGCTTTCAAATAAAAAAATAAATACCTGGTCGACTACTTTGGTTGGTCAAATTTCTTTCCCAGTAACACAACAGAAACTTTCTGAGAAAAGAAACAATTGAGATACACACGAGCAGTTTTAGTAATTGAGAGTAACGTCACTAGAGGTACATCTAACCTGCGATAATTGCTCCTTTTATTTGCATGTTGTTTGGTGCAGACTAAACAATTATGCGGTTATCTGGACACGCATGAAGTACGCCGATCGGGTTGATAAGCTTATGTAGGTGAAATTGGGAAGGTTAAGAAATGTTATTGTTGTGTTTCGGATGAACGGAGCTGCCTTGGAGAAAGAATATGCATCAGTACTTTTTAATGATATATTGTCCCAAACAAGGGGGAGGAAACTTGTCTTACTTGCGCATCTCTAGTAATTTGTGTGGGCTACTACTATAAAGCATGCGATATTAGACGAGTATTGGCACCAGCAGAATGATGATAAAAAAAAAAAAGACAATGCCAGGCGGAATTGCTGAGTTATTTTGAAAAAGTGCGTATGAAGAGCAAACATAAATCCCCAGCAAGAAAGAAGCATGCAGCCGGGTTGAAAGAAGTAACCGTCCGACGAAGTAAAGGTGCAACAAAATATGAATAAAACGAACGCGGCTTTACTACTACACCCACCAGAGTACAAAAGAAGAAGAAAACACGAACCTGGAATATATTTATTCTCTTCATCTTCTTCGGTAGGAAGATTGCCCAGTAGCTTTGTAAGCGATACGGCCAACACCAAGCGCATGAGTCCCATTTTGGGTGGGGGGTGCCAACCGGAGTTAGACATATGGATTTGTCAGGTTTGCAGTCGCCATTTCGCACTTACAGCTCTAGAATGTAGTTGGGCGACAAGGCACCGGTGCAGTACTGCCTGGAATGGTCACTGATTGATAAAAGAAATGGGGGCATACGAGATTTGGGTGATCGAATTTGCATAGGGGTAGCAGAAAAATAACTTCTGTAGCTTTTATTTAAATCAGACTAAGCTGAATCGAAGAAAAGGATGTTAGTATCTAGTTGTGGAAATTCACGATTTAGAGATCGCTTCTCAAACCCGAAGCAAAAGGGCGAGTGTCTTGCGTCGGATTTCCGAAAGCGCATTTGCACAACCAGATATGCGCAGCTTTTGCTCACTTTCGAAAGCCCCAAAGCGGCAATGATAACGCGTTGGTTGTAAAAAAAAAACAAGAAAAAAAGATTGCATATACGAATAAGCTGGATAATCTTATCAGAGTAAAATTCTTGATTAGTGTAGTTCGTGTTTCTTTTTTTTCCCCCATTTTAAAGATGTCATTCATGTTAAAAGCAGTCTCCAAGATTTATTCATATGCGTACGGATCTGTAATGTGTGTGGTGATGATATGGTTTCATAGAATCCAAGAAATAGTGCTGCCCTTATAACGGCCATATCTATAAGGGGTCGTGATACAGCACTTGCATTCAATAAAATGTGGTACATCTCGTGTCTTTTCGCGAAGAAACGACAGTTGAAAATACTTCTATTTCACTATTTTGTGAAGTAAGACTAGAAAACAATAGAGCTCCCTCGGAGCGTGGCAATGTAATTGTGGATGCGGGAAATACGTCTCTTTAACTTTCACTCAACAATACCACAAATAATAGATTGTAGAGGGGAATATGTGGCTACTGGTATTATATGGTAGCGTGTATTCTTGGCGCCCTGGAATCCGACCGTAGATTCGCACATGATGAAAAAAAGTTCTAGGTCGGTGTTTACCCCTTGCTGTCAGTGTCCTTCGTGTTTTGGTTGCCGACCTCGTTGTCCGGTGTTGTATACTATTCGAACCTATTGTCTTCAGGGGCAAGAACCAAGCAAGTGTCAAGTTAAAGCAAATTGTTTTTCCAGTGCTTACGGAAAGTACTTGCACAGGTAGTAAAATAGCCAGTGGTTTTGTGCAACCAGCAAACTATTTACCCACACCCAACTTTCATTATAATACATTTGAATATGGAGCTCCCTTTTCAGGGCGATGCGTCCATGCACCTCGTATGCGTTATCCCGAAGCCGCGCACCTCTCCGGAGTTATTATTTTGTTTTGGGTTTTGATCAACTTGCATATGTTGCCCACAGCCCACTGCCCTCGTCGCCTCGGTCCGAACTTCCGAGCGAGGAAGCCTGGAAAACGGGCTAGAACATGAAAAAGTTCGTCGTGCCTCCCAACATTACTCTATCCTTTCCTTTTCCAATTTCTGATGTGCCGTCTCAAGGAGAACCCCGAAAGATGTCACTATGAACTTGTCAATGGAAAATACATACAATTCTTCTTAACAATCAACCATTTTTTATGTATGAGAACGATTATCCATTGCGACTGAAGCCCAAGATGATCCTTTTGGTTATTCCATAAAATCTAATATAACAAACATCTGCATGGAGTATTATGTACTGCGTTATGTGATTTTCAACAATGGGACGCGGAACTGTGGCGGAAGCCCATGACCGGTTCACAGCATCCATCTTCAAAAGTCCGCCCGATAGTGCCCTTATAAGATCTAGATAAGTATGTGCCTGTATCAAAAAATTTATGATTAGTCCCTTTGAAGTCGCTAAAAACACATCTCACAACTTGGGTTAATGAATCTTTCAGGCCATGGCCCATCACCGCATATCAACAGGTACCTTAGCCAAACACGGTACTTTTCTGGGGCTTGTTTTTTGGCCGAGCTTAATATGAATCTTGGGGTATATGGTCATTGATATAAAAGTCTTTTCAGTCTCTTAGGTGGTCCTAAAGCGAGTAAATCCAAACAATGACGAAAACCCGTGTTCATTTACTAACTTTTCAAGCAGATAAACAATTTCATGAATGGGTATTCCGTCAAAGCTTTCCGGACCCCTTTCAGAAGGATCTACTCTAATCCAGAGAAGAAACTCACAGACACTTTCTAATAACTTCTGGAAAACATAATTTTATTTCTGTGTGATCTCATTAGCTTTTTTGTTTTGGGCAATTGTGTATGGTAAACCCCGGTCGAGATCAGATCTAATGATTCGTCAAAGTGGGTACTAATTTGATCACTACTGTCGATTGAGCCTGGTCGCTGTTCTTCCAAAGAAATAAAACCGCAGAGTGACCTTTCCGTTCAAAAAACATGATTTCCCCAATTGTCTTCATCCAAAGAAAGCAGGTCTGGTCAAGAGCAGAATGTGTACATTAAGGTCAATTTCGGTAAGAAATTCACCTCCTTATTATGGTTGTGTCGGGTTCAGTCACCGTAACATTGGTAATCTAACCGCATTTGACTTATGGTGTAGAAGGTTCAAGTAATGTCTCGCTTAAGGAGACCACTTCAGAAATAACATCTGTGTACTCTTGAAGCATGGTAGAGAAGATCCACCACGCCTTGAATGTTTCCTTCGATAATTCAGGATCGCGCTTTCCGAAATCATGAAAGGTCGCGTATTGCATAGAATTCGATATATGGATCATCATGAAGGAGATTACTGGAATAGGAAACTTCACAATCAACGGGTCTGCCAACGTAGCTTCATGAAAGAGCTGAGTAGATATCTTGAAGATTTGAAAAGGCACATCGTGAGGCATGTGCGTTGAACCAGAACGTTGGTCATATTCCGGTATGTGCAGCATTTTATCCTTAGATATCATAACAATTTTCTTTAGAAGTTTCGAGAGCCTTGTGATTGTTTCAATTTCATAACTATCTCTTGATGCCGCAGTATCGTTTGGGAGGCTGAAATTGTAAGCGTTCATTGCAATGACAATCGATTGGATATATGATTCCTCCAATAACAGTATGTCACCAAGGCTGTCGGCTTCGCAAGCAGCAGCCAGTTCTAGATCATGGATCATTTCTTTTAAAACTCCTTCCGCGTAAGCTGCTGCACTTTTACACAGTGTCATTTCATTGAGCGTGAGCATCTTCCTCAAGGTCCGGGTGAAGATACTTAGAGTGGCTGTATCCACGGTGGAAACATTTGAAAAATCGGTTTCAAGCCTAATGACACATTTCGTCACAGATTCACGAAACTGCACCTTGTAAAGCACAGGGACTTCTTCATCTGAAGAAACAACCACTGGAAGCACCAAGAGGAAAACCACAAGGTACAAATGCTTGTAGAATTCGGTTTGCGCCGAAGAACTCAGCAAACGAAGCATGGCGTGGAAGATAGTCCGCAGTAGGATCTCAGGGGTTCCATCAGAGAGCACGGCAGAGTTGAAAGTATCGACAAGGTACTCTAATTTCAAGTTGAAGGGCGACAATGCATCCAAAGATCTTTTCATGGCACGTGTAGCCCATTGTGATAGCCCTGGCACTTTATTAGTGGCTGTCGTCCAGATCCGTGGGGAGCAATCGGAGATGGGAAATCTGGATGAGAGGTTTATGAAAGAGTGTAAAGGTTTATTAGACACAGGAGTGACACGAACCATCGGCTTGTTTGATATGGGCATTGCTGTTTGGGTATAATTTCGGTTCAAGGGGGGAGTGCTGGAGTGGTTTGTCTTTGTGGAAGTCCGGAAAAGTTCGTCTAGTTCAGGAATACTGAGGTCAAGCAATTTCAACATGTTGACATCCACTATAGCATTTTCCCATGTGATGCCAATATAATGGTATTTTGATTCACCTCTTCTTCCTAATCTCTTTTGAATCAAGTCTGGGAAAACTATCTTGGTGAGCTTACCTAGCCTGGAGTGACTCAATATAATACCTTCACTAGAATCATTCAACAAATGCGGGTACCGTTGCTTTAATTGATGGCAAAGAATGTAGTATATCTTGTAGACAGAGAGTCGAGAAAGAGACAAATGGATCAGAGAGCCACTGTCAGCCTTTCGAACGGAAGAAAAAATGATTTGGATAGCCAAGAAGGTCCGTCGAAGTTCGTGGAGGTTATAATAATTTAGTAGAGCGTTTTCCACTGGGACACCCAGGAGGAGCGAGGCTGTAGATTGAGGGTTTGCAAAGGTTTTGAGCACGAGGTCACATAGTTTGAATGCTTTGATTTTGTGCTCGGCATTAAAGTTTTGGGACATCCCGAAGTCCGGTTCACTTAGAGCCATCTCACCATCAACATGCTGGTTATTGAAGAGAAATTTATAGAACTCGTGTAAAGGCATATGCTGATGCCAATCCTTCAAAGTTTCCATCAAAAGAGCAGGGATATTATTAGCCTTCGCTTCCCGAAGAAAGGGCACAAGTTTTAAGAAGGACTCTTTCACCTCGGGTGGAATCTCGTTATCCAAAACAAGCGTAGCAAGTTTTGACCCATTTGAGCTTGACAGTAATAAGGAATTGGATTTTGTATTTCGGCTGGAACGCTCGGAATCGGTGGTGGAGTCGTCCCGTACTGAGGGAGCGTTTAAGTTGTGTAATGTTGGAGGCGTTGGGAGTTGTTCTTTCGAAGGAAGTTGATTAGATTGATTAATGGGAGCATTCTCGCTGATAGGCTTAGCGTCAAATTTCAGCGGAAGGTGAGGTTTGTGCCCCGTTTCAGGCCATGGATGAGTAATGCTCGGAATGTAAGCAGGATTCAGATGAATCGATCCGTTTAATTTTGGAGCAGGTAAGTTATGAATCAGAATAATGGGGCTGGGGACCGGAAATGATTCGCCACTGTGCACAGGAAAAGATTTATTGGTGGGCACTTGCGGAGGATATTCGGCCTCCTTTTGAATATTATTTATAGTGGGAGTTTGGGACTGGTGGTACATTGCTGGGTCGTACGAAGGATTGACCTGTCTATAAGAATGAGGGGCCAAAATGAACCTCGGGACCAAGGTCCAGAAGAGGGGTATGAGGTAGGGTGTGGAATATAACTATGGTCAGTTTCCACATGGTTGCGTGTGGCATTTTTCAAGGCGTCAATACTCGGTAGAGACACAGTCCGGGCGTTCTCAGAGGTAAGAATGTGTGGAGTGCCTGATGGGGAAAGGGACAGTTCCGGAGTAAATGTTCGTTGCCTTTTATGCGATGCAGAACCATTAGCAGACATGTCCAATCGAGAGTGGGTGATATTAAAGGGCCTCTGCAGTTAGTGGTCTGGCGGGTTTGACCGTTTGCCACCTTTTTCTGAACGTAATGACCCTTCGGAATGATACCAAATAATGGGCAAGATCTTGTATTGGAAATACGCGGGAGTCGAAGAATCTTTCGATCAAATACCCCATGTAGTATTTTGTGATGACGTGAAAAGGATATTCCAATATCACTGCAGCGAGATCCGAATCCTTGTTATGCAAGAACCTTGTAAAAGAGTATCTGAACCGAGAGTGAGGTGGATCTTGAATTCATCCTCATCAAACAAACTCTGCTGTGCATGCAGGATATCGGGCTGTCAATAAATCTAGTACCAAGGAGCAATGATATGTGGAGCATACGGATTGAATAATGGGTTTGTCGGATCGAGCGAATTTTTTTCTGGATGATCGGTAAATAAAAAAAGACACAAGTATAATTATTCGTTTTTTTTTTTTTTTTTTTTTTCACATGTATAGCCAACGCAGGGGAATGTCAAAATACACCGCAATTGGTCGGCTGCGGGATCTCTTATGCAGAAGCCGAGTATCACGTGAGCCCAACGTGACTCGTTTATCTGCGGGACTCATTTATCTGTGCGACTCGTTTTTTCTGTGTGACTCATTTTCCCCGCGTGACTCATTTTTCATTGTTATTCTGCTACATGTGTGTGTTGAGGTACGTTTTATGGAACACAAGATGGGCTTCTTAGTCTTACAAATGCGGAAACAAAATAGTATTGCACGAATCAAATTGCGCGAAAATTTCAGGTGGGAATCGGAAATCTATCAGGCCTCCCGCGAAATTGCATTGACACGGCTGAAAAGCAGCACGGTTGTCAATATGCGTGTCGAATCAAATCTTGTTATAAGTTGCACGTGATGAGACATTAATTGAGTTATGTTGCGGAAATGGGGTTCTGTCACGTGACATGGTGATTCCCGGTTAGCCAAAGCAGTGAGAGACAAAAGGAAATGGAAAAGAGTTTTTCCTTTTTTCTGCACGGGCTACCAGTGATATTAGTAACGGGATAATCCTGAAATATTGCATTTTTTGAATTGATAAGACTATAATTGAAAGTTTCTGGGGGATCAAAATAGGCGTATTGGGCATTGCACGACCATCTTCAATGGACGCCCGAGACTGCAAAATTACAAACGGGGCAGATTAGCTAGATAAAATAAGATCTGATTGAACACCCTGGGTGAAGTTGCGATCTGTTGTAGGTTTTTTTTTTCTATATGGTATATAGTTTTTAGTTTTGGTAGGGGAGTCTGAAGACCTTCTGACAATAACGTCCAGTAATCTGATGATTCTTTAAAAAAAAAAAAAAAAAAAAAAAAAAAAAAATCGAGGTGGATTAGGTTAAAGTGCAACATATCCGAGCCACCTTCCAAAGTTACCAACGTCGTAAAGCCCGTGTGATGGTTAGCGCATCTGGCTGTTTGTCTCACACAGTTCAACAGAAAGTATGTAAGATATATACATGACTACCGTATCACGTGATTTGTGGCAGGATCTTTAAAACTGGTTGCTGGCTGGCTAATATGGTTATTTCAGTGATAATTCATACAAGACCGTGTCCAAGGGAAACTGGTGGCCTATTTATAGGGCTTCATAGGAGACGATACTTTCTAGAAGCGAGGTGAGCAATACCATTGGCAGAGTCGCCTGAGATTAGATGAGTAATATTGGATACCTATCAATTAGATTCCAGTTGCATATCTAATTTATTCAATGATAATGTTCTACAATAGCTCTTTTCTTAGGGGAAAGTGCATCTATTATATTTTTACTGAAACGAGCCATCGAAGAGGGTAAGTCGGTTGTGCAAGAGATTACATGGTAGACATGCCTGACATGTTCCCGATTCAGACAGAATGAGCTAACGTGGTGGTCGAAATGTGGGACTAACCCGTGTGATTCAAAATCCATACGGCGAGGTTTCTACGTGGTAGACTAAAGTAGATAAGTATTGTCATGGAACAGGTAATGATACCACATCTTACGAAGAAGAAATTTGGTACTGTCTTGCACTAGACTAGTTATGTCTAGGAATGGACCCGAGGGTCGTATCCCTGTTTTATAAGGTGTTTCAGGGGTGCTCGTCAAGTTACAGAAAACAGACTTGTAGCCATCTGGGGAACCTCACAATGTCCATCGTAGTAGACACCTCTTTAGGGTCCCAATGCTATCCTCAGGACTCTTAAATAATGTATATAATGGGTCTTGGCAGGTAATTAACGTATGGTTGAGCACACACCCTGTGGTCGTGTTCTAATCTCAAACGGATGATGTGGATTACTACGGCCAATTCTGAAAGATATATACGTAGTTTTTCTGGCCAAGAATGTTTCAAGGCCATTCATTCTATCCTTGCTATATCAGCGATCTACCGGTTTCCTGCCTTAGTATCTACCGCTTCTTTGGTACTTGTCGACTACTATTATTACAAGATACCAAATCCCCATATATATGTCCCCAGTAGGGATAAATTCCCCTTGAAACCACACTGCAGATATATCTGAAATGGTAACCTGCTGCGAAGTTTTACTTAACTCCTCTTCCTTTGGAGACTATCATCTAGCCATGATAGTTTTTCTTCTGTCTTTTGCAAAACTAAAGATACAAAAAGTTTTTTGGGTCATTAACCCTAAGAAACCTACCTATAATGTGGTTCAATGTTTGTTTACGATAAATATAATGGTAGACCTGATCTGTCAAGAAAAATATCACATTTGAAATAGTGCAACTTACGTGTGGAAGTGCTTTGAAGCCTCTCATTTGAACCAACAGCATCTACGGCCATACACGTATATCCTTGAAACATGATAGAGAAAATCTACCATGTTTTAACAGTTTTCCTTAGGCAAGCCAGGAGCACGTTTTTCGCAGTCATGAAATATGGTAAATTGCATCGATGCTATGGCACTGAGGATCATGGATGTGAGCACGGCCATTGAACGATTCAACATGGAAAGAAGACCCCACTATCATAATAATATGATATGGCTATATCTTGGCGTGCATCAATCAAACTTTTGATTTGAGCAATCTCTGGTATCATCGGCATATCCTTTGATGTCATTATAATATACCCTTTTATGACTTAGGATAGGGTATAAACATCGTTGATGCTATTATCGAGCCTCCCGTTAAAATAATTAAACGAATACGGATTCATCAGAATAGTGATTGACTGACTATAGGATTCCTCCTTTAAGAGCATTATTTCGATTCCACTTTACTAGCACCCATCAGTTTTATGACAATATTCATTTCTCTTAGGACTTCGTTGGTCTACGTAAACTTGACCTTGCGCAGTGTCTGCTCATTAATCATAACCAATTTTCTCAAAACTCGTGTAAACGAAAAGAGACTGTTCTCATCAACGGAAGCCAAATGAGAAATTTCTTCGTCCAGTTGCAGTTCACGAAAGGTCCACCAAAGTGTGTTGATTACTGTTAGATAGACTAGGTAGGAAGAAATGGCCAAGGAAAATATCAGGACGAGGATGACAACATATAAGTGTAAAAAGGCTTCTTGTGGTGCTGACCAATGTTCCAACTCATTTATTGCACGAAATACCAGTATCAGGACGAAATAACCATCTTCGGTAGATAAACCCAGTGTTGATGGTCTGGACAAGCGGCCCCCATCGGATATCAAAAGCCTCAAGGGCTTCCAAAGACTCTTGTATACACCGCATCGCCCAGAAAAGATTGATGGGGCAACGCAGCATTCACCGAATTCCCGAAAACAGGTGAACAATCATACTCGGGATATCGCATTGACAAATCAACTGAACTATACGGAATTCTGACAGGTTTAGATTGTATTTCTGAATTCGAGAAAGTTGTGGTGTTTTTGCGGGTGTGGTTTGTTGGTGAGTGTCGTGTTTTGTTACCACAACTTGCCATATAATTTGTAACAAGTTTAGTGTCATGATTCTTGAAGTGCTCTTTGATTTGTGCTAGGTCGAGGTCTGCCAAATTTAAAATGTCTTTGTTGACTACGTCGCCATTCCACTTAATATTCACATAGTGATATCTGGAGTCTCCCCTTGGGCCTCGCCTCCGTGAGGCCAATTCAGGATACGTTAACTTAGCGAGTCTACCCAAATGCGACATTCCTAATACAATATTATTATCTAGCCCCTGCTAATTGATGGTGATCTCTCTTGGAGCCGGAGGCTATGACAGAGAATATAGTAAACTTTGTAAACCGAGAACCGTGGAATACTGCTAGTTTGGGGACTGTTCTTGTCTATTTTCTTAACCGATCCCAAAAGGAACTTGATTGCCAAAAAACTCCGAAGAACCTCATGGAGGTTTACAGGGGACATATCAGATCTATTGCGTATATCCTCAGGGGAAAAGGACGCACGTTGTGCCGGGTTGTGAAGCGTGCTAAGAACTAGATGGCATAGTTTAAAGGCTGTGACGGTTTTTCGCGGTATGTTCGCCGGTAATACATTAGCAATCTGGAAGGAGTCACAGTCGGCATTCCACCTATAAAGAAAATGATAAAATTGCTCCAAAGTGAAATGGTGATGACATTGCTTCAAGCATTCCACTAGGACGCCACAGTAATTACGAGCATTCGCTTGGAGAAAGAACGGAAAAAGCTTGGCAAATGCTTGTCTCGCGTCCGCGGAAGTTTGACGTTCTTCTTCTGTTTCATTAAAAGGTCGCACTTTATGATTTTCAGGTGGACATCTTGGGGTTTCTGAAGTCGATTTAGGAACATCTACACCATCATCTGTGTAATCTATTTGCGTTTGTATAGGTAGGTGTGATGAATATTCTTGTTTTGGATAGGACGGTGCTGACGAGGGATCTTTAAAGACACTATAAGCAGGCATGGAATGATAAATCGGCGATATTGGTGAGTAGAAACCATGGGGGGCTTGATATGTGGGCAGAAACTGGTTACTAGGGTCCAATTTGGTGGGATGACCCTTGTAATTAACAGAGTAACCCGCATCATGTTTTGGTGGTGACCAGCTTAGAAGCAGTTGAGGTCCGGGGTTTGCTGAAAGCGTGTGCAAAAGTTCAATCGATGGTCTGCACAAAGAACCCAGCAGCGGGGAGGTCAAAGCGTGTGTTATTTGCTGTATATTCGGTAGTCTAGTCTTTGACTGGGATAGTGAAGCGGGATTTCCGTTAATAGACTTAAACTCGCTGTGATGATACTGGAGAGGATCGCATGCAAAGTGAAGTTGCTGCTCAGGGTGGTGGGTGTCGTATCCAGAGCTACTTATGCGTGGGACCTTGGGCAGAGTGACAATCGTCGCAACGGGTAAGAATCTATCGACAACCCGGTTAACGTTCGCATCCTCTCGAGGAAACTTGGGTATATTCTGCTGGGCAGGAGAGGAATTTCCTGGCATGCCAATTGAGCGAATGCCAACGGAGCTTTAAGAGAGTGGTAATGGTAAAGCTTAATTCGTGACACCTTCTGGAGTTAGGGCTCACAGTTGAGTTCGGCTTTAGGCAGTGCTGCCCTTAGGAGTTTGAGGGGAATAGTCGTGCCAGAAAACCTCGTTTACCTAATGAAGACGTCAGCAAAAATAGTCTTCTTTGAGTAAGAATCTGACTAGAAAAGAGAGGTCTACACCAATGTGGATAATCTATCCACTAGTAAGTACAAGCTAGAGTAACATTTGTTCCTCCATGGTAAACATAAAAGTAGAATATGCTTAGATGCAAGGGGTTAAGGCAGGGTAGTTTAGCCTGGAGCAATGAACGAGCCGTGTTCGGGACCGACCAAAAGTGGCCATACAGGATGAGGATAACTATTCGTACGACGCGTGCTTCGCTAAATTGGTGTGTTATAAGGGTGTAGCTTCTAATCAACGGGGACAAAATACAAGGGCAGTTTGTCTCGGTTGTTGGCAGGGTTTTTGGTCGAAAATTGCAACTAGTTTTCTTCAAAAAGGGTAAATTTCCAAGAAATGACAATGGTTGCTCGAAATAGATGGAGCAATGGCTGATTGGAATTGCTATGAGATCATCGTATATACATAGAATATATTTATGTCCATGCACCTGGACGCCTCAATGTTCTGTTATGTGCAGGGCGGTTCAAAAAACCGGACTTAAGGGGAATGTTAAAAAGACACGTTTGTTGAAAAGTAGCAAGGACAAATTGCGTGTTTTTCCAGCTGAATGTCGAAAGCCATGTAGTTTTCGTCTAAACAATATTTTTGGACATAGCACGTGCATTACCTTAGCTGTTATCGTATTTCGAGGGTGTGCCATAAGTTCTAGTAAAGGATGTGTTAAATCGCGGTCACGGTTGCCGGATATAACATTTTAGTCTTACGAGATTTTTACGGGGTGCCTTCGCGGTGTCCAATTTAGGGGATCACAATTCGAACATTTTTTGTGGGAAAATCCTCGCCCTTATCTCCACTAAATATTTTGAAGTCGCCGAGACTTGCCGGCTTGTCGCGAAGTCCTCCCCTGTGAGTATCACAAAATTGGCGCTATGCGTTGTATGCACGCCAATCTTCACCCGTGGTTGCGCATAATTTTCTGTTGAAATTATAGGGATACTGGTGTTCAGGGCACGTGTCCGCAGAACACGTGCTGGATAAGACTAAGGGATGATTGTGATGCGAGACTGTACCTCTTTTGGTTGAGTAAAATTAAAAGGTTTTCTGGTTACTGTGAAGAAATATATCACTCTGCTGGTTGCTTTTGTCGCTACGGGTGACTTCAAGTACTAGAAGCTCCGATGTTTTTTTCGGTATCCTGAAGACACGGGCATATTATGGACTCAAATCGAGCTAAGCCAGAAATCTACTACGTGAATATGGGTTTAGTAATAGTTCAATGTGTACTATACGGTTGATGTAGTGAATCACTGTTTGGGTGAATTTGGCGGTGGGCTATTCATTACTCAGTGAGTAATCAATTTATTGGACTCTCATGTGGCTTGTATCACACATATGTGATATCTGGTAATCATAGTAATCGGTAAAAGTATCAAAGAAGCGGTATATACTAAGAAAAACGGTACATCGTTGAATATAGCAAATATAGTAAAAATGAGTACTAAAAAGTGACGGCCTAGAAACATTCTTGCCCGGGCAAACTGCGTTTATATATTGCGAGATAAGCCCTAATAATCGCGCATCACCCCTTAAAGATAAGGGCGCGATTAAAGGGTGCGATCATTCCACACCTGATCTACCTGACAGCTTGGAGGTTCTTTCAGAATGGGCCGTCACTAGGGAGAACTATCTAGAAAAAAATTGTACATTTCATTACAAGAGAAATAAGGTAAGCGTTACATGTGTGTGTACAATGACGTATGACGAATGTTCTGGCCATTTGGAATTGCGACACCAAGAACAGTAGAACGCGGAATGAATATATGACTCAGGCGTATAGAAGAACATGGGCAAAAGCGCCGTGTTTGTTTACGGGCCCGCACCAAATGCATGTGTGTTGAGATAAGTCCTACATGGAAATAACGATTCTAGTGTTTATTAGGAAAGTTGTCTCTTTTGAATGTCCAGCCAGTATATACTCTTGAGGCTGGAAATGATAATCTTGTTGATACTCACATAGATGAAAGATAACTTACGAAGGTGTTTTTTGTTAGACTTCGTAAAAGCCTATTGATGAGGATCGTCGCTGTTGTTGTATACTTTGAGTGTTATCACTTCCAACCACCAGGGTAGTACACCTCCTTACCTTATTGAGTAAGTACACAGACTTTTCTTGGATGACGTAATGCTCACTCGAACTTTAGCGGAAGATTCCGGTGGTGGTGTACTAGTGTTTTCACCCATCAACCAGTGTAACCATGCACTTCACATTGAACGGGAAAATTATAAATTCCTCTTTTTGAACTTTGAGCTACGTATTATTAAATTTGTTACCCGGATATATGTATGGGAATATGTTAAAAGTTCCGCGTGTTTTCTTATACTGGAACCCTCATCATTTCATATTGGTCTTTTGAAGTTATTTTTTCTCGTATTAATGCAAACTGTTGCATTCAAGTTGGAACTGTCGTCGCTGGGTCAAAATCCGGGTAAAATCTTCAAACTAAACTTTCAAATAATATCGTGGGTTTTGTAAACTCATGATTATCTGAGAAGATAAAGCGTTTCCTAGTCACAATAGACTAGATTCGCAGAAGGGACAATGTCCCTTTCCAGACAATCTGGTAAACTAAGCTCTAATTTGAAGCTGCTTGAGAAAATACCCATCTTCGACGTCCCGGTTTTAAACATCTTCTACATCCACGCCAATATAAGAATTTGCGGGTAACATCGCCAAACTTTATATATCCATGAAACCATTTCATTGTGTTGATCACGTGCCCACTTTCATGTTTTTTTTTTCACTTTCTTTAATCCGTGCTTGTGTTGATAGCACGTGACTGGCCTAATTTGCGAGCTTGCTCAAGCAATGTCTTCAAATATACATAGATGTCATCAGTAATGCCGTTAAATTTGAATGAAAAAATTCAAAAAAATTCTCTTTTGAAAGTGGGCTCCCAGTTATTTTGAAAAGTGCAGTTAGGTCTAGAAGGGTGCCCAAATTCAATGTTTTCACATAGTTTGCACTTGTTTATATACAGCAAAAAGCCCCAATACATACTGGAATGTGATTATCCCCAAAGTCACTGGCAATTGTAAATATTAATGGTATAAACCATGGAAGGTCGTGGTGATTCACATGGTCGCAGAATTAGGATAATTGTCACACCTTACCTACTCATGAAACCAATTATGCTTCAAGCCATGGGAAGTTGAGTTAACAAGAGGCGACACTTTTTGTGAAGGTAGCGGCTACAAAGCATAATCCTAACAGAGGCAGCCATCAAAAGCAGCGGATAGCCCAAAAATACAACCGAAGTTTGCCGTCAATATGGGGCTCCTGACACACGAGGCAGACTTACACAAACCAGAGGCGGTGGTTCTATTTCGGTAACACACTTCTGTCGGACGAAATAAGTCCAGATTTGGTAGGGTTAGAACACACGAGTGATAGGGACACAGCGAGTTTTCACATGCATGAAAACAATCTTATATATAAAGCATGTTTAATGGCCCAAATGATTTTCTTTTCACCTCGTGCAATCTGAGATCTCTTATCCCAAGGCTACTTTTTGATGGAAGCAATCTCTAGACTCCGTATCAAAGAAACAATTTCCGAGCATATGCTCATATACTCTTGATACATCAGGGAGAACACCCACCAGCTTTTGAAGATTTCAGTGGAAAAGTCCGGGTCATGATTTCCAAAATCACGGAAGCTTGCATATTGCATCCTATGTGTCTTGTGAAGCATTATAAAGGATATCATTGGAATTGGAAGTTTCATCACCAATGGTTCTGCCAAGGTGCGTTGGTGAAAGTCTCGCACTCCTAACTTAAAAGCTTGAAAAGGCACATCTAGGTTTATCCGGTTGAGCTCTTGAGCCGGCTCATGGTAATTGATTCTTGACATACTATCCTTAGTCACCATATCAGAATCCTTAAAGGTTTTGGCAAGTTTTGAAATGGCGTCTGTGAGGGACTTGTCGCTTGCTTTTGCATTCTCATCCACTGGCTTGAAATTATAAGCGTTCATGGACAAAATAATCGACTTGATATATGTTCCCTCTAACGGCAGTAAGCTATCAAAGCTCTCGGGCAGCGCGCACCCCGACATTTCCAAGACACGAACCATTTCACTCAAAACCCCTTCGGCGTAATCCGCTTTGATCTTGCACAGAGACATTTCAATAACAGATCCCATCTTTCTCAAAACTTTTATGAAGACCGTCAAGCTCACTTGGTCGTAAGAACCACAATGAGTGTATTCATTGTCAAGCCTCGTTTCACAAAGCTTTATGGACTCGCGAAGTTGTCGTTTTAGACTCAAAAGGAATTTCTGTGTCCGAAGCAACTGTTGCTGGAAAGATCAAGAGTAGTACGACGAGGTAAAAGTGCATGAAAGCTTCCTTTTCGGATGAAGCTTCTCGCAAAACATTAATTGCCCGACAAGCGGCTTGGGGAAGGATGGCAACATTGCCATCATAGTATTTACCAGCTTTGAAGTCGAGAATTAGCTGTTCCAATCCCACATCGTGTTCACACAATGCGGCCACTGATCTCTTCAAGTTATCGATCACCCATGGAGCCTGGTCGGGCACTTTGTTTGGTGTAGTTTCCCAATCCCGAGGAGAACAGTCGGAATATGGATATGTGAAGGACAAATCAACATAACTGTGCACAGGTTTTCCGCAAACAGCTGGTTCATCCCTCCGCGGCTGTGCTTCTATGCCTCTTGAAATACGTTTCTGAGCTTCTTGAGGTTTTTTACCAACACGATGAAAGCTACTCGCCGGCTCAACTTTTATATGCGAATGTCCGAAATATTCCTTAATCTGCGGCAATCCAAGGTCGATCAACTTGAGAACATCTGTGTCAACTAACGACTTATTCCAAGTAAACCCAACATAGTGAGATTTCGATTTGCCCCTTTTCCCCAATCTCTTTTTCACAATGTTAGGATAAATCAAATTGGTGAGCTTACCTAATTTCGAATGACCCAAGACGATATTACCGCTAATAGAGTACAGAATACCTGACTTTTGAATGAGCTTTTGACAAAGAATATAATAAACTTTGTAAACCTCCTCGCACGAAACACTTAAGTGCTTCATCGGGGAGGCTCCAACTCTTTGAACCGAAGCAAATAAGATTTTGATCGCCAAGAATGTACGTAGAAGTTCGTGGAAATTAACTGACGGTACCAGTAAATTTTCCTCTGAAGTGGATTTGATGCAAGGTGCTGGTGGCTGATTTTGGAATGTTTGAAGAATAGTAGAACAATACTTGAGACCTTTGTGCTTCAGTTCAAAAATTTCGGGAGTCTCATTTGTAGACATTGTAGGATTCACGGAAGAATCGAAAGTTACATCACTGTCAATGTAAAGCAAATGGAAGAGATTGTCTAAGGGAATGTGTTGATGGTGACTTTTCAAAAACTCCACCAAAAAGCCACTAAAGTTATGGGCGTTTATTCTGCCGAGCTGTAGAGTAGAGTTTTTGAACGCCTCTGTTGTCTCGTTTAGAGTTTTGTATTCTTTAGTCGTACCCTGACTTGAGATCTCCGAGTTTTTCACCAGTGGCGGTGAAGCCATGTGATCTTGTAGATGCACGTCAGGTGTAGTACTTTCGTTTGCTCTGTCGGTCCTAATAGGTGTATTTGATGATTGCAGTGGGATTGATCCGGTGTTTGTTGAGCATTGTGTCTTTATAAGCAGATGAAGACACGGATTGTGAGAATGTGTCAGGCACAGATCTGGTTCTTCAACAGAGAAGCGGCAGGGAGAGGTGCTATTACTAATACTTGTTGAATCAAAAGAATCTGAACTTGTTTGTTTCGATCTCGCTGGTCTTTTTTCTGGGGAAGTTTCTCTGGCTACCTGCAATTCCTGCCCAATGACAGAGTTTGAATTTTCGACCGAATACAAATTCTCGAACTCAGAGAAAAAAGGTAGATTCGTTATGTTGGTTTCTCGGTCGAAACCAAAATCTCCTTGAGCTTCTCCGGGAATGCTTGACAAATGCGGGATGGTGTGGGAAAGAGTGTGCAAGAAAAGGGGGATGTTGTGAATGGTAAAAATGACTAAATTCGGATAAAGTTGGTACCAAACTGACACCGTTGGTTCGGCGGGGATGGCTTTCTGACAACGCGTCCATTTCTAATGAAGTTGAGCCAAACGTCACTTCTGCCGAAACTGGATTGTCCTCTCTAGTACAGATCTGCTGAGGTTTGTATGCTTGGGATGGATTAAGGCCGCGTGAAACATAGTCTGAGAGAAGTAACCACAATGTCAGCAGCGATAAATGATTTCAGCTTGATCACCGATCCCTTTTGTTTCACTTCCAAACCTGCAAGAATAATTTGGACCTATTCCAAAACTGTCTCGGTATGACGCAGTATATGTGTTGCTGGTTTCCAAAAGTCAATGTATTCAGTAAATAGACCTAAGTATCGATACCGATAGAGACTATAGCTATGGATGTTCGTCACGGAAAGTGCAAAAAAAAACACGAAAATGAATCATTCCAGGGAATGAAATAGTAGTCAATATGCTAGCCGCAACTTCAAAAAAATAAAAAAAAAAAAAAAAACATTAAAAATGAAACTATACCCCATACAGGAACTGAATATATGGGGTTACTCGACGTTCACTACTGGCCCAGATTTTTTCAAAACCTTGTTGGTAACCATTCTTCATAACTGAAGTTTTTTCGGGAAATCTTATAAGATTTTTACATTCAATATATCTGATATATTTGGGATACAGAGGTGGCCTTTCCGTTAAGGGATGGACTTCGGACCAGTTAAATGCACACTAAAGTGATGATGTCTAAAAAATGTCCTCATGAAAATGCAACAGTCTGCACAAATATTACCAAATGGAGCCGCGCGTGGTTAGAAAAACCGTGTGGCTTCAATAGTGTAAAAATTGCACATATCTCAACTAAAAAAACATTATACATAGTAGACACATTCTCTTTGAAAAGTTTAGATCCCAGTGGAAAAATCACCGGCTTATCGCTAATCTTTTTTTTTTTTTGAAAATCAGGACGATACAATATTTAAACTCGGTTAACTCCCCGTGGGCATCCCTCCTCTTGGTTTTGAGCTCGGCTCAGATATGGACACAACCTGGTACTGTAGGGCCCGCACGCTGATAAGGCGAGTTTCCCACCAAGCTATTTTTTTACCATCATTAACCTTTGAAAAATAGAGGTCAGACCACATAACTCGGAGGAGGAGAGCCGATCTCATTAAGCTTGAACCAATGCCCGCTGGTCGGTATCTTATAAAGGCTGGGTGTATACCGCTTTACACGTCGGTTGTCAAAACTTTCAACATTTTGTTGAGGTTATTCGTCTTTTCGAGAAAATATTCCCGCATCACATCTCCGTGCATGTCTGATGCACGCGGGTATGATTGCTCTCATGTTTCGCACGGAGATTGCTGTGCTCTCACTATAAGCCCGATAATTTGCCGTGTGAGTACGTCTAACTATAAGAGGAAACATTGTATGCACATGGCGACTTATAGACAAACTGAACGTGCTCGTCTCCTCCTCTTTCCATGCGATATCGATTTGTCTCGTGTTCAAAAAGGAATTTCAGTATAAGACACTGAAAGACCTGTAGCCATATGGTCATTTTCTTTTGATATCCAGCATTGATTCATATACCATACGTACCACACTTATACTATATCATCTTCGAAATTTTTTCACAAGAAAGTTGGGAATGCCATTTTAAGAAAACATACAAGAAAGATCTCAACGTAGGGAGAAAGTTCAATTCACCAGGCCAACAGGCACCATCGAATGGGTGTCATTCTGGAACTGATTTCTTCAAAATTAGAACACCCCGATTTTCAATGAAATAATGATGACGACGGTCCTCAGGGGGCAATTATAAACCCCAAATCGTGTTAAAATATCACAGATGCCCAGGGCCCAGTAGGATAAACCACAGTTGACATTTCCAGGAAAAAAACGATATACCATTCTCAAAAAAAGTAAAGGCCGGTGGTCCGCAGCTAAAACTTTCTGACTTGTTTAAAAGTTTATAATCACTTTTATTTCAGCACGTAAGGGTGTTTTGATCACGTGGAATGTATATTCTTGATCAGCGATGCAATTCCACTATAAATCTTTGTTCCTCTTTAAATTATGTCTGGGCCTTAGCGTAAGTTCTATTCCTATAGGATAAAGTCACGAATGAGCCTATTAACTATAAACTGGATTATTACAACATTTTTTAAGAGTGTCATGTCTGGGGAAGTCGACTACGCATCTATTCAAGGATAAAAGACTGAAAAGGTGACCTTAAAGACTACTTTAATGTAAGAATAGACTGACATTGTAGCCAAAACAATCATCCGGCAGCTAAAAGGTTTCTTTTATTTCAATAAGGAAGTTGAAGCTGGCGACTCTCCTTTATTCGAAGGATTTCCCCAGGAGTGTCTATAAGACACGGTATTTCTAAGCAACTGTGGAAGACGCCACGTGAACGCAGCCATCAAGTCACTAATGTCAGATGTGGATCACAGCATGGTATGAGGCCCAGAGTAAGGGTATATTTTTTCTTATCAATGAAGCTCTGTATTTTTAGCATACATTTGTGCCAGTGGATTGGATTTAATTTGATGTGAGAAAAAGTAGATGGGGCAGCCTAAAATAGGGGGCATAGCTATTTTTAAATCTATAAAAGTTGCGGCCTTCGCGTATACTTCTTTTAATAGGCTGGCGTCATAGAAATTCAACAGTGTCCCACGTGATGTCCCTAAACGAGAACGCAACCGTGCAACCACGATCGCAATAGAAAAGCACAAGTTTTTTGGGGGGGGGTTTTTTTTGCAAAATAATGGAAAAAAGCAACTTCCAGGGGTTTCGAAGCTGTATAATACTCAAAATACTTTTCTACATTCTGTTTTGTTAAGGTTAGTTTTTTTTATTAAAATTTTGGAAAATGTGGAGATTTAACAAATGTGTTAATTAGTTTCTGTTACGAAGTGAGATGGGACATGGGGAATGAGCCCTGGTACCCATCCACGTAGACGCCGCAGGCGAGCTAGGGTTGAAGTGGACGTTATTTGATGGAGGTTACCCGCACGACCCTAGTGCGACGGGCAAGTAGTTCTACAGGCTGGCTCTGCCAGAACGGAGGTTTAGGAGCCAAGCTATTTTAGGAATAACTCAATACACATATACACCCCCTTATCTTAATAGACCTATATCGTTTCTTAACAATTGGTAGCGCCGCCTGAAAGATCATGACTGCAGAAATTTAAGGAAAAAATAAACCAAATCGTTGAAAACGCCAACTCACGACGCTATCGTGAAGACAGTCGCACTTTGAAAAAAATCAACTACAAAGTGAAATTCAACGACGAAGACGACCAGACTGATGCCGAACAGGCCCAGGAATGGTTGCAAGAGATGGACTTCTTAATTGTGAGCTCGAAATCGTGGACGAACAGCAGAAGGTACTCGCCTGCATCCGAAACTTAACGGACTGGGTACTGAAAGAAGCGCCAAAAAGAAAACGCTTGAAGACTTCGAGGACTTCGTCAAATGGTTCCGAGGGGTAATGAACATAACCTAGGGCAGTATGCATCGTACCGGATATTGAAAACAACCATTCAGTACGGGAAGTTCAGACCGTACCCCGGCAATTCTTGAACCTCGCGGCTCGGGAACAGGGAATGTACCTATCCCGCAGCAATGACGAAATGCGCGATCCATTCTTGCAAAAACATGCGCAATAGGGGTCATACTCCACTTTGAGCTCAGTCACGGGCAACCTCAAACAGCTTATCGCCAAAGGACAGGTCACTATCCGCAAGGAAATCATCTCCAATTTTGTGGAACATTCAAGCAACAACCAACGGTTCAACAACAACCACCAACGGCCAGATAACAACAACTCCAGCAAAAAAACAACAACACCAACAACAACAGAGGTTTGAGGCCGGAGATTTAACCAAGGGCGCAACTCTAACAGCAGGCGAAACTTCCACTACGGACAGCCTACTTCGAACCCAAACTCCCAATCTGTACAGGGCAACAGAGACTACATGAACAACACGCGACTCGCTCAGTTAGGATTATTCCAGGTGACGATGAACAGTTCGGCGACGAAAATGTTAAAAAAAAAATAGACTTGGTGTCATAGTCAGGGACCCCCCGACGTTTTATAATGACGAAAAATTACCTCCATTCGGCTCACTATTAATCGCGTTTCTATCAGCGATTCACAGCGAATGAGGAGGCCACCAAGAAAAAAAAAAACTTACAAAACAAAAAAAAAATATTAGAAGAGAGCCAGATACACGTGATGCGGGTATAAATCCTGACAGAGATCAAATATATAATGACAAAACTGGATCAGTTGATAAAACCCAAGAGAACCCGCGAAGGAAACGACACCGAGACGATTGATGTGGAATCCCTGGGGCACTCCAACTCCGAGACTATCATTCAGGGGCCGACATACCAGTTTGGCCCTCCTCGACTCGGATTGCTACGGCCGATTTCATCGACGGACAGCTCGTCCGCAGACTTAAACTCAAAATTTCCTTTACAACAACGAACCCGCGCGACCCTTTGCGTCGGCGGATATTCACGTGGAAATTACGAGCAAAAGTCATTCTCGATCTCGAGTGTAACGGATTCACCTTCTAGCGAGGATTCTATGTATAAACATTTAGTGGAAGATATTGTACTCGGACGTCCCTTCTTAAAGAAGTACGCCGACAAACTTGATTTCAAAGGAATTTAACGGTCGCCCAGTACGGAAATGCCCCAACATGGACCTTGCAGGACTCTCTACACCGAGTTTGAATCCCATCTCGGCCAAGAAAGGATGGCGCTGGGCAAATCCAACCTGAACGACGTGTTTACGCTCCTTGTGCGGGAGCATTTCATACGACAAATCGGCTCAAAAATGATCCACTAATCGAGGTTCGATCACTCAGTTCCGTGACGTCATGATGACCTTCCGCCAGGACTCCTCCGAACGAGACATCCAACATTATATTGAAGTAACCGTAAGCCACGCCAAAAGCACGGCCGCCAAACAGATTATCGTTCGAAGAGAAGGAAGGAAAACCTTACAGATTGACCAACTCTTGCTGGGGAAAAAATTGAACCCTGTGCATCGCCTTACGGTGCACTTCCTCTTACGAAAGAAAAGACGGTAGCAAGCGATTGTGTACCTGCAAGGACTTAACGCCGATACGACGCGAACGGTTCCCGTTACCCCTCATCGACGATATTTTTTTTGATATCTTGGCGCGCACAAAAAAATGTTTTCGTCCTTGACCTCCATTCCGATTTATACCACCAGGTGCGAATCGAGGATAAAGATGTCTCTAAGACGGGATTTGTAAATGAATCATACGCTGGAGATGCCGTTCGGTCTAACTAATGCCCCCTGTCCACGCTCAACTTGCTGAACCATATCTTGAGGAAAAGTCCTTAACCGCTGCGTGGTCATCTACCTCGACGATCCTTGTCTTCTCACACTCCGAGGGAGGAACATCGCAAATGGTTGGAAATTTTCGTGAACCAGCTCGTATTCAAAAAAAAAAAAAAATTTTCTTCTTTCAGACCGAACTGATATTATATGACACGTCATCAGCCCAAGAGGGATATTGCCCAATGCTGATCAGATTGAAACTGTCCGGGCATGGATAACATTGCCAAAAAAAAGCTCAAAAATAATGTTCTAGGTTTTATTTCGATTCATCCAAATGATGCCGAAATATACCAGCAAAATTCATGACTTCATCGCCGGAAAAAACATTTCCGCCCATCACGACACCTGGTTAGTCTTTGAAAGCTTTTAAAACCCAACCAACGCCCACAGGCCGACTCGGCCGCTGGATTGCTTTTTCGAGGAACACGATATGGATATTCGCTACATCCAGAGTGAGCAAAACGTGGTATATGGCTTTAGCCGGAAGGAATTGATCTCTGAGCGGTAACTTTGGAAATATGGACGAAACATTTGGACTTCTCGACGAACCCAGTAACCTTTGATCGTTTTACAGAAGGAATACAAGACAGATCCAGTGTTCGCAGAACCTTTTGACATCCTCGTGAGCAACAAACCGATTTCACCTAAGTTCAAACATATCCTCGAACGGTACGGCGTCTCGAAAGGCTTGCTATTTTTTACTATTATTACTCGCGATCAACATCGTCTTTGATTCCTCTCGTCTTCTCGCGATCCTTCATCAAGCCCCGACTCGAACGCCGCTGCTCAGAATTCCAAGACATATCCTCAGTCGCATTTTTAAACGCCAATTCCAGACATGTTGTCGTTACGTTCAGCAATGCGGCCAACGCAATTATAGACCGCCAGTCTGCGGGGCCCCTCTCGCCCGTTGGACGTCCCATAAATCTTTGGCCAGACATTTTATGGAAATTTCACTGCGGGATTCATATGCGCCCGCATTCTTGTTTGGTGTTGACCAAGATATTCACTTTTGCCCATTGGCGGGCATGCTTTACTGCAGAATGCGTTCCGGTACCATGGATTAACTGAGACGATCGTAACCAGGGATGCATTTTCAATTCAAGAACTTTTCCCGGCGTATGCTCGGCAATGGCATTCTAAATCTCATTTTTCGACAGTAAACACCCCGAGACGAATGCAACCAACGCTCTATCAACACCGTGCGTGAAACATACTCCGGACCACCGTGTTAAAATATCGCACCCCAAACTTGCGTGGACAAATCTCAGCCCATGGTCGAATTCGCATACAAAAAAAGCGAACAAGCTAGCGGATGCACACCGTTTTCCGCAAATACCTCCACGACACCCTCGTCTTCCATGCCTTCTACCTCACCCTTCCACCCACGCCGTCTAACGTGGACCCGATACGTGGAAAGCTTATTCCTTCATCACAGCACCCTCCACTATGCGTGATGCCGTGGCGACTCCAGTTTAAATGAAACGCCCAGTGAACCGACACCGACGGGACGTCGTCTTCAATTTAGGATAAGGTCCTCGTACGACGCGACAAGTTTTACGCGACAGGAGTCATCACAAGAAGTATTTCGCATCTATTCATTCGGATAATCGAGGTTTGAGCGACAACGCCTATAGAGTACACATAACGGCGCTACAGGCAAAACGACCAGCCGGTCCGCACATTCAATGTCCCCAGCTTGCAATACGACATTTCAATAATAATGACTTCTGGCCTCCTTCTACGAGTTACAGAGATCAGGAGAGAATATACAAGAGATACAGAAGATCACCAAAGCATCCGAAGAATAACCTCCAATGGAAGGGATCCAATTTCAGGTGTGGACTCACGACACAGTAAATGCAGATAATTTCGTCGTTTAGATACGTGCTCGAGAAAGCTTATAAACATTTGAAAGCCCGGAGGCACCGGAGTTCCACACGCTGCGAACGTCGCTGTGCCAAACGCAGACGCGACGAGCTTTTTTTAAATGGACAACGCTTGAGGACAAGCGACCAACTAAGAGGGGAATAGATGGGACATGGGGCATGAGCCCTGGTCCCATCCACGTGACGCCGCAGGCGAGCTAACGAATTACCCGCACGACCTAGTGCGACGGGGCGACTAGTTCTACGGGCTGGCTCTGCCAGAACGGGAGGTTTAGGAGCCCAAAGCTATTTTAGGAATAACTCAATTGTCACCCCCTATCTTAAAGAGCTATTTTTTTCTTAACCCTTTTGTTTTAAAAAAAAAAAAAAAATCGATTAAACAAAATTCAATAATCTTAAGAAAGGACCAAGGCCATTAGCCGAGCAGTAGTATGGGGTTTTACTCGTTGTATTGACCTAAATAAGCTAACTTTTTCAAGAAATATCTACCTTGGACAGCCTCTTTGATCATTGATCACGTGACCATTTGACCGTGGCCACTCGTCCCGACCCTTTTTTACAAATTGAACGTCACCGGTTTTGCAAGAAATGGACAAAACTCCCAGTAAAACACAAATATTTGAAACAAGCAGAATCAAATTTCCAAGCCATTTTTTTGATGTGAATTATCATCATAAAATGAGCTATATATCGCCGAAACTTATACTCGCTATTTTATAGATTAGTTTGGCATGTGTGAAATCTACTTTGCACTAAGATGTACTGGATTCTCCATGAGAAGGGATATTATTACCAACCAAACTTGAAAACTGCATCTGGATTAACAAAGGCAGTGACATAGTTCGGATTGTGTGCTTGAGATTCAACTGGCACATGGTTATTGAATCATTCAAAATTCATTTTAAGAAGATACCAGGCAATCCGTAGAGGAGATCACAAAATGGGGGATTTACACTGAAAGCTTACTTTTTGAATATTAATGTTCTTCTATTTCTATCCATAACCTAACATACTCCAAGTATCTTGGCCCACATTATTCAAGTAAGCAAAGTTGTACAGAAGTTGAGAAAGGAGGGTTTTGGATTCTACTGGAAACAAACAGGACAGATTATTTAGTTAGACTAAGATATCCAGGTGGAGTAGGTTACAGTCCGAAATAACCGAACCATCTTGCGAAATTATCGATTTCTAAAAGCGGCTTTCACGTTAGCGCATCTGACTGATCGTCTAACTAAAATTCAACAGATATTGTTAATCAAGAAATAATTTGGCATTGTGTGCACGCAGAAACCCGAGTATTACAATTTAGTAAGGCCCATATAACCCATCATCCTGAAATCGCACTAAATTCAGGATTACAATTTAGTAAGGCCCATATAAATTTTAACACTTTGGCTGGAAATATCCATGTGATCTATAAATAAAAAATGTCTATTTTTTTTTTTTTTTTTTAAAGAAACCATTCGCATCACTTTTCAGTGTCCTAAATCTAAATTCAGATCAAAGTCTGATTAAAGTATTGAAAGCCTCCAACTTCAAGATCAACTGTCTTGGCCTTGCTATGTCCCAAATTCTTTAACCGTAAAGGCTGTAACATTCCTCTTTGCGCCTCTCGGCCTATAAGCAATATAGGACTCGACACGATAAGTCTTTTACAACATTGAATTTAGATTCATCAGTTTCGAAACCAAATTCGTACATGCAAGCAAAATTGTAAAGATGACTTTTTTTTCATGTTCACCTCTGTTAGACAAAGGTGACATTTGTATCGATACCGATTTCTTTGCGTCAACATTTAAAATGATGTAATGCCTGTAAATCTCGATGTTTACGCCATTCGAACTTGTGTAAATTTTTTCCAAAACTTTTCCTGTTCAGACCTAATTTCGAGAATTTGCTAATTAGCTGTTCTCATGACTATGTCGACTGCGAAAAGAATCTCAGCATATACTGTCACGTGACATGGCGAGTCCCGAACAGCCAATGGAGGGAGGGCACAAAGGAAGCGGAAAAGAGTTCCTCCCTTTCTTCTCTACGGGTTACCAGTGATAGTAGTAACGGGATAATCCTGAAATATTGCATGTATTTGAATTGATAAGACTATAATTGTTTTTTTTTATACAAAGGCCGAAAGGAGGAGCCTTCGTGAGTGCGCGAACCAACAACCAGGAAGCGTCAAAAAAGTTTTCAACTGTGGGTAGAAGTACCTACAAGAGATTCAAATATGTAGTAATTATGTTGTAGTTTCGGATTGTTCTCAACTGCAAAGGCCATAATACTTCTTCGTTTACGGATTAAGAACATTCGGTAATCCTCTTAGGCGCCCCTTTTACGAAAATGCCCGCTAGTCTCGAAAACACTGACATGCCAGCAGTCAGTATAACAAAACGTGATTATGACGATGAAAACTCTTCCAAAGTCCACCCGGTAGATTCGTCATTGTTAGATATCAAGATATACCCAAACACGGGAAACTACCCGCACTAAGAAGTCCACAAAGGGCCGGCTCATACTGATCCGCTCGCTCACATTAGAACCCAGTTCCACACAAAGTGATACTTTTCCGTAAGACGTTCAAAAATTTAAATCCTGGCTTTATTCTCACTTAAGTACATGTAAAACAAATTCGTATATGAGCTAATTTTTCTATCATTTTACTTTTACAAGCCAATCAATCTTCCTGTTTCGTCCTTTACCAATTATCTTCTACGGTGACTGCAGATTCATTCCCTTATTTCTGAAATCATTTCACAGAATTTTATATGGTACTCCAAATAATAACTTTTTTTTCTCCGAACTACAAAAGCAAACTACCTCCTTTCAAAAACAATAAAAAGAGGGCGATCAAAATATGTTTTCCAAAGCAGATGTGAAAACAATTGCAGAAAAATTCAAAATCTCTAGTTCAATCAGGCCTGAAGCCCTTCGTCGCTTTCTTAATAAGAAAACCCCGGTAAGAAAAGCTCGATGCCCAACCTTCAAAGACTAGAAACAAGATGAACAGTTCACATCCTCCCTCAGAATATTCAGACGCGTGCGTAGATTTCTTCACGCTAGGTCTCTAAAGTACCAAAATCATACAAACTCCGATAACTGCACCGAGTAAGGACTTTCCAAATGAACACGATTTAGAAAAGACGGCCCCGTTGGAATGGCTGTGCGTACTCGAAGTAGTGGTTGAGGAAGGAACCAAGGTGGCAGCAGAATTTGTGGGTAAATAGTCGGAGACCAGACTAGATGAATATCCTGAGGCTTGCACAGCCAGTGGCACGGCTCCAGAGATGACTTGAATGTTCTCAAAAGTAGAGTATTGTACCTGAGCCAAAGAAATCTCATAGGCTTCCAAATCATACACCACATAGGCATGACGGAGCAAATCGTCTCCCACAATTGCAATTGGATTGGCTGTCGACAAAGGGAGAAGGCCCAAGAAACAGTACGCGCCTGTTGAATCGGTTATGATGAAATCACTTAATGGCGCGCTGATGCGGATACCAGAAAAGTTGAAATTCAAGAAGGTGGGTGTAATTTTGTAATTACAACTGATTTTGTAATATCCTGTTGACGACATGACTCCGCCCAACAGTGCAGCAATAGTCCCGACAAGGGAAGGTGGAAGCGAGGTCCTTGTGCTACCAGAATCCAAAAACGCAACGATTGGAGTGTTGAAGATGGGGATGTCTTGCGACGATCCTTGCAAATCGATGGAGTTGAGAACAACAGAAAACCCTAAGGGAAGGGCATACTGTTGCGGATTGGGGTTGATAATAGGAACAGTTTGCAATTGACCAGTATACTTGGATTGGTCAACCGCGCCAAACAACACCGAGCCGGTCAATGACAGAGGGCTGTTCAAATAGAGAGAGTATGCCACTTTTTTGATAACACCTTTGTTTTTTAACTGAAGTGGGAAGTTGGCATAGGTGTACAACTTGGATGGGTTGTATTGAGCAAGATTGGTATTCTCCAGGGAGGCAAAACCAATACCAAAAACTCCAATAGTGCTGGTAGTGTTGTTGATTACGCCAAATGAAACGTCGGAAATATTCAAACCGCCAATAGCAATATAGTCGGTGCCCCATACTCCACTGGCGAAGGTTCCATCAACATAGGAAGTGTCGAATGCCGGTGCGCTAGAATTAACTTTAAATGAGCTTGAACTTGCGGTGTTAAAAGATCCTCCTTGAGAAGTACACACCGATGGGTTGACGCTAACCACGTCGGCCACAATGTTTTCAGTTTCATCATTGTATGCCAAGCCTCCCTTACCATTATTCTCGGTTGGCGTAGAGCTAGCACGCTCGAAATCAAGCACAGTGTGGTGTACAAAAGCAGGAAAGTCTTCAAGCGATCTCTTCCTGGACGCAGCTGTAGAATAACAGGAAACTTGGCTTCCCATGAACCACAAGTCGGAAGACCCAGTGTCAAGAACAACATCAATTGCATTGGCATTGGAACCCACATGGAGACTTGCCGCATAATAATACCGCATATTCAATACCGGGACCTCGGTATAGTTATTGGTTCCAACAAGCTTTCCAATTACACCCGTTCCAGAAGAGGTCCTGGGCTTATCTTTCACGATGGAAAAGTCTACTTTGAGGTGATTCTTTTCAGGAAGAGGGGTGTTGGCGGCATATCCCACTGATGCCAATAAGGCAGCGTATAAAAGAAACAACATTTCTTTTCTTCAATGTCTTGGGGGATCAAATAGCAGACAGTCCTGGCCGTTCAGTGTAGCTCGAGAACACGTAAGAGATTTGGGAAAACGATGCTCTTTGGATTCCAGCAATTGAATGGATTATTGGACCAAGACTTTGCAGTGCAACAGAAACATAGCTTTTTATATTTACGAGAAAAATAATAACCAGTAATTTACACGTGTAATACGAGGCCAAATGACCAGTTTTGTGCCCCCACGCAAAACACACCCATGGTTTCCGCAGGAATATTGGAGCATTATAATGTTACTCGTAGTTTGTCGATTGGACATAGGGAGTTATGGGATTTCAATTTTTTTTTTTTTATTTTTTTTGATCATTAGGAAGTTTCATATATTTTAAAATTCCCTTTTCTTTCAAGGTCCCCGGTTACTGCTCTTCCCGTTTGTTCTCGAGAAAAGGCTTATGTTAATGTCATGTAGAGTACATGCTAAAAAGTTTGTCGCACCCAAGCACCAGCTCAAGTACACAGATGGCTGTTAGCACCTAAATGCTGGTTCTGCACTTTTCATATATAAACTCTGGCCTTTTCCTCTCAATGATGAAAAAGGCATTCTTATTTTAGCTAATTTTCTGTTTTATTTAGTTTACAAGTTTCAATCTCAAGTTAATCAATCTACTTTCAGTCTACTGTCCATCTACCTTTATCAATCCTTCGTCTTCTAACTATCAATTTGCAGATTTATTCACTTATTTCTGACATGGAGGTCGTACAATCAAACGCAATTCCGGTGGCCACATTTTTCCTTGGTTACGGGTTCACATTCATCACCAATTTTG
This sequence comes from Metschnikowia sp. JCM 33374, assembly GCA_005406065.1. Lineage (NCBI taxonomy): Eukaryota > Fungi > Ascomycota > Pichiomycetes > Serinales > Metschnikowiaceae > Metschnikowia > Metschnikowia sp. JCM 33374. The sequence continues at coordinate 197,174 of BIMT01000007.1, read as the reverse complement.
TCACATTTCTTGGTTACCTCATTCTTCAATCTTACCTGACAGTCAATACCACCTTTATTATCATCTACCTCGCTCAGCGGTTGGCCCTTTCTTTCTTTTCATCTTGTGGTCAATACACACCTGATACGGAATTCAAGTCAAATTCATCATCACTGTTCAAATATCCAACCAAATTTTCAACGTCCATCCACCTGGTTATCCAGTTTTCCACAGTCTTATACGACTATGCGGCTCAATATTACCCTGTCGTGACAACATACCTACTCATTCATTATAGGTGGACTTCCTGGGGTACTTTACATGCGCTTCGGTCCCACATTCACACCAATGTTTCGCAACTAATTGAACGAGGCGGTCTTGACCGTTTCCCTCAAACAACTACACCTCGCTAAAAGAGTGTGCTTAACTGGACTTCGTTTGTGAATCCGTTCTGTATATTTCCAATGACCCGGGCCACAACAAAATCTAAGACCACCTACCTACGGTCTCAGATTTCCGCCTCTCCTGTTTGATTCCCACAATTTCCCATTGCGCCGGCTTCGGCACGTTGCTTAAGGGCACTACCATTTTTCTGACATTCTTGATTCGTTCGATCTCACTTTTTCATCTTCAATCAATATTCAATTTTCAATCTTCAATCAATCTTCCATCTTTACCCCATTTCATTCGTCGATTTCATTAGTGTCAGAGATGGCACACCCGCATGTGCTTATTGCCAACAATATTTTCTACAAGTTTTCTTATTTCAAATCCTTCGACCTCATTACTCCATTTTCACCTTGTTAGCAGTGGTCCGTTCGATTTCATTATTCAATCACCGCGCTTCGTACCCACGTTACTTACTCACACACCATTTTTTTTTCCTTTTTATTTGTGATTAATTGGATCAAATTATATCATCCACTATTTCACCAAACACATGTGTCACATACGTCAGCCCGCTGTTCGATTCCGGGAAGGCGTAGAAGTGTTCATCGATTGTTCTCATCTAGAACTTTCTCCTAATGCTCACAACTTTCAACCAAGAAGAGTTTAAGATCAAGATACTCGGTCCCATACATCATAATATGGGCCCACTCCCCACTCCCCACTCCTCAATCAATTATTAAATTGTCAAATCCGACTACCTTTCCACCCTATTTTCCATTTACTACCCAACAAAAACAATGCTTCAAAGTGTCCAACAAGCTCTACCGGAATACCTACCCTTCGGTTTTCCTAAACTACGTTCCTATCAAACTATCAAACTACTTTGATTCGAAACTAGGCGGGATGTCATGTAGAGTACATGCTAAAAGGTACAGTCGCACTCAAGCACCAGCTCAAGTACACAGATGGCTGGCTAGCACCTAAATGCTGGTTCGCACTTTTCATATATAAACTCTGGCCTTTTCCCTCTCAATGATGAAAAAGGCATTCTTATTTTAGCTAATTTTCTGTTTTATTTAGTTTACAAGTTTCAATCTCAAGTTAATCAATCTACTTTCAGTCTACTGTCCATCTACCTTTATCAATCCTTCGTCGTCTAACTATCAATTTGCAGATTTATTCACTTATTTCTGACAGTTAACCGTTTTCTTTTTTCCAGCTGAAAAGAAGCTCGTAAATTAGCAGTCGAGGAATCTCGTAAATGAAATTCGGGAAGTCACCCCCTTCCGCGCTAAGCCTGCTGTCAGCTCAGCATTCGACGTCACCGTCATACGTCAGCGAACATCTGGCCCACGCCACACTTTCCAAGGAAGCTCTGATCTACATATTTACCGAAACAGTCTTTGAATATTGACGTCAGTAGTACTGAATTCGGAAAAAATGATTTCAAATTTAATTCTTGGTAGTTGGATAGGGGGGTTTTTTCGGACCCCCACGCCAGCAGACGTCAGCAAAATTGCACGATGTAATGTATGCAGGAACTGTGTTTTTTTCGGTTAGATAGCCGCGTACCCTCATCGAATAAATGAGGCCATTCCAGCTTAATAGGGGTGTTGATAAAATCTGACACCAATTATGCCGAGAAGCTTAACTATGCGGAGCATTTCCCCCAATAAACGCCAGACACCAACAATAATGGTTTACACCTGCACACTCCCCCCACCCTCGTCTGGAAAAATTTTCGTATGCAAGAAAAGCAAGCACGGCACCGAAGACGCGACAATTGAAGATTCATAAGATACGAGCAGACAGGGTTGTGATATCGGGCATGGGGCCCAAATATGGATTGAAAACGAAATTATACGAAATTTTCTGCGTCCATGATACAAATACGTGGGTTTATTTTACCATGGTCTACTTGATTCATTTTGTAGGGGAGTTAGGTCTCGGAAGGTACAACAAACTCTAAAAGTATACCAATGGATTTGCTGCGGTGGTTCGGTGTTTTGGTCTTTTTTTTTTTTTTTTTTTTGTATGGAAATTTAGGTTCAGTAGAGGCATATGATTAATTCTTTCCGAGGAATATCTTCTATTCTATTTTGTAATTCGCCATATGATTATCCTTAAGCCGGATCAAAGACATACCCGATATAAGAGGGTAAAACATTGGTCTACTCTACACTTAGACGTATTTTGTGAATTTCAGCCGAAACCATCCCCCCAAATAACTATCAATCTAGTGTAGCAAAAGAGTGGGGTGGTTGGAACAAATACACCCAGGTACCTTTATTCTTTCTGGCAATGGCCGGCTTTGTTGGTACCTGCCTCATTGCCTTACTGAATTCCCTCAATACCGTAGTCAACTGATGCATTATTTGGCCATTCAGGTTTGTTTTGCAGTGTTACTTGGCTCGTTTATATCCCTAAAGTCTCAGCAATAAAGTTGCTCGTGCGCCCCATTCCATAATATGGAATTCCACATATTCCCTAATCAAGTGAGGTGGTATTTCTTTATTTAGCACGGCTGTTATTCAGACTAAGCAGGCTCTCAAATCTGCCGCCAATACGGCACCTGGAACTTTATACATCCAAATACTTGTTTTCACAATACTCCACCACCTAATCTGAAGTTTGATACTATACGAAAAATTAAAAGACAATGACACCTGGGATTGAATATTTACCAAAAGAAGTTAAGTGATATCAAAACCCCTGATAATGCAACCCATTATGAAGAAAAGGGACACCGCTAAAATGCACAACCATTATTCCAAGAGCCCAGCGTCCAATCTCGATCGCTCTATTTTCTCACAAGACGATATATACCCCTAGACATCCGTCTCGCCTTGACTGGCCATGTTACAGACAGATAATCTCGGAGACTTTACTTCCTTCACTTCCACACTTCTCCTCCCCTTCCATCGACTCTACCCAGCCCTTCGGTTACTTTCCATTTGCTTTAGACTCCACGTTTTCAGGCATTGCTTAATTACAACTGGCCCATCGTTTTAATGAGGTTTACAAATTTGCGTACGGAGCTGTTCTTTGGTTTTTATTGACAAATTGACAGGTTTACCGCCTATTCAGCGTCCTTTTCCCAAAGCCAGAAACCATTCTCAAAGTCATACCACTGCTCCGACTTTTTTTTTTTGCTGGCGTCTTTTACAACGTTGGTAGAAAGGCCGGTGCAAGCGTAAACTGGTATTGAACACTAGGGGGTGCGTTTTATTTGTCCATGTGTATCTTCGGCAGAGGAATTCCAGGCGCCTATTCATTGAGGTGGGCATTTATTTCTATCAATTAAGACTGGCATAGTGTCTAGGCTGTTTTCCTCTATCACTATGGCGACCCTTCAAAAGTGTCCTAGACTTTGTTTAATTTCGTTAAATGGCCTTTAACATGGTCATAAATTCAACGAAGGTGTACCTCTTTCCACCACATCAGTATGTTTTCTATCAATTCACCAGATGAAATGTGTTGGACTGTTAGTGTCCTATGAAACGTTTACATCGATGCAAATTGGTCAAGCAACGTCTTAGAAGACTTAGTTGTAACTTCTAATCATGGATAGAGTCCTAGTGGCCATGCCTTGTAGTTGATCATCTGCCAAAGTACCTAAAACATATTATAGAAAACGACGGAGTAAGATGAAGGCCTTGACGTGGTAAAGCCATAGTTTGAAGTCAGATTCAAGATTATATGACTGGTATAATGCAATGTGAGCTATTAATACTATAAAGCCCTGTCCGATGATGTTCATTTACATAGCAAATGGACATTGGATTGTGCAGTGCTGTACTTGTATCCGAACTTCTATGGGGACCTTGCATTGAGGTAATCACAAGTCCCAAAAAGTAGGTACTTTTGTAAATAAAGCCGCTCAGTGACTTTTCAAGCGTACTCTTGGAGACGAAACACCGCTGGTGAGATGTTCATGCGTGATATCTGTATGCCTAAGTAGTCTCTGCTATCTCGACTTTGACGGCTGCCCCTTTTCCTTTGTATTGACTTGTTTGATAAGCTTAGTGGGCCCATCTTGTACAATGGACAACTCGATCAGACCTCCAGGAGTCACAACTTACTGTATAGCCCCATAACGTATATTGTGTAAGTACTAAAGAAATTTGCACTCAGTTCGGAAGCCACCTTGTCGGTGTAATGACTCTAGCTTGCCCTTCTAGTTGAAAAAGAGTCCCAAAACGACAGTCCCGAAATCTGTACCGCTTGGATGAAGTTGATTCTTCACATGGTATAACTTTTAAACCTTCTCGTTCACCAGTGATGACCAATAAATCAATCAAGGTTTGATTATCATGCTTAAAGGTTTGTTGGATACCCGGGACTTCTGTATGCTTTGTTATTTGGAGACCCAGCCACACTTTCAAAGGTCGGCTATTTCGGACTAAGTCGTACGTTTGCTTGTGGATATTGGGTGGGAGGTTCTTTTTTCGTTTGGAAATCGATTGTGAATGTTTGTTCGGTTGTACCTTCTGGAATAGCTTAGATATGGACTTCACACCTCCGGCCACACGATCAACTAGAACCTGAAAATATTGATGTTTGTTCAAAAGCAAGCAGTTTTTCGTGCGATGTGTGAATAGGAACCTTCAACAAAACTTTCATATTGCCAAAGTATTCGGGGGTTGGGTTCTTTTTCTGAGAGTTGCTGTCTCCCACGTCGTGTCGATCATGGGTAAGGGATGTTCGCCGGCTTCACTATATTTCCGAACAGTCTTTCACTAGTCGTGGGTAACCATAAAAGCAGAAACTGGTTCTGGATTAATAAATTCAAAGAAATTTTGTATACTGGCGTGATAAGCTTCGCTATGGCCAATTTTATTTGGAAAAGCAACAGTCAACATTATCGATGAAGAAAAAACGTCTTCCGACACACTCAAAGTAATTAAAAAGAAAAAAAAAAGAAGAAAAAAAAAAGAAAAAGAAAATAAAACTAACAAGCAAAAACTCAACAGGAAATAAACAATATTGTCAATCTTCGCCTCCTCCTTGCACCTACTCCGACCCTAAGCAAGTCTTGATGGTCGTAATAAATCATAAGCCTAGAGAAGATCCCATTATGAAGCTTCGATCCGATGTTCACGACTCCCGGGGACTCCTTCCTAGTGTACTTTATCTCTCCAATATCTCAGACTTCCTTTTACATGCTATCTCCACTATGCGGGATTAAATTTTTGCGTCCGCGTATGCGCTCCATGATTGAATGTAGCAATGTAAAGGTTTTTCCGACGAGGTCACCGCATGCGTGGACGCAGGTTTTGTGGAAGAATATGATTCCGTTAAGTCCTCGTCCTCGTCCTGCGGGTTCTTTGACTTGGAAATTCTTAACCCCCGTTTATCATTGAAATGATCCATTAGCTGCGGTATTTCAAGGTCTACCAAGTCAAGACTTTCCTCATCAAGAATGGAATAGTTCACAGTGAGGCCCATGTAATGGGCTTTAGAATCTCCTCTGCGACCGATTTTTCTTGTGATGATGTTGGGGTACACCAAACTGGTTATTTTTCCTAGCCTTAGTTGACCCAAAGTGAGTGTTTCGCGGAAGCCAGGATAATTTGAAACACCAGGACATTTTTGGATAAGTTTCTGGCAAATAATGTAGTAGAACTTGTATGCGGTGACCCGGGACACTCTGTGATACCCCATTAATGAAGAGTCGACTTTTTTAAGCAATGCAAAGATGATCTTGGCCGCCAAGGAGGTGCGAAGAACTTCATAGAATTTCGTGACAGATATTCGCAAGTTTTGAGGTGGAACATTCCAAAGAAGCCCAGCGGTAACACCAGGGTTCTGAAAAGTTATTAGCACGAGATGAAACACCTTTAGTGCGTTTAACTTTCTTTCAAGAGACTCGGGGGCTTCAGCAGTATTTCTGATACACTCGAAAGCAGGCCTTGGGTTGTAAAGTAAGTTGTAGAAATCATGTATGGAAATGTTGTGGTGAATGTCATTCAATACTTCCACCATAATCCCTGACCACTTCTGTGCCCTTATGTTTCTTAGAGCAGGACTGAGTTTGGCAAACGATTCTTTTACATCCGGCAGAAGATCATTTTCATTGAACTGGTTGGCAAGATTCAAGGTGATAGAGTGTTCAAAGCGCAATATGCTGGATTGGATGTTGTCGGGGCTTTTTGTAACGATGTCCACTTTATCCTGTGGGCAGGGAGGAGCTTCTTGCGCAATAAATGAAGGCACAAAAGCGGGTGTATTTAGTACTTTCTCGTCTGAAAGACGACGACTATAAAGACCAGGGAGTGGAGATTGGGGTCCCGTTTTAGATAAGTGCCATTGAAATCTGTTGAGGTAGCGAAGTTAGACTGCTTGTAACTGGACGATTAAAAGGCTCCATAAAAGAAAAAGTTTCGGGTATTTGGGGATAGAAGTTCGAGATATATGTGTTGCTTTTTGCGTTAGTAAACGCATGCGGATGCTGCAAAGTAGACGGTGACTTCAAGTTGTCCAGCAACTCCAAGCCATTTGTCGGACCCAAATAGGGTAAGCTCAGATATCTTGGTAACTTGTGAAGATCTGGACCAGATTGCTCATCGGCCTGGTGCAAATGTGTGTGTGGATAGTGCTCAACTCCAGTTTGCGAAAACGAAAGATGACCCCCTTGCGGTAGAGTCACTGATGGAGTATAAGTTCTTGTACTAGGGAAGGTATGTTCAAGAACTCCTTCATGACCACTAGACACTCCATCTGCGATAGACGAATCATGACTGATGTCATTGTGGGCAATTTTGGGTTGCCTTTTATACTGGTGCGTATGAGTAGTCGCCATGTTGGACTTTAAGGGATATGATAAGGGAGTGAAACTGGATAGCTTTGTATTTTTCTTTTTGACTTTGAAACTCTGGTCGGCTTTTGGAAAGGTCAGATGAGGCCTTGGCGTTTATAACAATGCTAACCAGTGGGTGTGATATCTTTCAAGGTGACCAGATCACTAAAGCTGAGTATAGATGTAAAGCTGAACATATACACCTTTAAAAAATTCTAATCAAAACGAATGGCGCCCACAGAAAGCGAAGAAAAAAGAAATCCCCCATTTCTTCATTAAGGCTGGCACTATCGCGACACCTTACTGGACAATGAAAAAAAAGCATTCTTTTACGAAAGGAACATGGCAACGACGTCATACAGGAATATGGCGTGGTGTATTCATACATTGAAGGTTGCACCGGGTGAAGAATATATCCCTAAAAAAATAACGCTCCCCGGGCATGCAGAACATGGCTCTTTCTGGAGTTCGAGCCCATGTTTTTTTAAGGCCATTAGTCCCCTTCGCTTTCCAAGACCACTCAACAACTTGTGCATTGTCAGCACCAGGAATTGCTATAGTTAGGAATATTAAAGGTTTGGTTTCGAGCTGGTGTCATTATTTCTTCAGCATAGTTACATGGACAACGGCCTGTGTGTATCCCAAAGGCCGCCCCATTCGCACCCATCCTGGGATTGAAGCAAAACAAACCGAGAAGCACAAGTATTTTTTGAGCCAGAAAACGTATGCACGAGCACGAAAAAAATGTTCGGTTTAAATATTTCCCCACTCCAAGATCAAGAAGATGGGTTTTTTGGGGTGGATGATCTCTTTTTTTTCACTCTTCACTTTTACGTTTGTTCAAATTTCCCTTAATGTATGAATATCTAACTAAATGGGGTCAATCTAGCCACCGTGGTTATCTTTTATCCACAAAGTAGATCCGGAATCGGTGCCCAGAATTGACGGGTGTTGAGGTTACGGATACCCGACCGCCTCACTCGTGTGTGGCCTGAAGAGGTTCGCGCTCCCTTTCCCAATTTTCACAATTCGTCATGCTGGTTTTCGGGGGTTCTGGTTTTCTTGGTTTCTGGGTTTCCTGGTCATCTTTTCCAACAGTAAGTTTCTATTTTTTTAATTCTTTGTATTTGAAACCCTCAATGTTTGAAGATTTTTGTATGCATATAGTGGATCAAACTTCATAAAATAGAAACCGGGTGGTGTTTCGCCATTTTTCTATAAAAACCCCCCCGCCTCGTCAATCTTCGTGATTGGTTGCTCCGGTAGGCTATATCCAGGTGCATGCTGTGGCCAGGGAATGTGAGGGATTTAATCACTCTTATGTACGGCACAAGCCAACACAGCAATCGAAAAGGGAAAAGTGAGCGACGTAACAGAGTGGGTCACTTTTCGGGAGATCCAGGCCCTCGGCTGAGTAATGCTTTTTATTGATTTTAGTGAGAGTAGCTGGCAGTGGAAATTGCCCCTCGCGCCGATACCGAGGATTTCATCAGGAGTGCCTATAACTTGCGAGACGACCAATAAAACACTGGCTTCGCGGAAAACAATTGGTAGGCTCACGTGATACAGAATTCGTAGAGTTCAAATTTCTTCAATAATTCATGTGGACAACATTTTATCATACTCGGATTTGATGGCCCACACGTAAATACTCCAAATAATTGCTTAACCCGATCTCGTACGTGGGCTGGGACTTGTCCTGGATTTAACCTTTTTTTTTTTTTTTTTTTTTTTTTTTTTTTTTTGTAAACGTGTGTCCCTTACGCGTGTTTGACTCAGGCATTTTCTTCTGATGTAGAGAAAGAACAAACTAGTATAATGATTATCCATACAATGATTTTTTTCCATCTCCCAGAATCTGTATACGCAAGAGGAAATGGAAAATATTAACGACACAAGCCTCGAACTTAGTGGCCGTTACCATACATTCACGTATATCACTCTCGCGTACCCGGTCCGGGACATTTATCTTGGACACTACCACGAAGTAGCTTTTTCGGGGAAGCCACCTTCGAGCGATACAGTTGGCGTTTATAAGATGTATATTCTTTAACCTAATCCCGATCAGAGTATTTTTTGCCTTTTAATGATCATTATACTCTCCCAAGTTATTGTCAAAATGTCACACATCCTCCTACAAATAACTAAAACTAAGTACCCTTCATAAACTCCTGGATATATCTGAGGTTAACCGTAGCGCCCGGTTCTCACTCAACTACTTAAAGACCTATGACCTCACGAGGAAATGGATCACCCCCAAGATTTCAACCCAATACAAGTTCAACATACATGAATTATATCATCCACCTGTGGTTGTGTTGTCCCGAGTGCAGGGATAATAATCTCTTCAAAATAGGGAAAGTGGCCCAATTCTCTGACTCCCAGCCCTAGCTGAATGCAATCGTTCCTTTGGATTTACAGCCTGATTTAGCCTGGGTCATTAGCAACGAAATGGCTTCTGGTGAGAGATGGTCATGTCAGTTTTGAAACTAAGTTCTACCCCCAAAACTTGAAAACTTCACATTTGTCATACTGGGAGAAATATTTCTTTTGATTCAACCGTCTGGAAAAAGGGAGATATCGACATTTTTGTGTGCATACCCATATGACTTCGAAAGACCCAAAGAGCATTTCTTTCAGGACTGGAATATCATGTTGTCATGACCATACTTGCGTACGGCGGATTAGATATGCCAATTCTGAAGACATTTAAGCTTCCCTTGATATTTCCCTTCACAATGCTAACCTGAAGTATGACCAGATCCAAAGATAGAGTAATCGTGAGCTGGTCTGGACACATTCATCTGTATTGGTATAAGATTATGTATACGTTGAATTCTTTCTTTTTTTGCCGGGGCATGGTTTCGGGATCCCTCACCAGTTGGTTTGTAGTATTTTTCAATTCCTTGTATCGGGAAATCAAAGGCGAAAAAGTGATCAGAAGACGAAGAGGACGCCATTTTCCATGGATTTTGTCGAGTGGCCATAAGCATCTGTGATTCGTTCACTCACCAGAAGCCCGGAAATGGAAACTTGCAAAAGTATTTCATATTTATATACAAAGCTGTAGCTTTATTCCTGTGCTACCAAATAAAGTATATCCTAATGAAGTGTTTGTTAGCTTACTGGTACCATTATAGATCCTTACATTTATATCTTTTAACTTCTCAGGTGAAGTTCTGACCCTTTGTGTTTGTGATTTGAGGCTAAAGCTTAGATATATTCACGCTTGTACCATAAAATAAATACCAATCATCATTTAGGTACTGGAGTTCCAACTCTATAAAAATCGTGGGTCAGGACAAAGTTAATTATAAACTGTTTTCTGCTTTTTGTTTTCTTCGTAAGGACCTCAACATCAGAAGATCCCTTCAACATACATTGGCTGGGTCTGATTGGAAAACAGTCCTTTCTTCATGCCACCCATGTGTGGAGTAGCTCTGGGTCTCATTGGTACTTAGACTTCATCAACAAAAATATTCTCCGTGGCACAAGAAACGCCATGAGAAACTGAATAGCGTGTAATACTAAGAATACAAAGGATATGAATAATATAGAGAATACGACGGACCAACAGAGTCTACATCTTCTAGACCGGTCAACTTGTTGCACCGCATATTGCTTCATTGAGAAGATGGACCTGTACCTTTTTGCTCGAACTTGGTAGTAGCAAACAAAGAATTTACGAAGTATTTAGGAGCAGCCAATCAGCAAATCGCCAAATGTTTTTGTTTCCACCAAATTCATAGTGGAACAAAACATAATCTGAGAATCTTTCTGAGAATCCAGCATTCTGAGTGAGTAGGTGGGTATTTTCCATATTCAACTCTTCACCACTTAAATCGATACATCAAAAAGCCACACTTGGGTCTAGTTCTCAGAATAGGGGTACTACCAGATTCAAACTCCGCCGTCCATAACAAAAAATTGCGCGCACTGGCAACAGTAATATTTCAATTGATCTGGATACTAATGTAACATTGCTCAAGATGTGCTCCCCCACTTTACTGCATCCCCCACGTCTCCGTGGTGCCGCAAACACATGCCAATAAACGACCAGGAGCGACTTGCCGCGACGCGTAACGATGAAGTGCAGAGAACCTCTGGCGTAAGCTTTATTGGTGACACATGCTCGACAGTGGCCCACCACCATTAGTGCTTGAACACCTCCTCGTTTCGCAGCATGAAGGATGTTTTTTAACAATTAAAAAAAAAAAAAAAAAAAAAAAATAGGGGAAGTCGATTTGCTGGAAGATATGTAGACTTTACAAACATTGCATCATCCTCAATGCCCCTATCTGAATTTTAAGATGCGCAATCGTAATTGAGAAATGCATTTAAAACGAATACTATTTGATGAAGGGCCATAATTAGCCACAAGTAAGGAGCCGTGAACTAAGATCGAGCTTTAAATTTTGTACTCTATGCTAAAAGTTGTGATTTTTCCGACTCTTCTTGAAATGTTTATTTTTCCACAAAAAAGTTCGAGACGGTAAAAGTAAACAGAAAAAGGATCCCGACCTGTAAAGGGACCCCCACGTCGTCGAAGTGACATACAGGTCACTTATCTCGCGGTACAGGAACAAATCACCTTCGAAATTTGATGGGTGGTTTTGGTGCTTGCTGTGTTTTTATTTTAGGTTTTCGGACAGGATTCGAGCCGACTTCGTAAACTGAAAGTTCAGTAAAGGGGATGAAAGCAATGGAGTGCAAATTGTGCAGATTGGCCTTCATTCATACGTAATATATTTCTGTACATGTTTTCTCTGGGCGCACCGCGCTTTTTCTTGGTTTTTTTTTTTTTTTTCCCTTTTGTACTTTACGAGAATCCCCCTCCCTTCTTTCACTCTTGCGTCTTCCTTTTCGGTTTCCTCTTCTCTTTCTTTTTACTCCTGCGATGTCGCATTTGACAAGGAATTTAATTCCATTACCGAGGAATTTCATTTCCGCGGGTACTCGTATTTGAATTTGGCATGTCGCACCGTTTATTTATATGCTTAATCGGAAAAAGAATAGCATTTCGTACAGGGGTATTTTCGCGAGGCAAAACGAAACGCACAAGGCCCCAAAATACGAACTTTGTTATGTATATAAGTTTTTTGCCTCGTGATTAACATAATTCGTCTGCGGAAACGAAGTTTTTATAGAAAACAGCTCTAAGCTATCAAAGGACCATATCGAAGATAACGAGCTAAGAGGTGGTACCCGAAATGAAGTAAACCATTCCCATACGGATCGTACAATTCGGAAAGTACATATCCTCTCTTCACCTACATGTGCCTACATACTTGGTTCCTAACATGCATCGATTTGGACGCGCAAGATGATGAATTTCTCACATATATTGCCTAGAATTTTCCGACGATAAATTTGAAGCCATTTTTTGGCTTCCTATTAAACGTGGTATCAACATGAGAAGTACAAAGATTACTCCCTTTGGTCTCTTGTCTGGTTTGACGGCAGTAGTAATCTTTATTCTCTGGCAACAGGAGGTGTTCACTTCAAATAAACTATCGGTATATGGAGAATCCAAAACAAACGATCACGGTCTTGTGTCCGATACTTTTACCAGGGTAATTGAGACCAATTCCCACTTGGGTTACCTGAAGTTGGTATATCTGAATAAAGATGGCGAAACTGCAAAAAATGATTCGGTTTTGATCACGTCTTCGATTGCAAATGAGAACTCGTTTGGTAAGGGCCGCACATTTAATGACTTCTATGACGTGATTGGCACATTGAAATATCCTAAGGATTTGATTAATCTTTCAGTCTATTGTGGATCTTCAGATTTACTTGCCATCGTGACAACGTTTTTTGAGGACATCACTAAAAACGCAACGTGTCCGTACAACAAGGTGACAGTTTTATACGCCCCTTTCCTTCAGACCAACTTCAAGTCCTCGGATCATAACCCCAAAGTCCAGAGACAACGGCGTAGAAGTATTGCCAGGGGAAGAAACTTTGTGGTTTTGAATTCGCTTGATACAGAACAATTCACGTTGTTTTTAGATGCCGATGTCTATCGTTTTGACCATCCCGATATGCTTTCCCGTTTTGTGTCTTCTCAGAAAGATATCATTGTGCCAAGAATAGAGCGTGGTGAGAGTTTGGATTATGATAGAAACTCTTGGCGTGGCCACAGGAAATCGCCTTCACCAGACCAGCTTCGGCTCATGGATGAAGACAAATGGGAGGAGGCAAACTTTGTCCCTGAAGATATCGAGGCAGAAATGTTTCACTTAGGTGGCCACGCTGCTGAAATAAAGGACTTGCCGGAGTCAGATGTGAAGCAAGGATTGAGCTATGCAGTGCCACTAGACTCTGTTGGAGGCGCAGTCCTTTTTGCTAAATCCATCATATACAAACAAGGAGTGCTTTTTCCAACCATGAATGTAGTGGGTACTGCTTGGCTGAGACTGGAAGGATTTGATGGAATAGAAACCGAGGGTTTGTGTTATATGGCAAAGAGCTTGGGATACCATTGTTTTGCGATGCCGAATTTGGTGGCCCAACATATTGTCAAGTGATGCAGATGGCTTGCCAGGAGATAACAAATTTTATTGGGAATGTTTGTTATTTTAGATAGTTCAGTATGATGAGTGAGTTTGGCTGATGACTTTCTATCGCGTGATTGCACTGTTACAGAAGTAACATTTATGTCTTTTGATATTTTTTTGATGAGTGAATAGATCTCAGTATTTGATGCTTTTGTTGATATTTCTCAATTGTTTTATAGAAGGTATAGAAGGGCTCAGCACAATGTTTTTGCTTCTGCTGCAAATTCGAGTATGTGGATAAAGGAGATCAAACCTGATGCTTTTGTGTTCCTAATTGTTCTGAACCACTCTGGAGGATTGCTTTCATTTGTCATTTCATGGAAAACGGTCAGCTGTTGTCTTTAATGATGAGATACATCTTTCCAAAGCGAAACGGAAACTTTTGGTTGAAAGAAGTCTTGGAAGATAGTATGTGGGACTAATGTGAGACTACATAGCAGCCCAGCGGAAGAGTTTCAGCTAGAGCTACAATGGTGCTAGTGGGGGGAAATGTTCAAATCGAATATTTTCCAGAAGCGTGTATCGTCCTAGCCTTAGTGGAAATTCCCTGACACCCAGAGTACCAGTTTTGTAGAATATGCGACCTTTCAGGTTCAAGGCGTCTGTCAAAGTGCAAAATCATCGGCCTTTTAAAATGATCATTCTTCTCACGACAGACTTCTTTCAATATCTCCTGACCGTGTAATCGTGAGAACAGCACATTCCAGTAAAGTAATTTTGGAGGCGGAACAATAAGCCACGCGAGCTGATTCGTGTAAGCCCAATCAGATCGGCCAAATCTCTGTAAACTAGTGCTGGGACCTGTGATTTCTTGCGTAATCTGAAAGAATCAGCGTCTGTGTTTTGTCCTAATTCAAGTCCTACAGTTTGTGACTCTGGAGATAAGCTATTTTTTTATTTCATCAAGGTAAGGAACGAGATTCTAAACGGTAATCCTGGACCTCATCAAGACTTCGCTGCCATTACGAAACTCGTGGCACGGGGACCGCGCCAATCTATGCTACTCGGGCACGCAAGGCAAACAACATTTATTTTTGAAACGAAATTATCAAAATTCACACTGGAGAAAGCTTAATTAAACATTCTATAGTACTCTTTGGGAGACTCGCATAATGTCTAGCCCCAGGTGGATGTGCATGAACCAGCTGTGGTTGCTGAATTCCCGCGACTTTTTCTTTGCTGCTATCCAAATTTAATCTAACACTCTTTTTGAAATAAGTTCTACAGGGGTGAAATCAAGAACATCTCCGAATTATTTTAGATGACTTAAATTGATTGTTAGTACATAATTTATTAGTGTTCATAGGTCCATTGCTGCCTTCAAAAAGCCAGCCATATTCTTAAGTATTGATAGTTTGGTTTGGAATAAAAAAAAATAGTTTGAAAATGTACTGGGGCATTATTCTTAAAATTACAAATTTGGCAACAGAAATTTTACTCATTTATACCAACAGAGAATTACCTTCAATTATCACCGTCTCTGCTTAGAATATATATTAAGCAGCCGTCCCACATAAAAAGAAAAGAAAAACAGAAAAACATCATGAATAATTCAGCAAAATTTGTTGCAACCCAAATTAAGGTCGCACAGAAATTTCCTGCACTAGGGGTCTCGAATTCGAAATGTATAACGCGCCACGACGTGCTATCAATTGTAGTTTTATCAATTCAAATATATGCTATATTTCAGGCTTATCCCTTTACTACTATCACTGGTAACCCTTAGAGAAAAAAAGGAGGAGCTCTTTTCCATTTCCTTTTCTCTCTCGTTCCATTGGCTCTCCCGGAATTGCCGTGTCACGTGACACGTGCTCGCGTTAATGCGAGCGGCCAGAAGAATATCATTTTCCCCAGAAGACACTCAGAGCGCGGGGTAACACAGAAGAGGAGATAATAGCTCGTTCACATCGGCCGACTAAGATTGGCCGTTGGTACGAGCAGATAGACCGAGAGGCCCACCTCAGTGGGTCAGGGCCATGCGAGTTTGTAAGAGACTTCACTTGTGCAACAATCATCTCTATAGTGCTCAATAACACAAGGTTTGGCTCAAAATAGTGCAATAAAAGAGCAAACATATCGGCATACTCTGCGAAAGTACTCTTGAAATTTCTATGCGTTGTTTCGATTCTAAGTTTCCTCATGGCCGGTGTAATTCGGCAGACTCAGTGCAAACCATGGGCCAATTAGATCTCATCATCTTCAATATAAAAAAAAAAAAATTGTTCTCTAGAGAGAAAAATTCTCTATGTAATTGTGTTACTAATGAATGGTGAAAAACACCCACAAAAGAATTTTTCACTTATAGACACGAAAGTACACTGGCCACTGGGTGTTTTTTATGCCTGTTTAGATTTTGCCTAATTCCTTGTTGGCCACGTGACGACGGGCGAACGGCCCAAGTGCAACACGTAATCCTTTCCAGGACTCGGAAGTATTATGCACGCCTCGGTTGAATTATAGTCGATTCGGAAAAAAAAATTCATGGCCCTGTCTTGTATACCAAAAGGGACTTGGGATACTAATTAGAGATGTGGGCTCGTCCCATTAATTCGCATGGTCTCGGTTGCACGTGTTTCTGAAGATCTCTGGGGTGTTGCTTCGCGCGCTTACAGAGAATCTCTTCCATGGCATATGCTGACCTTCTTTTGAAATCACCCATTTAGGAAGATCCTTGTTTGACTGCAAAATATATGATACAGATCAGGTCATTTTTTTGGTTAAAGAACCTAAATCTATTAATGTAAAACTTTAGGATATTCACTATAAAGAAGAAATGATATTTTGTGCCGATTCCACACACCCCGTGTTCCTATTGAGAAATATCGTTCAATCGGGTATCGTTATAACCTTCAACTTGAATAAAGTATTGTGGAGGCCACAGTCGGCGTATTGTAAATTCATACAACCCACAGTTTAGTGTATAATATATGGTAGCTATTCTACGCTCCCCATATCAGTAGTCGGCGTAAAGACCGTTCAGTTTCTCTTTGCTTCTTTCAACACTACATACCTCGTCTCTGTTTCCACACCTGAGCAAATTGCCATGTACCTGCGGGGTGACTACCACGGTATACGGCTATGAGCCAGTAATTTTTGTTGGAGCATTTAAATGTAAGCTGTAAAACCATTTCCGACTTGAATTGTATTTCTACTGCTCACTCTCCATTGCTTAACTCATCCGTTGCGAACATAACCGTCTAGTTGGGACATTGCTATCGGCGGAACCAGCCAGCCAATGCCATTACACGATCGTCTCGTATCATCATTTGCATACGGGGGATGGAAAGTCAATTATTCTCTTCTGTCTTGGTCAAGCCTGATAATCTTTTCATGTAACCATCGCTCAACCCACTAGGTGTGGTTTTCGCACGTGTCAATTTGCTCAGTTACCCGGACACGTTCACTGCATACACTTTTCCTGAGACCTCTTTTACAAGTTCGAAATTATCAAAGTTCTCGATGATTTGGTCCACGGGTTGGAAACAAGAAACCAATGGAGAAATAACTCCTCGAGCTCGCTTTGGGGCAAATGTGATGGATTTCTTGAAGTCAATGTCACGCCAATAAATCACTCCGCGAGGTTTGCACGATGTCTGTCGCCATTATGCCGCGACGCGAAGGGGTTCCTAGTCTCCATTAAAAACACACCCTATCAAACATTTAGCATGGGTCACAAGACTGGTAATTGGGTTGATGGAATAGAACGTGAACTCTCTTTGGATGAACTTCACCTCGTTTGACAACCCACTTTCTTACCATCAATCTAAATACTGTAGCCAGAAACACGCGTCTCGCTTTGAGATAGCACACCCAGTGTTTGGCGGTGGGGGCAACACCCGCACGAACAAGTTCCTAAATTTTTATCCCCAGAAGTAGCTCAAAAAGGTAAAAAATGTAAAAACTCGCTTCTTGAAACAAACTCAACCCTTTGAAACCCACCCGGGTTAGAATAGCCCACCATTCTCTGCATTCCTCTAGAGGACTTCACAATTACGTAAACCTTCAATGGAATATAGATGCTCGGTCAGCTTAAAGTCGCAGCCAAGGCGACCATCTCCAGAAAAATAGACATATACTCCAGGAACATGCTGGTAAACATCCACCAACATTTAAACGTTTCTTTATCCAATTCTGGATCACGTTTGCCAAAATCGTGGAAGCTCGCATACTGCAACGAGTTTGATTTATGGTGTATAATAAACGTGAGCAAGGGTATGGGAAATTTTAGCAGATTCGAGTCCGCCAACGTTATTGCATGGAAGTTTTCGAGCGAGATCTTGAACACTTGGTAAGCCACATCCTGGGGGACATATTTCAAACCTTCGCTTTTTGTCCGCATTGGTATAACCAGCATCATATCTTTGGATACCATTACTGCCTTTTTGAGAGTTTTGGCGAGCGAAGTAACAGCAGCGATGGCATTACCCTCATCCGTGGGCAGATTTTCGTGCATAAAAGTAAAGCTAAATGCGTTCATCGACATGGTAATCGAGTCGATGTATGCCTCCTCCAAAGCCAGCAAGTGGGGGAAATTCTGAGACTTGCAATAGTCCGCCAGATCTAAGTCTCGTATCATTTCTTTTACGACATTTTCCGTGTAGCGGGGTGGGACTTTGCACAGCGTCAACTCACTTAAATGCACCATTTTTCTCAAGATTCTCATGAATATGCTGAGGCTTGTTTCATAAGTGGCGGCAAAATACGACGACTCGCATTCTAGCCTGGTGATACAATGCTTCACGGAATTTCGGAATTGAATTTTGGTCGTTTCGGGTACCTCCTCATCTGAAGCAATCGCCACAGGAAACATCACTAGCAACACGATAAGAAACAAATGAAGCAAAGATTTTTCTGGTGCTGAAACACGCAGGAAAATGTTCAATGCCTTAACCATAATTTCTGGGACTCCACTTTCATCGTATTCAGAAAACAAACCTGCAGTGCAATTCTGAACAAGAATGTCGAATTGCACGTCATATTTTTTTAAAGCATCCAAGGATTTCGCAATGTGAAATTTCGCCCACTCAGATTGCTGTGGAATTCTATTGGGACTTGAGTTCCAGATGCGGGGTGAGCAATCAGAGTTAGGGTATCTGTTCGATAAATCAACAAAACTTCGCAAGGGCGATTTAGGTGCCGGCAGAGAATTTAGTGAAGGGATAGTCTTAAAGTAATTTGCTTCAGGATTCACAATTGGCGCAGGTATCTTCGCAGGCAAACTTGCCTGGCGGTGGGCGACATTCTTCTTGGGGATGTGATTGAAGTATTCCTCTAGTTGGGGAATCTCGAGATCAAGCAAGCCAACAATGTCTGGGCTAACGATCGAAAGGTTCCAAGTGAGACCAATGTAGTGAAATTTGGACATCCCCCTTCTTCCCAATCTTTTTGTTTTGATGTTGGGAAAGACCAAGTTGATGAGTTTCCCTAACTGCGACTGACCCAAAATGAGATTCTGACTCGCCCCATTCAGAATACCTGGGTACCGCTGTACTAGCTTGTGGCAAAAGATATAGTACACTTTGTATAGAGAAATCCGAGCAAGGCCCGAGTGTCCATACAGCCAATTTGCCACTCTCTTCACAGAAGATAGTATGATTTTAAGTGCCAAGAATTCGCGAAGGAGTTCATGGAAATTAAGAGAAGATGACTGCAATCTTTTGATAGAGGCCCAATCGAGTAGACCCACGGCCGATTCCGGATTGTAGAAAGTCTTGACAATGAGATGGCATAATCGAAGCCCCATGAGTTTGGAATATGATGAAGGTGATAGCCCAGAAGTGGAAGCTGGATCAAGTTCGGGAAGTTCACACGTGTATAGCAAATTGAAAAATTCATCTAGCGACACGTGTTCATCGCATTGCTTTAGCACCTCCACTAGAAACAGACATACATTGTGTGTGTTCAAGTTAGTGAGCGAAGGCATGAGGTTCACGAATGACGATTCCACATCGCGCATAATCTGGTCCTTGGTTGTGGAATGGTTTCTAGGAGGCTCCAGTAGTCGTGGTGTTTGAGGATTTTCTTCAGACGGGGATGGGGAGTTGTCAATAGCTAGATTGTCTGCAAAAGGAGGCGAGACCACGGGAGGTTCGACATTTCTCGATGGCGGGGTTACTTCTTGCGGTACCCTAGGCAAAACCGTAGGCAGCTGGTCGGAATTTTGGTCATGCACTAGAAAATTAAGCGGAAGCCTGCTGAACAGCGATGTTTGAGGTTTATGCTGCGGTAGAGGCGGCGTGACTGTGGTGGTGGTGGTGCCTTCAGCGGGGCCCAGAGAAGAAACTTCCAGGTATATTGGTGGCACAGGCGCAAAAAGAGGCTTCTGGATTTCCGGGGGTAGGATTGGGTACGCCTGGTGTGTTGTGGCCGACTTATTCATGCGATCTGCTAGGTGCGAACCACTAGCGTGAATGATGGGCGGTAGACTCCGGGAACTGGTCATTTGTTGTATTCTTGGGATAGCAAAGGATTCTGGAACATATTCTGAATGGAGAGCAGATGGTTGCGGGTACCAAGGGCCAGGCTGGGGGTAGTGGTAGAAGGGGCCATTTTGAGGCAGATGCTGTGGCACGTCGTGAGGCGGATTCTGCAGTGGAGTATGCGGTGGAGCATTTAAATTAACCAAGGTAGGGGTTTTTGAGGATAGCGGTAGGGTAGACTCAGAAGGAGCAACAGCAGCAGCAACATCAACAGCAGTGTCGGTTTCTGGGCCCGATATAGATTCGGGATCATGCGGACTGAAAACTCGCTGTCGTTTATAAGACCGAGAAGATGGTGGAAACATTTCTGGTGTATGACAAAAGATGGTTAAAGGGAAGGGGGTTCTTTCTCAGATGCACGAAATCTTCGTTCCCGTATATGGAGAAATGCTACCTTGGGATTTTTTTCTTGGAAAAATGCCAGGTATCGGGGGTTATTTTGGGGGAGTAGGGAAGGCAACACGGAAAAATGCAAGGGAAGGCCGAGGTCGAAAAGTCCCAAGAGGTCAGAGGTCAGGTATTGTATTTCGAAACGGGATATCTGTAGGAAGAGATATTCCTGGAAAAACACTTCGTAATGTATTTTTACGACGGGTAAAAAAAAAAAAAAAAAGAAAAAACGGGGAAGGAAAAAAAAAAGCGAAATTAATGCTTGATCATGACATTAATTTTGGGAGAATGTCTTGGAGTACACCGGCGAGGCAAGAAGAGAAAAGAGTAAATATGACCATACAGGAGCATCGGGCAGGTAGCGTCGCGCAGCAATAAATACACCCGTGGATGCGGTTGGTGCGAGCCATGCCGTGGACGCGGACAATGGGGTGGATTCGGTGGGTTTGTAGGCAAAGAAACTCTGGCGGCCCATGATGTCCCTTTTGTATACAGCATGTAAAAGAATTAAAGCCGTTTGCGGGCTTCCTTGGCGTGGAAAAAACCTCAGTGGGTTTTGTGATGAAAAAAAGCATACGTGGACATAAGCTTACGAGACCGAGCTCGAGCTACTCGTTGCAATGTGGGGTGCATGGGTGGTCAACCGGCAACTACGGTATCAGTCTCGGTGCGAAACCAATGTTGTTGACAGGGGGCGAGGTTCTTGGGGGTGTACAGGTGTTTGCATGCTCGGATTTATTATCAATGCCTGGGCGTGCTTGGGGGCGGCACCTACAATCAACAATTTTGACATGAAACCCTACTGGGTGCAGTTGCTTTAGTGGTCAATGTCATATATCCTTGACTTTTTATATATGGGGGGGGGTTTGTCGTGGAGCACTGGATCGAGATACACCTATTTGCTGTTATCGCCATGTGCTGCTTGTGGCTATCAAAGATGGTTACTAGGGGATGTATTGTCCCAAAACACTCAGCAAGGTGGTCACTATATCGTATTTACTAAAATCTTTTTTAAAAAGAGAAAACAGTTGAACCCGCTGCCCAATAAAATTTCGAAAAAAGGAACTGTTTTTACTTGTTTGATGGCTTGTATGGGAAAGTGGCCACGGTTTACCAGTAGCAAAAATGGACGTAAGAAATCTTGAAAAAAAAAAGGTAACACAGCTGGCCACGAGAATCACCATATGGTGCGTACAGGACTCGTGGGATATTAGTTTTCTTGGGTTTCGGCGGGAATTCCAGTCCAATTACGTAAATAGTTGCTGTTTTTCAGTTTTTTTTTTTTTTTTTTTTTTTTTCAGCAAATGGTGAATGGTAAAAAAAAAAAATGAGGAAGGGGCATTCCCATGAAAACAGTGGTTTTAGCAAAGCTTATGTCCGGTTGCGCTGCGCTACCAGGAAGCATGGTGCAACAGATCGGATCAGAGCAGAGCAAACATCCGGTGAGTGACAAAAATTTGCGTTGCCACGAGCTTCAAAATGATAGAAAAGTAATTAGCTTCCGTTATTATGATCTCCCACGGAATACCCTATTTCGTCAAAATAACACAACCGACTGCTTTTTTCCATTCAAGTAGTGTCTGATACTTAAAAATAGACATTGGCGAGCTCAAAAATAGTAATTCTGGCAACCATTTATCTGAGACACCAGAAATAGTAAGACTTCTTTTGGAGTCTTCTTTCTCACATTCTTTCTTGTCCTGAGGTAATACTCAAAACTTTACAAAATATCAAGATAATATGTATTGTTCTGACCGTTTCACAAGGTTCAGGCTCACGGTTGCCCAATGGTGGACAGGTAGGCTTATAGGACCGAAGCAAATGTTGGCTCGACCGGTGGGCCGGTTTCCGTCCTTGGAGAAACCCAGTCATGCACTCGCCAAGAAGACTACGACTTCTTAAGAAAACTAAGAGCTCTCGCTCGTCTCTTAGGGTCAACGGTGGATTTTTTATGAGACGGAATGAAACATCGAAATAAGACTAGTTTGTCAATATCACACCAATCTTTTATAATAAGAGACTTGTGAACTGCGATTCCGCACTCTTTAACTTGTGAAAAAGCCAGCACAGCAATCTAGAATCTAGACCTCAGCTCACTTCGCCTGCACACACCATTGTTAATGCGGACTGTATGGATTAAACAAACATGGAAGGATTTATCGGAATTCGCTCCCCGTAAATTCCCACGCCAGAATTCCCATGCCATAAATCCGAAAAATCACAACGACATTTAACCACCCAGATTTTTGTTTTCCAAGTGAGTCTTCGTGAGTCTTAGTCTTTATAAAAACATTCATTGTGTCTGTGGCTTTCCAACATTCACACTTGTAGTGTTTTTGTCTTGTTTTGTTATGTCTGCTTTGAGTAATTCTCGTGGGCCTCACTCTTCCCTAACCAGCACCGCATATGAAGCCCCGCGCATACGATTGGTCTGTTTAGTGTCGAAGTGTCAAAACCGATAAGTTACATGACCTCTCTCCAAAACCTTGGTAGGCTGCTTAACATTAATTTTCCAGGCATTTTCTCTTTCGTATATATCTGACCCTTACCCTTTCTGTATGAAATGGCGATGGAAAAAAGTCCTCCCACCTTAAACTACAGGGAAAGTATCTTGGTGCGGCGACCGGCTTCTCCCGTGGGCAAGGTCGTGTGTGGACCAATACATCTCGGAAGCTCGATTAAAGCTGGTGGGATTACTCCTCACACCATCCCATTTGTTAGACCTTTTAATCATCAGTCTTGGACCGAATGTCTGAGATACTCCTCAGCTTTGCTTGAAATCGCTATTTCTCCCCAAAAAAACATAAATTACAGGGCACGGTAGCGGCCAGCAGCGTACCGCACCGCACCACGACGTGAGCATTTCACGTGCTCGTCCCGTGGTTAGGGCTCCATAACCTGCTACACTCTAAGATCTGGCCCCATATACATGCACACCATGATATGTTTCAATAATGTTTAAAGTGGTGAAAATTTTCGAAATTGGCCATAGCCGTTCATACCGCGTGTGTAAATCGCATATGTACACCCACTGATATATATTACACCTAATAATATTATTTTGTCCAGATGTAATCACTCATTTCTTGGTTCAGGGTTGGTGTCTCACTTCTTTCCAAGCTAACAACAGGCAATTCCCTGGTACATACGGGCATAGCATAGCAAAACTACAGGCACATGTGTACTTGGTGGATTCACGTGCTTGGCCTCTTATGAGCCAAGAAATTTTTTCGGCCAGTAAAAAATATTCTAGTTACTTCGGAAACGATGAGGGGGTCACATATTGTTTTGCATATACACTGGTCACCCTAATTGGTCACAATATGCTCACGGCACGTCGAATTTGCTCAACACTTTGGCCGTAGTGTTGTGAATACTGCACCAATTATTAAAGGACTAGCCGACTTAAAATTAACCACCAATCAATTTGAGTCAAGGCGCTAGCAAAATTGGACCATAACTTGAAGTCTCGAGGAAAAGCAACAGTAAAAAGTGTTAATACGTGGGCCTCCAGTGGCTTCTTTTCAGAGCAGCAACAACCACACTTAATCCAACGCCAAGGACTTGATTTCTTCGGGGAAACATTTTCTTGGAGTGCTTTTTTTGAAGTAGAATAATTGCCCGCCCTTTTTTTTGTGGTGGGTTGGGCATTTCACCCAAAGTTCAAGGTTGTTAATCAAGCGAAGTCACCTCAAATTGTATATTCTTATGCTCATCACATTAGATAAACCGTTTGATTTTACGCAATAGAATTTCTGCCCAAGTACCAATCATACCAACATAGTGCTTTTTGAAAATCCCATTTTTTTTCCCAGTTCTCAGGAATATATTTCCATGACGCAAATGCGTGTAGTTTCTGAAATTTTAGCAAGCTGGGTGTAGTAGTTGGTGCGAGTTCTTGAAGCTGAGAAAACTTTGACCCCAAAAAGTGACCCAACAATCCATAGGCTTTCCTAACGGGCTCCGAAATTGACACGACCAATCCAACTCAGTTTTCATCTTATTAATGGCGTAAACTTGCAAGTGGTGTGATGATTGTCTGCACGTTCGCTCCATTTATCCACCCTTTTCACCTCACATTTCCATGCCTTCAAATGATTTTGAAATCAAACTGCCGATAACTGCTTTTGAATGATTCCATAAGTTCTGGTTGCAACAAAACACCCCAACCCACTGACGGGGAGATACTTTCTATGTCGAATGCTAAAAGAACAAACAAAAGCAGAATCAACATCACATACTGACTTGAAGTACTCTGCCCGGTTTGGGTGTCTTTTACAGACCATGGCATTTTCCATAATACCAAATCCACTAATTTATATCACCTTCCATCGAACCCAATCTCTTTCCCTTGCTATATTGTACTGAACTTCTTTTTTATGGCTGCACTTCTTACTTCCCCTCGCCTTAAGATTTGATGAGAACAAAACCCACGTGTGATTAATAAATCTTAACATAGGGTGATAATAGGTTTTCAAAGAAGAAGAAGCCCGGGACTTAACGTGTTTGAGACGGATAAGTCAACCAGAACGTTGATTGCTGGATAAAATAATTTCTGGAGGTTGGATACCTTTTCCGAGACGGTTGCTCAAAGCAAAAACTTCAGATATTGTACTTTTATGCTGTCATGATACATCAATGAGCATATTTGCCAAGTTTTGCACGTTATTTTGAACACTTGCGGGTCAGGTCTGCTTCAAATATGAAAGGTGACCAGGTGGGTACCGGCATGGGAAGCTGACGAATGGGACTGACAAAGTCTCTTCATGAAAGTGTTGCACCACTATATTGATTGCTTGAATAGTGACATCCTGTGACAAGTGTTTTGCGCTGTCATAATCCTCTCGCGTTTTGCTAACGTCAGCATTCTATCTTTAGACCTCATGATTGAAGTTTTGAGTCTTCATCCCATCTGGAAAGTCCCTGCATTTTCTAAGTCGCGGATCATATCTCTATGAAATCCCATTTGGTGTATGGCTCTTTGATTCTGAATGAGTTATCTTATCGAGTGATACTACCTTTCTCAAGGCTCTGAAACCTTTCTCAAGGCTCTGAAACCTTTCTCAAGGCTCTGAAACCTTTCTCAAGGCTCTGAAAATTTTCACTCTGGCTTGATCAATTCAAGCCGAGCAATGCAAATCTTCACAAACGTACGAAAATACTCTTTAATGTTTTGGGCCCTTTTGTCTCGGAAGCAATATTTATTGGAAAGGTTGAAAGGATAATAACGAAATACATCATTTAAGAATTACTCAGCAAAGTATTCATTATCTCAGGCAATATTGTCGAGAGAAAACATACCTGATTTGAAGTGTCATGAGAGAGATTCCACATTATATGACCTGATGCTGTCTGAATATGGTATTTAGTCCATGTTTAAAGTTGGGAATTTTTACTTTACTGTGGTCCGCAGAGCCGTGGCGAACACTCCAAGGCTGGATAATTGAATCCTGTATTTGTTTTCATCATTCCAAGCTGCGAGCTCGTGACTAATACCAGTTTCTTAATCGAATAGGTATTTGGAAATACTCGCTTATTTACGATATTTTGAAGAATATCATACTGAGCATATCTTGATCTTTTTTTATTGAGAAATCCCAAATTGACGAGTCCCAAAACTGAGGATGTATTTTTATGAGGATGTCTCGGGACCTAGATTAGTTTGAAAATTCTAGGTATTCATATACAAGGTTCAAACAAAGCATGGAATATACCTTGTATCTAGAGCACTTGCGTACATTAAATTGGATCAGCATAGCGTGGTGAACTTTCTTCACTGGGTGTATTATGGCAAATTCGGGATTTGTCTAACCCTAAAGCTGTTTATCGCCCCAAGTGACTGGCATGAGACCGCCGAATAAGAATAATGGTCGAACATTAAATCCCGCAGCTCATATTCGTGATAATACATCACGCAATTCTTGCAGGAGAGCCAGGTTCTTTTTTTTTGGGAATGTCTCGGAGATCGTGATGAGACGGTACATACGAATAACGGTTGACAAGACGGCATTCGAGGTTAAATTGCCAAGATCATAAGCAAATATTGAACAGCAAATGGTTTTTTTTTTTCTCTTCAGTTATTGCTGATGATCCAGATGATCCATCCGATGATCAGTGCTCTCTATTTATTATTGGCAAACATTTACTACAAAAACCTGAGTAGTCAAGTTTTATATTGTCTTTCTTTTTTTTGAAAGAATATATTATTATGAATTCTAAAGTACGTTAGAGCACTCAAATAACTTACCAACAGAAGCTTTAACTCCGCAATGAGTTACAAAATTTGTGAATTCACCTTAACACTCAAAGACCCAATATAATCTACATAATTGATTTTTAAAACATATGGTTCCTGGAATTTGCAATAGCAGATTCACCTTAAATTACACCCACTTTTGTCTCCTCTTTAGCATAGCCAGAACACATGGCTTGTTTTCATGCTCGTTCGTTGCCCGTCTGTTATTTACGTTGCGAAAATCTTTCTCATCTTCAATGGGTTCAATTTTGCTGTTAAAGGTGCAACGCAGCAGTCCACATTTTGATGTCACTGCGAAGTAAACGATTTTCTTTCTTTGTGGGTATCTTATTTTTAACTTTTATTCCCATTGAGTTTTAGAAAATACCCCCGAGAATATTGCCTCCGAGGTCCAGACACACCGGGGTTCTCTACGAAGTCAATTGCCATGCGATAAATAGCAGGATAAGGAACTCCTGGAATATTACAAAGCACACACTTCCAATCCCCGCGAATGCCACTTACAAATGGACATAGTGTTCTTTGCTATTGGGTTCGGCTAGGAGGTCGGATTCTCGTTTCTGTGAAGAGTCGTGTTTTAATTGTGAAGACAATGGCGGAATCTGCAAACACCACTAAACAGGGCAGTTTTCTCAGCCAAAACAGAAGCTCTTGTTTTTAGATTCGCAAGTGGAATTTGAGTGATTTGGTTTCATTTTATTGAATTCAAGTCATTTTTTTGTGTGAAGTATTAATCAGGAAATATGATACTACGATGAAACTGAGGTTTATCCGATAACACGCAGCCAACACTAACTCATCCGAGCAAGTGTTGGATTCTTCTTTCTGTCGCCTATGATCACGTGACTAGGCGTAAAATGGAACAGGCGCGAGCGCCCACGATCGCGCCGGCGGTAGAAACAAACCTTAACCGAGCGAGATGTAGAATGTTGGCTAACTTAAATCAAGAGAAGGATAGTATATATACCAGTGGAGTAAGCCCGAAGTAGGGAGGGGCGAACCACTGTTACAATACGTCTTCTTGTAAAGCCTGTGTATACGATAAGTGCATCTAACACGGGTTGTCACTAAATCCAACAGAAAGCGGGTAAGAGAAACTAAGTTGCGTAGGTCACGTGACCTTAGATTAGCGGCATAAAATGTGGTAGCGTTTTTTCCTTCTATGTTTGATACCAAAGATGGCCTTAGTCGAAAACGCAGCTGTGACATATTGATGTCTTTCTTTTTATTTCCACTTGATCTGTTCACAATTTTAAAGACCTTAAGGTACGTGAGTGACTCGTGGAGACAGGCACAGCAATTTGGCGTGGAAATCAGGGCTCACATGCCTACATTGCATACTATAATATAATTCGAATGTGTTGATTTTATCTTGGTCAAAAATGCGGACGAGGATTCATTACCAGGCGCAAGAATATGTGTTAAATTATTTGCTTGAACACCCAGGTTACACTTTTTTTTTCTATATAATGTTTTTAGTTATTGGTAGGTTTTTTTTGAGGAAGCAAATGAGAATTGGCGTAGACCGTGTGGTGTGTGTGTATTGTTAGGGAGATTAGGCCTAAAGTAGCTTGCTATCTAGACTACAGTTCAGATTCGACGCTCCGGGAAATACCCTCGACGTGCCAGGTCGTGCGGATTACCATCCGTACTCTCGACGCACTACCTCGAGCCTACTTCCGCGGAACGGCCAGGTTTATAACCTGGTTCGTGTATACTTCGTAACAGTTTTCCGACACATTCTGACAATAACGTCCAGTAATATGATGATTCTTAAAAAAAATCGGGGAGATTTCCTTTTCTTCATCACATAAATAATTTAAGCCCAGTCGATTAGTACGTGAAACTGTGATGAACTTTTGCCTGTGCAAGTATAACAGTTATATCATCCTTAGAGTCGAAGTAAAACCTACTTTCCAAAATTTCACGATTCCGACATAGTCATGGGCACTTCAGCAAAAATGCTTAAAGTCCAAGCAAAGTTCCCCTTCATGGTTTTAAGAGATCAATATTGTCTTGCGTATTCCTTGAGATGTTCGTCAATTCAATACTTGACTGTGACTGTTATATGTTGTCTGATATGATGGTACGATAACATATGGTTTTTTTTTTTTTTTTTTTTTTTTTTTTTTTTTAACGAAAAGGTGGAATGGAAAGTCTATCATAGATGAGCATAACTGTATCTTGCTCAGTGAGATAACGTCTCGCTCAAACCAAAAACCTCCGATATAATACTTATATACTCCTGAAACATTGTAGAGAAAACCCACCAAGTCTTGAAGGTTTCCTTGGATAATTCAGGATCACGTTTTTGGAACTCATGAAAGCTAGCGTATTGCATTGAATTCGTGAGATGAAGCATAATGAAAGTGATTACCGGAATAGGTAATTTGGACATGGGATCAGACAGGAGGAGCATGTGCAAAGTTTCCAGGGATATTTTAAATACTTGATATGCCACATCCTGCGGTACGTGGTCCAAACCTCGACGTGTTGCATTTTCCGGTATCATGCGAATATCATCGGTGGCTTTTAACGCTAAATTAAAGATAGTCGTCATGACTTGAGTCACGATGTGAATGCTCTGGTTTGAAGTTGAGGGTGAGATGCCATCATCTAGTGTAAAGTTATAACCATTCATTGAAATTATTACACTCTGGAGGATTGTTTCCTCGTAAGCCAGCCGCCCACCTAGATCTTGAAGTCCACAATTCGCCTCCAGTTCAAGATCACGTACCATTTCTTTAATCACTTGTCCAGAATAGGGTGATTTCACGTTGCACAGAGTCAACTCGTTGAGATGAATCATTTTTCTCAAAAGTCGCTTGAAGATACTTATACCGATAATGTCGATATTCATGTTGGAAGAATGAGCATCTAGCATATCCACACATTGTTTGATGGAAGATCGAAGTTGAATTTTGTCTACCACTGGAACCTCTTCATCGGATGCTAGGACCATGGGAAATACGAGAAGCAAGAAAACAAGATACAAGTGCATATACGCAACATTAGATGCCGAATAGCCTTGCAAATTCAACATTGCTTGGAGTAAAGTGTTCAGGAGGAAGTCTTGGTATTTATTACAGAAGCCCTGGGTGAACTCCTCAACAAATGGGCACAAATCCATATTATAGGCTTTCAATGCAATAATTGAGCGTTTCATCTTTTCTGCAGCCCATCCCGAGTGCCTAGGTATAGTATTAGGGATAGCAGTCAGGATGCGCGGCAAGAAATCCATTTTAGGATATGTGTATGTTACTTCCACGTAACTCTGTAAAGGCTTTTTAGGGGCAGATGATTTGAAGCCAGAGTACTGGTTTGGTACTCGAGGAAAACCCAGTTTATCTTCCGTGCCATGTGGCTTTCTGCATTGTACTGTTTTGTACCTGGGGCGAAGTTTGTTGTTGGAGACACGGAAGTGGTACTTCAAGTCTGGAAACTTAAGATCAAGCAAGCCGAGAGTGTCGTTGTCAAGTAAATCTGTTTTCAAAACGAACCCAATATAGTGATATTTCGATTGGCCTCGACTTCCTAATCTTTTTGTAACGATGTTGGGGTAAACCAACTTGGCAAGCTTGCCGATTTGAGCCTGACACAAAGTAAAGTTTTCACTAGCAGAGGAATTCAGATCAGGGTGCTTCAGTAAAAGCTTCTGGCAAATAATGTAGTATAACTTATAGATGGAGAGTCTTGCAACAGCCAGTCGGCTCAGATACGGTTCATCTACTTTCGCAAGAGAAGAAAATAAGATTTTTATCGCCAAGAAAGTGCGCAGAAACTCATATATGTTGACAGAAGGTTTCCATATTCTGGTAGAGCTAGTTGTACCGCGGCCAGTAGCGTTTTCCGGGTTCTGAAAACCTTTAATGATGAGGTGGAATAGGCAACCTTCTTTAAGTTTCAAATAAAAAGACTCGGGGGTTTCATTGGGTGACACTTCTTGCTTGGTATATTGCAAAGCGGGTGGTTTCTTGTGATAAAGTAGATTGTAAAACTCATCTAGAGACATGTGGTGACTATATTTCTTTAAAAGCCCCACCAAGAACCCGCCGAAATTCTGTGACGTGATGGTACTTAGCAGAGGAAGAATCTTGATAAATTCAGCTTTGGCTTCGTTCGTTATTTTGCGTAAAATATGTGGCTCAACAAGATTTATTGGAATTGGAAGATGGGTATCTGATGATTCAGCCATGCAGGTCTCAAGACTAGATTGTTCTTCTTTTTCTTGCACAACATCCATTGGTAAAGCTTGTGTTGTAGGAAATTTGGCGAACGATGTTTCTGAAATGTTTTCTTGGGAAACTAGCTCAAAGGAACGCGTATGGAAAGATTTTGGCGTAACGGTTGGTACGTTTTGAGGTATATGGTGGTTTTGCAGTCCGCAACCGACCATGTTTTGACATACATAATTTTCCTGAGCCGTACGGGAGCTATAATTTGGTGAAGTTGAATTTAAGTTGGATCCTTGGATATTGTCTTCTGAATTTGTACCCAAATGGGTTACATGGGATCTGCTAGGACCATTATATCTTTGTGTCGGGTATTTAAATATGTCTTCCAGACTTGGACCCGCGTCCGTCTCAGTAAAGTTCCTTGATGTTTTGCTTCCAAGCGAGCTTGGGTTCCAAGATTCGGTGTACATTTCTCTCGTTTGTAGTCAATATTGTGGCGAGGAAAAGAAGCTGAGCATAGGGGTATTTCCCAATGCGTGATCCTTGATTGAATGATCCTTAGTTGTGTCAGCAGTGATTGTGGAAAATCTGCGTGAAAAGAAGTAGTCACGTTATGGGTCACAGGTTCGTTTTCGTGTAATGTTTTGTGAATAGTCTGGGGTGATTTCAAATAGTGGGTGCACTAAAAAAAGACCGTATTCAAGTGAAGTGAAGAAGCGAAAGATCTGCAACTGGTGACAGGTCGATATGTAAGTTATCTCTTTCCGTTTAGCAATACTTTCTGCTAATAAAAGGGCTGGGAACTTCCAAATTAATCTTCCCCAGTATAGACGAATATATCTCCACACACCGGTGTCTGGGCCCAATAAGCTAAGAGTTCGGTCTATTTACCACGGCGGAAATAGAAATGGGCTTTAATGACCTGGAGAAGGACGCAGTGGAGAAAAAAAAAATTTAAAGGAGACGAATCAGAACAAAAAGGCCTGATTTGAAATTACGGCAGCATAGAATTGGTGTAACCATTTGCAACCGCACAAGGCAAAATTTTCAAGGTCGTCAATAGCAACAGCACCGCGCAAAAAGCAGCATAATGTTTTATGGCCTATTGAATACAAGCTTTCTTTTTAAAAAAAAAAAAAAAACGAAAATTATGGTTGTTTTTAATGCCTAAGCCAGTATCAACCAGGCTGGAGATGTCATAATAGAGAGGTATTAAAATTTTAACAAGACAAATTGCATATGTGGATATTTGCGCTGGTGGTGCTTTGTGAGTTAGGAAAGTAGGAAAAAAAACAAGATACTTGCAAGGCGTTCGAAAACCGGATAGGTTGGAACCGCGAAAATAGCAATATTGACGAGTTTTGCACCTGTTTGGGATAGACTTTCGAATCAGCTAAGCTCAACCCTTCACTACGGATCACATGACTGGGTAAACCTTGCTCTTGTGGCAAACAAGAGAACCATATCCATGTATATGCAGCATGGATTATATCTAGGGTTGGATGAATATCCACGTGCCAAAGCGGACTATTTAAATTAAGTTTGAGGAAATTCTGAGATACCATCAATGTGAGACATTGAAAGACGGGCATTTTGCACATTGTTAACCCACATTGACCCACCAAACCCCCGGGGTTCTGTATTACACACTTTTTTGGGCTCAAGCGGTTCCCATCAAAATTGGTCACTAAATGTCATATGGGTCCTTAGGGGTTGTCATGCCCAGTTTGAATATTTGATGTGCTTTATATCAACTTCTCCCCTAAGGAGGTTTTACAAGGCAAAACCCAGTGGAGCTTTAGCCTTAAGTATGTAGGATTAATTGCTGTTGCTCTTCCAGTGATTGAATGAGGTTTTCATTGGAGACTTTTTTTTAGCTGGGAAGGCTGTGAAGCTCTTGACTTTCATGGTTTATCATCCATGGTCATGTGACTAAGCCTACGATGGTGCGGCCACAGGCGCCTTCTGTTGAAACTTAGTGAGACCATTGCTAAACTAAGCACGGGCTTTTATCGAAAAGTTTGGAGAGTGGTTCGGTTACGAGGGACTATAGAGGAATGCACTGGTACACCAAATTTTATCCAAGTAATGTTCTCTTCGAGTGGGAAACTTCCGTCATAGATTAGAAGCTTAACCGGTGGCTTGCTTCTTCGGCGCGTCCAGCGAGTACAGTCGTGCAAAGCCCAAAATATCTAAGTACATCCCGACAAACATGTCTTTAATTATGGAAATGTGCACCCTAACTAAATTGGTGTTTACACAAGTATGCCTGTATAAAGTTATATAAGATGAAATAATTTCGAATGAAAAAAAAAAAAATTGGATGGTTGTTAACCAGTGTTTTCGCTAAGTTCATTAGGCAAAGAATCGAACATAAAATACTTCCGCCCGAAAAACCGCGCACTTTTTTTTGTTCATATTTTCACACTGACGACAACTTCTCGCCCAACGCATACACTTCAGATATCACACAGATGTACTCTTGAAACATCTTCGAAACAGCGCACCACGTCTTGAATGTTTCCTGGGTTAACACAGGGTCGCGTTTCTCAAATCCATGGAAGGCGGCATGTTGTATGGTATTATTGTAGTGCAGCATAACGAAGATGATGAGTGTAATGGGTAACACCGAAATAGTGCGTTCTCTCGCGTATTTGTGAAATTCTTCCAGGGCCACCTTAAATACTTGATAGGACACGTCTTGGGCCATGAACCCCAACCCTTTGGATTTTGCTTCGCCATAATTTCTCCGAGTTGCTTCTTTTACGATCATGGCCGAGTTGTGGAGCTTCTTAGCGATGTTAGTAATAGTCTCTATAGGGGTTTTCTGACTTGCGGTGGATTCATCGGGCATTAGTTTGAAGTTATAAGCGCACATAGATGTGACCACTCCTCGGATGAATGTTTCCTCCAAAGCCAGCTTTGAGCTAAGATAATCCATTTCACAATCTGCTTCCAGCTCTATATCACGCACCATTTCTTTGACTACACCCTCGGTGTAGTAAGGGTGTACCTCGAACAGTGTCAATTCATTGAGATAGATCATTTTTCTCAACAAATGGGTGAATATGCAAAAGCTGGTGTCATCGATTTGTTCGACATTGGCGAACTTACTTTCAAGTTTATCCACAGCATTCTTTACGGAAGTTCGAAGGTAAGCTTTCGAGACCACGGGCACTTCTTCGTTACCAGCAATAACTAATGGAAAAAGCAAAAGTAAGACCACGTGATATAAATGCATGTAAGCCTCCGTTGGTGCTGACTCATTTAACAAAGCTCTTATTGCACCAACCATACTTTTTGGGAGTGCATTCAAGTTATCTTCGGTAAATATACCCGCTTTGAATACAGTTTGAAGAGGTCCAAGATCGATATTGTATGCTTGCAAAACCATCAAAGACCGTTCCATATTTTCCTTAGCCCAATTGCTTTGTTGTGGAATTGAACCAGGTAAACTCGTCCAGACCCGAGGTGAAAAGTCGAGATCGGGGTATGTGTATGATGGATCAATGTAACTTTTTAGAGGGTTTTGAGCTGGAAAAATTTCGTTTGAAGGTCTAGGAGAGTCGGCAAAAAGGGGTCTGTTTGGAAATGTTACTTTCGCCCCAGCAGTCACCATTCCTTGCCTACGTTTCTGACTGGTTATGTCTGTTGTTTTTTGGAATTTGGCCTTTAGTTGTGCGATGTCAAGTTCAAGTAAGCCTCGAATATTTTCATCAAGTATGTTTTCATCCAAGGTGTAGCCAATATATTGGGACTTGGACTGTCCTCGCTTTCCCAATCTCTTGGCGACTATCCGAGGAAAAATTATGTTGGTGAGCTGGCCTAACCTGGACTGGCCCAAAACGAGACTTTGCCGAGCACCGGAGTGAATGGAAATTCCGGGGTATTTTTGAATGAGTTTGTGACAAAGAATGTAGTAGGCCTTGTAAATTGTGGTCCGGAGAACCGTGGTTCTGCTAAACGATGGCTCTTCCACTTTCTTGAGCGCTGAAAAGATGATTTTAATGGCCAAAAAGTTGCGAAGAAGCTCATGCATGTTCGCAGCAGATAATGGTAACTCCTTGGTAGATGTGAATGAGGCGAAGCCTGTTCTTGGTGTGTGCAAGCGATTGAGAATAACTTGGAATTCTTTGAGACCTTCTACTCTCAAGTCCGAAGATGGCCCGGCTGTAACATCAGGCAGACCAGATGTCCTGGTAGTTTCGAATTCTGGAGGCGTTTCACTGTAAAGGAGATTGTAAAAGTCATCCAAAGGAATATGCTGGTGATACTTTCGCAAGAATGATACTAGTACGCCGTATAAATTGCGTGAGCTGACTTTTTCGAGCGAAAGACTTGGGTTTGAGGATTCATCTTCTCCATCTTCCGGATTTTTTCTCTCGCTCACTACCTCTACGGCGCTTGGGGAGCTAAGAAAGTTTACGCTTGCCAAATCAGCATTGTATGTTTCTTGATCTTGTTGCAAATAAGTAGGGCCACAGTGGACCAACGGTTGCCTTGATGGAATGGTAGATGTTTCAGGGAAGCTAAAAGAGTGTGGTAGTGGCCCACGTTGACATAAGTCCAATTGGGATAGACCTGGAACCCGAATTGTAGGACTCTGGCTAATTTGATTAAGTGACATTGTTTTTGGTGGGGTCCTATTCTCTGGTGGTGCCCAATTCAGCAAATGAACCATATTCTCTGTATATCCCCTTAAGTCTGAGGAAGACCCATGATTGGAAATATCTAACTGGTTCTTGATTGGATATTGCGACGGTATACTGTTTTCTCGTGAGGGCACACTAGTTCGGCCCGCATTTGGAAAATGTCTCAAATGACTGTACATATCCAAGAGGTGGTCTATACCTGGTACCTTTGGAACATTGATGTCGTGGGGTAAATGTCGAGGATGGCCGGGGTGTGAAGCCGAAAGTGGTGTGGCAGGGCCCGAATATTGAGGAAGCTTGTTTAGTGGGGGAATTTGAAGTCCAATGTTCTCGGTTCCATTCCTGTGGTCTGTATACGACGTTGTGTAGGGTACGTGGGGCCTTGTTGGACAGGTGTGGGAATTTTGGAAGAAGTTTTGATCATTATTTTGGAACAGTGAATGACTGCTAGACATGTTCAATATGTGATTGTTTTTGTGGGGTATAGATGTCAAAGTGGATCTTCAGGAATAAATGGCCTCTAATCTCGAGCTAAGAAATGGTTATGGGCCAGATTGAGACAAAACGAGGGAAGGATGAATTGAAGTATGTTCGATTATATCTTTGCGGTTTATATGAAAAGAAAAATAGAAGAAAAAAAAAGCATCATAGTAATCCTAAAAATGGGGTTACTTAAGAAAGTGTCAAGCAAATGCAATGAGCTTCAGAACTGCACGATCATGCGCAAGGTGATAGATCGTAACTAACATCAATTGTTAGATGCGTGGCCTCTGGAATGTATAGTACCGTCTTGCGTGTTGTCTTGCGTCTTGACTTGCATTTTCTGTGCAAGGCACACGAAGGGGCAAGCAACCAAGTGGACCATCACTTCGAAAGAAGTAGTGCCGAAAACTCAACTCAAAAAGCAGAGAAGATATGAAGCAAATAAGAAGTGCCATGAATTACATTCATAATGAAGAACGCCTGAGTTTTGTTGTACTTGGGTGACTGATGCTTGTAACCAAAAAGCCCCAAAACCAACGCCCCAAAAGCATCGCATTTCGGCGGAATACCTCGCGTCACCCTCATGCGACTTCGGACAGGCAATTACGGCATTCCGGTGTTGCAATTGTCCATACTCGATTACTCTTAAACATTCTGACACCTGGAAAAATGTAATTTGTCTTTCTTTTCTTTTCTTTTCTTTTCTTTTCTTTCCTTTCCATTGTTATTCTGTCATTGCTGCAGCTTCATGGACGAGGAACTTTCAGATCCATGAAACTTTCCTCAGTAAAGTTGAGTACACGATGCATTCGCTTTTTTAAGCCATAATACCCTCTGGGCCCGCCCCGTATGTCACACGCAGCACGACAACCACAAAGTCGGGTGTATTTCTCCGCTTAATATCCATGTTTTCTTCTCAGGTTTTAAAGTTCAGGCGTTAATGAAAGCCTAGAATCTTGCAACCGGCAGGCCGGTTTGGGTCACCACCGGTCAGCCGATGGGACTGCATGAGCCCTTTTCTTGGTGCCGTATCGCCCACCTGCTGGGCTTGGCGTTTGTTGAGATTACCTCCATACGAGATTTCCTACTGCCACGTCATCTGCCATCGCGGTTGACCGCCAGCGCCGCAGCAAGATAATGCCAAAGACAATTCCGGAGCAGGAGCTCGCATAGGCCGAAGTCCTTCAGCATTCGCCGCTATGTGTTAAAAAATTGAAAATTTTTTATGGCTAGAGAAACATTATTTTTTTTTTTTTTTTTTTTTTCGCCAAACATCGATACGGTGTAGTGGTGAATATCCTGCGTGTTGTATTTACTTGTGTATGACTTGAATCAGGAAAGCAATCGAGTCACCCTACATAATGTGCAGAACAATACGCTTTGAGTCACCTTCCCAAACCGGTGTCTTGTCTTTACTTGGAATGTTGCTCCCGAGAAAAGTATTATTTTGGCATATGCATGCAGAATATTTGTTTACACTCTCATAAACTGTGTATGAAATATGGCCAGCAGGTGCTGGGCGTAGTCATATTGCTTAGAGAAAAAAGAAGTTTGCTCACCAAAGATTTTTCTCCTTTTCCGAAATTTGAGATCTTTTTTTTTTGCTACATCAATTATTCAAGTGGAATTAGTGAGAAACTTTTTATGTCCTGTTCATATCTTTATCACATAAAAAAAAAAACTTGTTCATTGTGAACATAGCATCGGTTTTTAAGAGGTTACGGGAATATTAATCTGGTTGGAAGGGTGCGCACTGATTGGACGACACAATAAATATTCAAACCTGCTTATAGGAATGAAAGTATCCAATTACGACGGAACTATGTTTATTCAATTCCGTGTATAACAAAAAAAAGATATTTTCCTACGCTAGGATGACTTCTCTTAGTTAAGATAAGCAGATGGCAAAAACGAAAGAGCCGCTCTTGACTTCTTCTATTTCGCGATCACTCTTTGATTCTAGATAGTGTAGCCCACCTCGCTCATATAGGCTTAGGTTCTCCACGAACACTTCAATGGTAGGAGCAGACTTCTGAAAAATAACTTTGACGTCTTATTCGACAAAGCCATCAAAGCGCTTGTCAGGAACAAAAGATAAATAGTTCTTCTCACAAATGGGTTTAGCTGGATAAATTTCTTGGATTTTACCCGGAATTTCTGTAGTCATTGGATCCAATCCAGAGCTAGATGCATGTGACCCATTTCCAAGGTCTCAATGTACAATTACCCTGCAACTAAGCCAAGATGAGGCTGGAACAACATGTCGATTTTTTCTAGCAAATGAATGGGAATGATTACTATTTTCCTTTGAGTGACCCAGTCATGCCTCTAAGTCGGAAAAGTTGCCTTTTTTATGAATGCATACGAGCGTTCTCGTTGCATTCCTGAAAATGGCGTTTCCTAACTGTTACTGGAGTGATTTTCTTCAACTGATTAATCTGCCGTATTCTTCCAGCTAATGCTTAAGTACCAATATGTTGTCCCGCAAGAACTATCGAAGGACCCAGTTGAAATCATCCGGTATTCACACGCAATTAAGATAGTATACTCAGCACACTAAAAGGAACATATTTACACATTCTTCCCTTTCACAATCGTGTTTGACTTACCCACCTATACTCATACTCAAAGCAACAACCTCTTGGATAATAGCCAAGTATTCTTTTAACATTGCAGAGAATATCCACCAACATTTGAAAGTCTGCTTCGACAACTCAAGATCACGTTTTTGAAACTCGTGGAAGCTCGAATACTGCATTGAGCTTAAGTTGTGGATCAATATGAAGGTAATTACAGGCATTGGAAGTTTCGACGACAAGGGGTCGGCCAAGGTGATCTGATGGAAATTCTCGAGCGATATCTTCAATACATGAAAGGGCACATCCTGTTCCACATTTTGCAAGCTTCCATTAATTCCATGTCCTGGTAAGTTGACCATAGTCTCCTTAGACTTCATTGCTGCCTTGACAAGAGATTTAGCGAGGGTAGACACAAAGCCATCATCAGAATTTTCTTCCGATGTCGTATTCTCCTCGACGGGTTGAAAATTAAAGGCATTCATCGACATTGCGATTGATTCCATATACGCCTCATCCAAAAGCAGTAGATCACTAGAGCCGTCAACCTTGCAATATGCCGCCAGTTCTAAGTCATGAGCCATCTCATTTATAACTCTTTGGGTATAACGGTCTGGGATTTTGGTCAGTGTCATTTCATTTAGAGCAACAATCTTTCTCAAGATTCGTGTGAAAATGTTTAGACTCACGTGATCAATGGATGGTGAATTTGAAAACAGGCTTTCCAATGCAGTGATGCCGTTCTTAATGGAATTCCGAAATTGGCTTTTGGTTGCTTCTGACACTTCCTCATCTGAAGAAATGGCCACGGGGAAAAGCGAGAGCAAAATCACAAGATATAAGTTGAGGGTCGCTTCTTTTGGCGCCGAGACTCCAAGCAAAACAGTCATGGCGTTTACTAAGGTTATCAGGAAGTTGCCATTGATTTGCTCCGAAAATTCACCAGCCCTGACATTCTGTATAAAAGGCTGCAATTCCAATTCATAGGGTTGCAAAGCCCCCAAGGCTTTCTCCGTAAGATCTTTATACCATTGCGATTGACGTGGTACGTTATGAGGAGTCATATTCCACATTCTTGGCGAGCAATCAAAACTAGGGAATTTGCTGGATAGTTCCACAAAGCTGCGTGTAGGAGTTTTGGCGACAAACGTTGGATGTTGGCACGGAGATTTTGAGCCCGACATTGATTTATGGATATGCCGTGGCCCAGGAAAGTTGTTGACAGTGGGACTCTGCCGTGGCCCAGGATCTTGCAGGGAAGTCATAAAATAGTTTTGGAGTTCGGGGATTTCAAGATTAAGCAAATCAGCAACTTCCTCTCCAACCACAGATTTGTTCCAGGAGAGGCCGATATAATGAAATTTGGAATGCCCCCTTCTGCCTAGTCTCTTGCCCATTACGTTCGGATAAACCAATTTGGTGAGTCTACCGAATTGGGACTGGCCCAAAATTAGATTCTGAGTAGCTTCAGCTGCAATAGATGGGTGGCTGCGGATAAGGATCTGGCAAAGAATGTAGTACGCCTTGTAAAATGAGATCCGCGGAATGCAGAAGTCGCTGTTCAAGGAGTATTCCACTTTTTTCACCGAAGACAAAATGATCTTGAGGGCCAAAAACTCTCGCAGAAGTTCATGGAGATTGATGGACGATAAGCGCAAGCTCTGAATAGCATCATGTTGGAGAAGCCCCACAGCACTTCGAGGGTCATCAAAAATATTAATAATAAGACGACATAACCTGAGTCCCTTGAGCCTCTTATCGGAAGAAGTGGATGTTGGGTCGTCCATTTCAGGCAGTCGTATAGCTGCAGTAGAATCGAAATCTAAGGACTCGGGATTATATAGTAATCTGTAAAAGTCGTCTAGCAACACGTCATCTCCATACTGTCTCAATACCTCTACTAGAAACCCACATATATTCTGGGTATTGACATTGGCGAAAGAAGGCACGAGATTAATAAAAGCAGCTTGGACATCTTTTAGGTTTACCCCAAGATCTGGGGGTATGGGTCTCGAGGGCATGGTGATGGAATTGTAGGTGCTGGAATCTTTGATATTGAAATTCTTCGTGCTGGAATCTTTGGAATTTGTTCGATATTTGAATGAAGCTTGCTCATTATCGGAATTTAGGATCAGCGGGCTACTATCTTGGGATATTCTTGCGTCACTTGAATGGGGTGATTCGGAAGGTTCGTCGTGCACAAGTAGATTCACAGGGAGCCTAGTAAATCCCACGGACTGCGAACTATATTGAGGTGCTGAACTTACATTAAGAACACTTGGAACATTTTGTCGGTCAGTAGGACCTAGAGAAGAGAATTCCTTGAAAATGGGAGTCAAAACCAGTCCACGTTTGTGTGTGGTTGCCGGAATCGGGGCCGGGGCTGGGGCAGGTGCCGGGGCCGGGGCCATAACAGGCACAGGAGCAGGAGCCTGGGCTTCGTGCTGTGACTTTGATGATTTGTTCATTTGATCTAGTAGGTGTGAACCAGTAGCGTAACTTGCAAGAGGGGAGCTCTATATTTGAAAGAATTTTCTGTTTCTGGCTCCATAACACTTGCAGCAGAAGACAGACGCTTATTGTTAGAAGGTGTAAGAAGATTGGAAAGCCAAGGGCCAGGTTTCAGATAGTGGTATCCATTTTGCTGTTGATATTGCGGGTATGGCGGTGAATATTGTGGATAGTGCGGTGAATATTGTGAATATTCCAGTGACCATTGCAGCGAATAGTTCAGGTTATTCAGGGGTGGAATTTCCGTAGACACATCTCCTCTTTCAGTCGCGGTTGAATTTGATTCCGGGGCTGATGGGGTATGGGAACTATCTATGGAAGGTGTTGTTCGAAGTCTCTTTGAGGCCCGCGAATGAGGTGCAGACATTTCGACGGTAAGGCTGGTAAAGTGTAGGGTTTGATGGCGAGTGTCTGGTTTCAGATCGAAGCCTGGTATTTAAGCCTTGTTTTAGTCCAAGTTAGACTGGTTGCCCAATTATCAATGAAGCGGATAGTATAAGCAAGCTAACAAAACAAGGGCCATGCATATAAACACCGAGTCTTCGCTGGTAGATTTTGTGTTGTGCATACTACTAGCACTTACCGAATATGGTGAAGCAAAGTGTGCACCTGTATCTGGTGAAGGCGAAGGACGTCCATTCACTTGTGCAATAGGAGAGCTTTACACTACATGAATATTTGCCCATGAATTATCCGGAGATTCTGGGGAAAATGTCGACTTATATGTTGAACTAAAGGAGAAGCAATCACACCATATGGCCGGAAAAGATGTGGCAGAATAAAGCCTGCGCGACGCCCGTCTCAAAAACAGTCCGGGGCACGACCTCCGGCCAGATAAACAGCACATGGTTACTTATCCTTGATATATCAGGTAATACATTTGGGGGGGGGGGGCAGTGAAGCTTAAGTTGGAAAAACTAGAGCGCAAATGACCTGCTCATAAGCCAGCCACACCGCCTTGAAGAAATGTGGGTATATCTTGTCAGGTTTTATTACAACATGCATTATGTGGATGTGTTATGAATCGAAACCAGCCCATCTGAGATTGTAAGAGTTTAAATGAATATTACATGAATTACAACATTCTGGTCTTTGCTTTTTTCTGTGGCTGGCATTTCCCTAACAGGATATTTGCATATTCTTACACCCTATATGACTGCTATATATTTCATTTAGTCAAAGTACTTCAAGTTGGTTCGGGACTCCACTTGCACCGAGAAGAAAAAAAGTGGACCACTTGTCACTTTGATTTGCGTAAACCCACAGAAGCATGAATAGATGGACGCTACTGAAATTTTTCGGTAAAAGTCATAAGATAATCAAGAATTTTATAAACGTTCACCCAAATAAATAAGAAAGAGGGCTTTTTCTAATTCCATATTATAGTGCAGAAAAAAAGGTGCGAAAATGCAAAATTGCGAAATTACTTCGATGTTTAGTTACCATTTTATTAAAAAATTCCTAGCAAACTAAATCTTGTCTTTGTAAAGCTTCTACCGACTTTTTTCCACATCCTCTCCCTTGAGTTTCACACTATACATACTTGATTTTTGAACTCGGGTCTCGTGGATGGGGACAGTCACGTGACCCATAGACGATCTTCAGGTTGGGTGGTATCTCAGAATCGAATAGAGAAATTCTGATTTATTTTGCCTTAAGTGATTCAATGCAGCCACTCAAACACACATTCAACCAGCTCTTGACTATCCATATGTAATTCCTCCAAATCCACATAAATGTCCACGTATAATATGCCCTTGGAGTTAATTTCAAGATTATCCAAAAAGCCCCAAACCAGTTTTGCTTTGAAATTTAGTAAATGATTCAATAGCTGGTATTCATTGTGGATAATTTCTTATTACACAAATGTAATATAAAGTATTCTGTCTGCGTCAATGACACATTACAAGATGAATGATTGTCATTTTCGCAGTCCTGAGCTAACTGTAGTCTCGATCCTCCTGGATGTACTCCACAGCGAGGTTCATTAGCCAATAATACTTGATTTATTTCACGATAAGAATTTTTCCAACTCAGTGTACTACATGGCTTTGCCAAGAACTTCCGCAAGATCACACGATGCTTTTCTACATATGATTCATTAGCAAAAGCGGAATGCCGATGGAGCAGAGTAGTGTACAGTAATGCTCGCTCGTAGTTTCCAGCCCGGCTCAAAGAAAATACCTCTAGTCCAGAGATGTGATGAGAAAGGCCAATGATGAAAAAAAACTGATTTCTTACCAGTGATCTGGGACTTCCAAAAGCCATCTTATGAAATTTTTAACAAACACAGCATGCACCAGAAAACGGCTATAATTTCCTTGTAGATTAGGATGGCGTTTGGCTTTATTGCAGCTGACGCCAAGTAAAAATATTCAAACGGGTATCTCCGCGGCCCCGCCAAGACATTCCGATCACTAGCATTTAATAGTTTGCCTTATGAAATATGAAGAGTGTAAAGGGAAATCTACACCCTCCTTATTTCCGTTTGTCAAGGCAATAACTAAGTGTTACCTCCAATAAATACCACATACTCATAAATATCACTTCATCCAGCTCTGATATACTCATGTGTTGCTGAAGATACACCACCAAGACTTTCAATTCTGGTCTTAGGTCATCTCAAAAAAACTGTCCCTTATCGCATACGGCTTTGAAAAAATCCGCGCACGAAGCATAGCAACAGGGACAATGATTGTACATTTCATGAGGTCAAATTTTTTAATTCTTATCTTCACCAGTTCCTCACGAGTTCCTCAGTTCCTGGATTCATCCTTTGAAAATTGGTTCATTTAATTCAACATGAACTACAAAAAAATCATGTCAAAAAGCTATCCCGTTTTCAAATATACTTGAGTGGCCGAAACTGCTGAACTTGTTACTCGTCTACGGAGAAACCCGATGGAAAACAGGCATACAGGGTACATTTTTTCGGGGTGCAACATTGCTGATCGCGAAAGGGATCTTGGTTTCACCTCGCTGCGAAGCTTCTTTTTCTGTTTTCAAATCTAAGAAATTCCCAAACACTAAAAGTACACAATAGTGGATTGATAAAAACGTCAAAAATACAATATTTTATCATGAGGTGATTTCCTAGGTTAAATCTTTGGATGAATAAAGAATGCCAATTTGTAGCTGTTTTTGACTCACCCTCTTCACTTACCCGGTTCATGCTGGCTTCTCGTGTTTCTAAAGCGCGATATGACTTCTATTTTTATTCGCGGGACATGAAGGTTCCATATGCAACTTCTACAACCCGCACCCATTACGATTTTCAACTATAAACCATCACCAAAACAGTAGAATAGCACATCCAAAATTCAAATTGAGTGAAAAGGGATACGGTGATATACTCAGCAAGAACCCGAATATATCAGCCGTATTCGCACGTCGTTATACTATAAAAAACACTCGAGGTTTGGGGTAAAAGTTCAATACGTCGTCATAGCAATGGATTTCAATCTCGCAACATTCTGCAATCTTGGCAAATTCAAATGCACACCGCCATGGCACCGCAATATCCTCGTGCACATCCAGATGACTCTTAAACAAATTCTCGAAGCGTCAACAGTCTAAACTTACTCTTTCATAAAAGCAACCGAGTCCGTGATCTTAATTCATACCAAGCGCAAATTTTACCCTCATTGGATAGCCCATCTACATACACCTATCTATTGATGAGTATGAGAAATTATTTTCCACAGGCT
Organism: Metschnikowia sp. JCM 33374; assembly: GCA_005406065.1. NCBI lineage: Eukaryota > Fungi > Ascomycota > Pichiomycetes > Serinales > Metschnikowiaceae > Metschnikowia > Metschnikowia sp. JCM 33374. The sequence goes on along the minus strand of BIMT01000007.1, from coordinate 152,217 downwards.
GCCTCTCTCAACTCTAACTTTGAGACACCAAAGGTGGAGGGTTTTGACGAAGAAAACGATACCGATTACAACGTCGTTCCACACGTTTGGTCTTCGCTTCAAGATGTGTGTAACATTAAGGAGTACGATTCAGGATATAGCTATTCTCCATCTAAGCCCCACGATATGGAAGCCATTTCGAACTATTCTGATATTCTTGATAGGAATCTGCCCATAGATCCAAAGGGACTCTCCTACGTGATCCCTTTTGGGGACCAGAGTATACACGAACTACCAATGGACTTATCAAAGGCCACATTCTCAACCAGTTTGGATATTTCGTCTGGCGGGATCTCTTTTCCGATGTCCTCTGAGAAGTTTGGCGACTCTTTGAATTTGACCCCTCTGGAATTTCCATATTTATCATGTCCGATGTCACCACCGCAAAATTCAAATACGCCTGCATCAGGCCACCATCCTAAAATGGCTGTCACTTCCAAGCGGGAAAACGATGGCTTTCAAGATTTTACCATGTGCCCAAGCAGCCCCGAAGGCCTCCAGGGTCCGAATGCGGCTTTCGAAAAATTCCTTCCTTTGCTCAAGGAACTCAGGCCACCCAAGTTTGCAATATTTCTCGTCAAGCTTTTACGGGAAAATCATGAACACGTGAGTCTTGATGAATTTTACAGATTGCTTTTTGATTGGACAAATACACGTTTGCAGTTTGGTGCAAGTCGAAGCATAAGTGGGGTTTTGAATCCCGATTGTTCGGATCTGAAGTTCAAAGAATATACGTTGTGTTATCTCGTTATACAGATGTTCAAGGACCCAGAAGTATTCCTACATCACTTTCCGAAACATGCAGCGGAAAATTCCCTACTTTATTCTGTTAACTTCCATGAATTTCTTCGGGTTTTCTTAGCGGTTAAGATTCTCTTTGTTTCCGTGAAAGAAGTGGAAAAGCTGTCGGTGGGGCATACCACGGTGCCTCGTATAGTGCTTTACAAGTCTTACTATATCATTTGCCAGAAACTCATTGATAACAATCCAGCCATCTCAAACGTGCCTGGCTTCGAAAACATGATCTTGTCCGAGTCTCACTGGGGTAAACTTACTCGTCTAGTTTTCCCCAACTTGATCGTGAGGAGATTAGGAGGCAGAAAACACTCCAAGGCCCACTACGTTAACCTCAAATGGAATACCAGCGTAGTGGATGCGGATATACTTAAAAAGACTGGGCTAGAGCTTGAGAAACCTGACGTACACTTCCCGAAACAACCAAGTACCTTTTTAAATACCCCACGTGGACAGTCGGTGAAAACCGTTTATAAAAACCAAAACAACAAGCCTACACCTAAAGCTTGCGAGAAGCCTTCTCACAGTTTTCTTGAGATATCTTACACATTCCCAAGTGCAAACTGTTCTCCCCGGGTCTGGAAAAAAAAGATCAATACTATACCCAAACTCACAAAATGGGGCGAAGAAAAATTGCAGAATTCGTTAGAGGTGTTGGAAGGTTTTCATGTCCACTTGCACCAAGATATCAAGAACTTCAATGCGGCAGTATTTTCTGGTAAGACCAATGACATCATCCTGAGAATCTTGATATCGTCTACGGATACTTTACTAACTTCATCGGCACCTCCAGAAGCATACAAGCACTTGTATCTCTTGGGTTTGCTATTAGTGTTCCCCGTGGTTATTTCTTCCGATAAGGAGATCCCATTCAATTACAAAACCCGATTCCGCGAGTCGATTATAACGTCTGTGACAAAACTTGAAACTGAAAGCACAAAGGTTGCGTCTATTGATCAAATCAGTTTGAAAATTTTCATAGGTCTTTTGAAAAAGATGGCAAGTCTAAATGAATTGACACTGTGTAAATTCGATCCTCATCATGCAAAAAAGGTTCTAATAGAGATGATATGTGATATGGAAGTAGCTGCGGACACCAAAAGGGGGAGTCTTGCTGAAAGTCTGCCAATAGAAGAGGCTTTCATGAACTCGCTCATTTTTGCCATGAATGCGTATAATTTCAAATTTGAAGATGAACGCTGCACAACGGGGGACAATTCTATGATCGAAGCTCTTTCGGGGTACCTAAACTCTTTCAAGAATATATTTATCATATTGAAAGAAGAGATACTGAAGTTGCTGGCGTATGCCAACAACGTTTACTGCACTGAAGTGCCACAAGATTTACCCTATAAAGTTTTCAAAACATTGGTGGAAGTATTCCATGAGGCTACTTTGGCAGACCCAAACTTAGTCAAGATTCCAATTCCCATTTTCAAAATCATCAGGCTGAATTTACTAAAACGGCCCAGAATATCTCATTCCAGGCTTTTTGTGATCGTGATGCTGAAATTGCAAGAGAGACATTCAAGTGTTGGTGGATTGTTTCCGTAATGGTTGAAGAGTATATGTGCATTATGTCGGAAGTTGTTGCGCTAAGTGCGAGTTTATCATAGGACTCTTTTGGCTAACTGTTTATTATTGCAAGAATATGAAATATTTTGGCTCCGTGTATTTCTCTCAGTTTACTTTCTAATTTTTGTATCCATCGAGAGATTAGGCCGCCTTGAACCGAAATAAATGCATTATTTTCCTCTTTCTCAGGAATGGCGCTGCCGATAATACCAGAAAACAAGGAAAAACAAAATTAAATACCCCCTGTAGGATATTCCATCAAAGGATGTCTAATGCATTTGGATTTCGTAAAAAACACTCAATGCCTGCCTAAGCGAGATCCAGTATTTCTAAAGTCTTGCTCAATGCAACGACCTCCGCAATCATACTCATATACTCCTGATACATCAGGGAGAATACCCACCAACACTTGAACGACTCTCTGGACAATTTAGGATCACGCTTTCCAAAGTCTTGGAAGCTAGAATACTGCATCGCATTTGACTTATGGAGCATGATAAACGAAATCAACAGCATTGGTAGTTTCAACACTGCTGATTCTTTCAAGGTAATTTGATGAAAATCACGCACTGCCAACTTGAAGACTTCATAAGGCACGTCTAGCACCTTATGTTCAAGGCCTTGAATTGCATGAGGTGATATCATCTTCATATCCCTGTTGGTCAGCATGACCGTTTTCTGAAGTGTTGTTGCAAGGCTCGAAATGGTGGCAATAATATCTTGTTGGGCTGTCTGAGTATTCTCCTCAACAATTTTGAAATTATACGCGTTCATTGCCAAAACAATTGAGGTGATATACGTCTCCTCTAATGGCAGTTTGCCCGTAAAACTCTCAGGACTGACCCTCCCCGCTATTTCAAGATCGCCGACCATCTCTTTTAGAACACGTTCGCCATACTCCACTTCGACCCTGCACAGTGTCATTTCATTGAGCTTCACCATCTTTGATAAAATATTTGTGAAAGTTTCTAGGCCTACCCTATCGATCGAGACTAAACTTGAACGCTCATATTGAAGCTTGGCCACACACGCCTTCACGGAGTTGCGGAGTTGAATTTTGGATGCCAGAGGAACTTCTTCGTCCGAAGCAATTATGATGGGAAATAACAAGAGTAAAACAACAAGACATAAATGCAAGTAAGCTTTATTTGGGGCTGAAACATCCAGCAAAGTCTTGGTGGCATCAAATACGGCCTGTGGGATGCTGTTCATTTCATCTGCACCAAATTTTCCATTCTTGATGTTTTCAATAAGAGGATTCATGTCGATATTATAGACTTTCAAAGCAACCAAAGACTTCTTCATACTTTCATATGCCCATTTGGACTGCAGGGGTATACTGTTAGGGGTTGTTTTCCAGTCACGGGGAGAACAGTCGGACTCAGGAAATCTGTAAGATAGATCAACGCAGCTGTATATAGGCTTGCTAAAGACAGACAGACCAGACACCATTGACTGTGGTTCGTCGGATATGGATTTGCTTTCCAGAACCCCATGTGATGTTTTTGCGCGTTTAACTGACTTGGGCTCCTCAGCTTTCCTTGGCGTTTGGTTGAAGTGTTCCTTTAGTTGGGGTAACTCGAGCTCAAGCAACTGGAGAATTTCCGAATCAAGTACGGATTCTTTCCATGTGTAGCCAATAAAATGAGGCTTCGAGTCTCCCCTTCTTCCTAGTCTCTTCGTGCGAATGTTGGGATACACCAAATTGGTCAATTGGCCTAATTTGGATGGGCCCAATATTAGATGTTGACTTATACCGGGCTCAATCAGTGGGTGACTTCGTAAAAGCCTTTGACAAAGAATATAGTAAAGCTTGTAAACTGACTGTCGCGAAATCACTAAGTGACTCACCGACAGATCGTCAACTTTCTGAATGGAAGAGAATATGATCTTTATGCCTAGGAAGCACCGAAGAAATTCATGAAAGCTGGCCGAAGATAACCTTACCCCTCCATTAGAAAGTACTTCGACGCCTTTCTGTGGTAACGGGCTTTGAAAAGTCTTGAGAATAACCGAACAGAATTTGAGACTTTTAAGCTTCAACTCTAGTGATTCCGTGGTTTCATGCGGGGAAATTTGTGCCACCAGCGAAAACTCATAATCGAAGCCTTTGTTTACGTAAATTAGATTGAAAAGGTCACTTAATGGAATGTACTGATGGTAATCTCTCAAGCACTCCACTAAAAATACACAGAAGTTCTGCGTGCTCACTGTGCTTAACAAAGGTGCGAATTTATCGAACGCTTCCTCCGCTTCCTGTATGATTTTGTTCTCGGAAATGGTAGCACCCAAGTTTGATTCATTAGGCTGGTCAGTCACGGGTAACGGACTTTGGTTAAGTGTTCGATATATTTCGTGCAGGGAGCTGTTTTCATATTGGTTCATGTGGACTGGAAGACTTAATGTATCTGAATTTATTGGGTGCATTGTGTGTACCCAGCTGGTATTTCCAGGTAGTTGAGAAGGGCTGTTTGAAAAGTTTGGATGAGCTACCTTAAAATTTGGGTATTCAGGGGTATGCTGGTTTTCGGGAGTTGGATAAGCAATATTTCCGTCACCAAATAGGCTCCGTGTAGACATTTCATGCAGTGGCACGTTTTCTGTTACAGTTTGCTCGCTATTGGGTGTATCCATACTGGGAAATATCCCAGAACTGTTTGTGTTTTGTTCAAAAAATGAACCAGTACCGTTTTCCGAAGGTAAAAGATAACCAGGAACTGAGGTGGGCCCTGGAAGTAGGCCTTGTAAGCCTTCAAAATCAGAGGTTGGCACATTTGAATGGTATTCCAAAGAACTGGGCGCTAAAGGCATGTTTTGCAAGGGAAACCCCTGGGGTATTTGTGGAAATATGTGCTGCAGTTCGTCCCAGTTTGTTGCACTAGGTGGTCCTGGTACAGCATGCGCATAATGGCCATCTATAGCGGTTAAGTCCATCAAAGGAGCCGAAGATGAATAGTCACCATTACTTGGGCCCAAAATGGGCTCCTTTGATGATTGAAAATTATTTTCGGCCATATGGAATCAGTCACCAAGAACTTATCTCGGATCTCGCTGTGAATTTCCTTCGCTACAAATAATGTGTCAGACTGGACTTGCTATTAGGCTCAAGACTTTAATTTCTCTTGGGAAGGAAGTGATGTTTTCAACAGTTGCGGGGGAAATTTCAAGCCACAATCAATGTCAGCCAAAGATTCTATTCATGGTGATAAGAAATAGCCAATCAACTGCAGGAATGGCGGATTCACTGAAGGGTGCGATACAGCTCCTGGGGGAAAATAACTCAAATGTGCTGCACACAGGCCCCAGGGGAATCTGTCATTAGTTGCAACACGTTGGGTTATTATCCCTGTCTGGTAGATGATGTGTGCTGTCCAGGTCACAAAAAGAGCTTTTTCGGGGTTCATATTGGGGCCAGCACGATCTATAGTTTTTTTATATTTAATTTATAATTGATATAGAAGCACAGAAGAAGATTTGCTTGCAAACCAGTAAGAGTTGTCAGCTGTGTCAAACAGGTCGTGTATACGATTTCGCGAACAGGCAAACCTGAACATCCAACATAGGCGTCCGCAGTGAGCCCTCATCGAGGGGCACAGGGCCCAGAAGTTTCTGGAATTGGGAGCTCCGCCTCGAAGCTGTGGTACAGACCGGGATATATTCTCGAGATAAATTCATTTTTGTCAATCAACCCCCACAGAAAGTGGGTCAAGTGGGTCATTTTTTGAAAATTGTATTCTTCTATTTTTTTTTTGAAAAAATTCTGAACATTCTTCTCGATATCTTTTTCTAGTTTTTTTTTGTCGCCCAGCATCCGGTGACTATGCCTAAAATGAAACAGGTGTGGTTTTGGGTGCTCGCGCCCGCGGTAGAAAGAAAACCTTAACCGAGCGAGATGTAGAATGTTGGCTAGCTTAACATCAAGAGAAGGATATTATATATACCCAGTGGAGAAGCTCGAAGAAGGGAGAACCGAACTACTGTTACAATCTGTCATCTTGTAAAGCCTGTGTATACGATAAGCGTATCATCATGGCTTGTCACTAATTCCAACAGCTGTTTTCGCGGTGCATGAGAATGGGTGGAGGCCCGGATTCTCGAGTTAAGTCATACATATTTACACTGCTGTTATTAGATTCAAGTTGCATATTCAAGAAATCGAATGATGGTTTTCAAGACGGCTCTATCTTGAGCGGATCGTGCCCTACTTATCATTTTGCCGAAGCAGCCTATGGAAGAGGCCGATGGAACTTGAAAAGACCATATAGTGAATGAGCCTGCGACATTTCCCGTAAGCGTATACGTATAGCATGCGGTAATAGGAAGCTGGCATTTGTATACCCAATCAATGCCAGATCACGCCATCAGCAGAAAGTCACGCCGTTGATGCGGCGTGGGACTTTCCTAAAGAGGAAAGGGGTGTGTTGGGCTCAAAGCGTCAAAAGCAATCTTGCCTAGTGTGGATTAGAGATGTATTAGAGTTGTACTTGCGGCGTGGATCCTCACTTGAAACTGTCAATGCCATCTTGGAATTTAGTTAAAGCCAAAAAGAAATAACACAAGCTTATTATGAAGATACGATATTTAAGAGCTTTCCAAATTTTTCTTGTGGGGAACTTCTCAGCTACCGGGGGTGCTTTCGAAAATATTTCCGCCTAATTAATCTTTAAACATTCTAAGATTTTCCACTCAAGATTGCTCAAAAACATTATTCAAAAACCGTTGATCACGAAAAGCCGACTTATCATAACAAAATACAATACACAAAAGACTATTTTCTCCTACGCATTCTCATACAAGAAACTTAAGTAAATGTTTTTGAAAATGAGTACCTTAGAAAAGGAGCTAACTATACATGGAATTTGATCGGGTTTCTGAGAATACCTTGGTAAATGTTCTCCTCCTTCGATTTACTGTAATATAGAAGGTGTTGCTAATACTTCAATGTTTTCTAAAAAGTTGCTTCTATGATGGTTGAGACAACGTCTCACTCAACGCATACACTTCGGAGATAATGTTCAAATACTCTTGAAACATGGTGGAAAAAACCCACCAAGTTTTGAAAGTTTCTTTAGACAACTCAGGATCACGTTTCTGGAATTCGTGAAAGCTGGCATATTGCATCGAATTAGTGAAATGAAGCATAATGAAGGTGATGAGTGGAATGGGTAACTTCACAATAATGGGATTTTGCAAGAAAATGTGCAATCGTGCCAGGGATACCTTAAATATTTGGTAAGCGACATCTTGTGGAGAATCATCAAAGGGATTGGTAGCTGTATGAATATTTCGTATGTCTTCTGTGGATGACAAGGCAGATTTTTGGAAAGCTTTAGCGATACTAATTACAGCATCTATGATAAATTCCAGGCTTTCATCAGAGTTTTCCTCATTGACAAATTTGAAATTATAAGCATGGATCGAAGTGACTACTCCTCGGACGAGTGTATCTTCCAAAGACAGCCTGTCGCTTAGGTATTCAACTCGGCAATTTGCTTCCAGTTCTATATCACGTATAATCTCTTGGAATACATGATACGCGTATCCCAATTTCACCTTGCACAGCGTTAACTCATTGAGATGGATCATTTTTCTCAACAACCGCTTAAAGATGTGAAGACTAGGTTCATCAAAGGAGTCTAGATTTATGAATTCATGTTCAAGAATCGCCACACAATTGTTCAAGGAAGCTCGGAGGTGGAATTTGGATGCGACGGATATTTCTGCATCTGAAGCAAGTACCGCAGGAAATACCAAGAGTAAGATGACAAGGTATAAATGCATGTAGGCTTCCTTTGGAGCTGAAGCATTCAACAAAGTCTTCATTCCAAAGACCAAAGTTTTCAGGAGTCTATCACCATTCTCTTCAAGGAATATCCCGTTATTGAAAGTCACTAAAAGAGGGCCAAAATCAATATCATACGATTTCAAAGCCCCCATTGAATTGTCCATCCTTACTTTAGCCTCCAGACTTTGCAATGGTATTGCTTGAGGCGCTGTCTGCCATATGCGAGGGCTACAGTCCCATTTCAGGTACGTGCATGACGGACCCACGTAACTTAGTAATGGCTTCCTCGATGGAGATGACGTACAAGGAAGACTGGCGGCTGGTGAGGGCTTGGGTGCCGAAAAGGGCGTCAACAGACGTTTCTTGTGCGTTGCATGTACATTTCTCATCCATTTGTGGCTCTGTTCATGACGCCTTATTCTTTGTGGTTCGTTGAAATGGTCCCTGAGTTGGGGAATATCTAGTTCAAGCAAATCTCGAAACTCTTTGTCAACAATCGAGCTGTTCAAAGTAAGGCCAATATAATGGGCTACAGAGTTACCTCTCTTACCAAGCCTTCTTGTGGGGGTGTTAGGGTAGACCAAATTAGTGAGCTTTCCGAATACAGGCTGACCCAAAGTAAGACTTTGTCGAAAGCCCTGAAAGTCTGCAATTGCCGGGTATTTATCCACAAGTGTCTGGCACAAGATGTAGTAGATCTTGTACACGATTGTCCGAGGAACACTGACGGCGTGCACCTTTCGTGCCGGTACTTCCAGTTTTTGTACTGAGGTAAAAATAATCTTGAGTGCCAAGAACGTCCGTAGAAACTCATGATAATTAACAGTAGATAACAGCGCACTATGTGCCAGCCCACCTGGGAGAACCTGATCACGAGTGTCTGGGCCCTGGAAAACTTTAAGAAGAAGATGACAAATTTTGAGGCCTTTTAGTTTTAAATAAGCTGAGGTAGGAGTTTCAGTGGATGGTGTCTCTGACTTCAGGTTGGACCAATCAGGTGGATTTCTGCTGTAAAGTAAAAGGTAAAAGTCATCTAAAGGAATGTACACATGGTACTTTTTCAATATATCCACTAGCAAACCACCAAAGTTTTGGGAGGTAACGTTTTTGAGGAGAGGAAGAAGATCACCAACTAGAGCTTCGTCATCATCAATACTTTTGGTTTTCAGTTTGGGATTATTCTTGGTTTCGTTCTTGGTTTCGTTCTTGGGTTCGTTCTTGGTTTCGTTCTTTGATGGTGTGTTTGATTTGGTCTTTGTTTCCGGGCTCGTTCCAGGTTTGATTTGCTTTGCAACTTTGCTCAAATTTAGTGCATGTGTGTTTTTCAGCCATGGATAGACATCGATACCATTTTTCTGTTGAGAAGATTGAGTTGGTAAATTTGGAATGGTTGGAGGAAAGCAGAAAAGTGGGGGTAATGTATGGGATTCATGACCGGAATTTAGTGGATGTTTTTTCCAGTTGAGAAAGTTTTGGGAATAAAGAAGGAGGACTTTTAGCAAATGAATCACGTGGCAAAGTTTCTGTTTGAGAACTTGACTCAGTAGTGTTTGCAAGGTCAAGAGTGTTAATACAGGGAAGATTCTTCAATATTGCTGGTTCTGGAAAAGTGGTCTCTTCAAGGGAATATGTTCCCAAGGGCTCAGGTGAGCAGGTAGGCACATATTCCGACATGGCCATCTGGTGATCTAAGCTTGGGAATTTGAATTGACCATTAGCTGGGGAAACATTTGTGGATAATCTAGAAGAGACAGGTGAAGAGAAATCGAGCGTTGTAGTGGAATATCGGGAGTAAGTTTTTGTGAAGACTGATTCCAGGGGCCTATGGAGGTGTGTTTTAATGCGACGGGAACTGTTGTATAAGCAGAGGGTGGAGTAAAGCTTTCATTGAAATTATCGTGGTGTAAAATTTGCTTGCTATATTCCAGACGCGAAGGATCTGTTGACATGTCAAAGTGATGAGGTTGCAATGCAAGGGTAGTTTTGCGGATGCCAGTGGTTTTCTTTTGGTAAATCTTTTCTTTCGGTTGCAAATTTGCTTACGGATTAAGTAGTTCCCGTTTGGATGTCAAAACGGTGCTGTAGATATAGTTGAGTGTTGTTTCTCCCGGGTTTGGATAGTTGGTGACTATGTCCTGATTGGCTTTTCAGTGGTTAAATTATAGATATTACGGCGAATCTGCAGAAATCTCTCGGAACACACGGCAGCGCTTTGTCGACCAGAAATGGAAAAAATGTACAATGACAACAAACCAGGAAGTGCAAAGGAGATTATTTATGTTCAGCCAAGCACAAGTAAGGTTGCTGGGCAAAGATAATTTACCTAAAGGAAAATGAAGCGGCGGGTTTAATCTTTCACAATCATGCATATATGCACATGTGTGAGCGGTCTGTTATATGGTTTCGCAAAGCAATGATTTTCCCCTTTTTTTTGATTATAATAAGGAAACTAGCGTACTGTAGCAACCATCTAATAAGAGTTGAGGTGTCAAAAAGGACGGAGCATTGCAAAAAATGCAAAAAAAAAAAAAAAACCCCCTACTTTGAAACAAGGAAAAAAAAAAACAAGACAGCACCAAAACGTTTTGGCTCCTGAACTGACCAAAAGAGGTGTTTGAAACTTTGGGAACTTTTGGTTGGATCATGTGTTGAAGCTCGGACATGAGAATTTGTCTCACGTCATCACATGTACATGATAGTCTCGTGGAAGGGCCCGGCTTGCCGGTCTTCAAAATCTCGTATACTGCCAAAAGACTTTCCTTGGGAAATATCTGTAAAAATACCTTGCGATAGCGGCACACCATTGGCCGCTATTCTCCCTGGACAGACAAATGATGTTACTCATCCAAATGGAATTTTTAAGAAAAAAAAATTGTGTTCGTCTTTTTGTCAGAAAAACACGATGGGCAATATCCAAATGGCCTGTATGTATGGCTACAATTTGAGACACCGTCTATATACATGACATTTGTCCCTACTCTGCACTTCCATCTGGGTTCAAGAATTTTTAATATTATAAGTCAAGGGGAGCGGCATTCAAAAACTTTTTGTTTCGTTTTGGGGGCTGTAAATATCTTTCTATGGTTCAGTTACTCACCGGTATGTTCCCTAGATTTACAATATACAGGTGTGGTCCATAACAGTGTATATATCCTAAGATTCCATGGCCGGGGGAAAGAAGACAGCTTAACACCGGATGAGTTTCGTCTCTCCGGCATGCGTCACACTTAGAGAAAAAAACAATTAGGCAAAATCGAAAACATAATTCGGACGTAAGATCTCCACCCCCACCCTTCAACAACAAGCGACCTGATTGATTATTGGCTGTCCTGATTAAAAAGTATAGTGGTGCATATAAGAGAGCATGGGACGACCGGCTTACCGGTTAGGAGTGTATGTGAACTATAATTCCCACCAGGTTTTCCATATTTTTTTAATATGGGACATCACTCTTTGAGAGAAAGACAAGAGAAAGGGTTACAATCGACTTTATTTTGCAATCTTATTTTTTTTTTATATTTTTCGTGGGAAATCATAGACATTGTCGGGTCTATCATTATGTCTTCTGCGTCGCCACGTTCTTGGTGAGGATAGGTGAGTGTAAAACCAGGTTGCGCATGTGCGGAAGTGAAAATATTTTCGCCGTTCGGAGGCCCTTGCTTGCTGTCGCCGTGAATGATCCGAGTGACTAATATTATTCGTAACCAGCTGAAATGGTTTACGAAGGCCCCGCTTGATTATGCTCGGCACAACTGGATATCTTCAACCCACAAGTGTTCCCACTAAATTAAAGAGAGGCAAACAGGATTAACATTTATACTTACACAGCCATATGGCCCGTATCGTTATTCATGAGAAATGTTGCCACCGTGCATAAATCTCTGTATGGAACATTTTCGCAAACGTCACCTCATCAGCTAGTGAACGGTATTGTATAAATGCTAATATTCCGAATAAGGTACAGCAACACCAAGACACTTGAAGTAATGGTGTGGAAACCTTGACTGGATTTAATTCCACATATGCCTAAAAGAGATTCGTAAAAGCTACCGGCAGAATTTTAATCATTCGTCGTGATTTTTTCTGTGCGAGAACACCTCGTAGCACCTCCAGCTTTGAATACATGAGATCGTTCAGCCTCGAGAACTGTATCATGAGAACCCAACTGCCATTCACCGTCATAAATCAAGGGTGTCGTTCAGCACAAACAATTATTTACGTCACGTATACGAGGATCGGGTATAAAAGTCAGCGGTAAAGTGACAAAACTCGACGTATATTCAGCAAGACTAGTGGAAAAGCTGTAAATATGAGTCATAAGAGTAGACTGGTTCTAAACGGTATTTATCGGGGTTGAACTGAGGTACTTTTGTATCTCAATGCAGGCCTTGTCAATTCCATCAGATATAACCGTTTTATCTCCTTCAGAGAAAGAACCGTTGGATATAAACCCTGCAGTGTTAAACACTTCCGGCTGACTCTTAGAGATCAGCATTTCCTGTGTTGCATGATCAATTTACCTGCAAAAATCATAAAGCTACCCTCGTCGTTATGGTACCTCTATCCCTGATAGTCTTTGCTAAATCCTGGCCCTATTCTTCTGAGGGTGGTTGTCCAGAAATATGAAATTTTACTATTACTATATCTATGGTAAAGCTACTCAGGTATATCCTCAGCGTGTCAGAACTGACATAATGCTTAAAAAGCCAGTCTACTGTACAAATTGAGCTGAACATTGCAGTCTTTTCTGTGAATATTATGCCATATACTGTCAAGCATAAAGTCCTGGTATGAATCCGAAAATATCACCTTTTGTGTACTGATGATTGTCCCAGATTGTGCTGATTGGGCAAAACTATACAATAACCATTAACAAACCGACCATGTTCTTCCTTTTATCGAAGTATTATTTTACAGTCGAATATTCGCTCGCTTAATCTTCAGAAATTACCGGATAGCATCCCACTCAAAGCAACAACTTCCGATAAAATACGGACATACTCCTGGTACATCAGAGAAAATATCCAAGAACATTTAAAAAACTCCTTGGCAAACTCAGTACTTCGCACACTGAAGTCATGGAGACTTGCAGATTGAATCCAATTGAAGTGATATTGGGTCATAAAAGTGATCATCGCCATAGGAAGTTTTAGTACCAATGGCTTTGCCAATGTTATTTCGTGGAAATTCTTTAGTCCTATCTTTAGTAGTTGATAAGGAATATCCTGATTCACTTTTTTCGACCCTTGTCTCCTGGCATATTTTGACATCAACAGTATATCTTTTCGGGACTTCAATAATGTATTCTTAAACTCCTTCGCAATATTAGAGATTGAGTTCGCAACATGCATGTCGTTCACTGGAAGGCCCTCACCATCCGTGTGTATAAATCCGTAAGCATTCATTGACATGGTAATCGATCTTATGTATATGCTCTCTAGCGGCAGTACGTCATTGAAGGATTCTTTCTTGATGGCGGTTGCTGTGCGTAAATGGGCTGACATTTGGTTTATAATTTCTTCAGTGTGTGGAGCTTTGACTTTACACAGTGTCATTTCGTTAAGATATAGCATCTTTCTTGACACGCCAATAAACATTTTGAGGCTAGCGTGATCGAAGTTTGTGAATTTTGTCGTTTCAGTTTCAAGTTTCCCCAAACATGTTTTCAACGAAGTTCGAAACTGGGCTTTCTTGGACCAGTCCACTTCTGAGTCGGAAGAAAGTGCCACCGGGAAAATCATCAACAATGAGACGAGATATAAGCTAAGGTAAGCATGTTTAGGTGCTGACTGGCATTGCAAAAGGATAATTGCTTGAAGTACAGTTTTCAGAAGAGTTTCATTGTTTTCTTGAGAGAAATTCCCCGTCTGGAAATAATAAATTAGATGGTCCAATTCGATAGAATACCCTTTCAAGACCTTCGCTGATCTTTCCATATTTTCTTGGGCCCACAGGGACATCTTTGGAACTGTATTAGGTGTTGTATCCCACACTCTTGGTGAACAATCTGATTTTGGGTAAGTGAAAGATATATCAACGAAACTGTGCAAAGGGGTATTGATTATTGAAGGTTCAGCCACTGAGTGTTGAATATTCGCATAATGGGGGGCACGTATGATCTTGGTTTCGCTTGGGTTGTATTTTTCGATACTGGCTGTGGGTAGCATCCGGAAATATTTTTTTAGTTCGGGCATATCAAGATTAGTCAATTCAAGAATGTCGTCGCCAACTGAAGTTCTATCCCAAGCAAAGCCGATGTAGTGATACTTTGAACTGCCTCTCTTTCCTATCCTCTTGATTATCAGTTCAGGGAACACTAAATTCGTGAGTCTACCAAACTTGGACTGGCACACAACAAGAGTTTGACCGGCCAAGTTCAGAGATGTTTTGTATTTTTGTCGAAGCATTTGGCAAATAATATAGTAGACCTTGTAAAGAGAAAGTCGTGGAATCATGGAAACACTCCGGGATGATTTTTCAATTTGCTTCACGGAGGAAAATATGATTTTAATTGTCAAGAAAGACCTGAGAAGTTCGTGATAGTTGACATGTGACTCTAAAGAGTCCGTAACAGAGCCCGGGGCAAGATCGGGCGCAGGCCGTGGAGCATGAAAATTTTCAAGAATAAGACGACAAATTTCGAGACTTCGAAGCCTGGCTTCCGCGGGTGCCGAGATTTCCCCTTCAAATAAGTTGGCTTGCAAAATGTGTTCCTGATCAAGAATCTCATCATGATATAGTAGATTGAAGAGGCTCTCTAAAGGGATATGATGATGATAGGATCTCATAATGTCCGCTAAAAAGCGACAGAAGTTGTTTCCATTCACCTTGCGCAATGATGAGGCGAACTTTTGGAATTCCTGTTTTGCTTCAGTCATTATTTTGCGTTTTGCAGATGGTATTTCCAGGTTTGTTGTATCCTGGTGTTCTGTGATCATTGCATGGTTTTCAGGGTGTGGTTTAGGGGTGTTTTCAGAATTGGTAAAAGGTAAAGTTAGTGAAAGGGTGTTTGTTAGCTGTGGTTCCAAAGTAGTGGCATCGAATATATCGAAGTGGAAATCAGTCGATATTTGACCCCGGAGCAAATTCGTTTGATGGGGTTCTATCATATTTGGGAAATGTTGGACATCTAAAGAGGACCCCAGAAGTTTGCATTCCAATAGCTTTGAAGTATCAGATTCACCAGGACCAACATCTTCGAGGACATTATCTTGTTCTATCAATACTCCAGCCTCTTCCAAACCAAATGCGTCACCCTCAACGAGCTCATCGTCAGGTTGAACACCGCAGTCTAAAGAGGGACTTTTCCAACCCAAGTCGTTGGTTGCTATATATTCGGAAAAAAAGACGGAGCTTGGCAGCCAGGAATCAGTATATTGATCACGTGCTTCGTTTATTTGCATTAAAGTTTCGTCAAATATAGATTTCGTGGACAACGTGCTTTTTTTCGCTGGGTGCAGATTGTGCACAGGTATCATGAGAGATGACTGCGGGTGCCAAAAGAGCACTTGACAGTATTGGTCAAACTGGAGATGAGCGATGGAAAATGAGGAGATATGTGAAATTTACGGAGGAAACATCAATTAGCAGGACTCTTTTAATATGTGGGTGAGTGGTCCTTCTTTGTCAAATGGTAAAGATAAAACAAAGCCTTCTAACATGGCTGTGTTTCTGTCATGCCTAGGAAGCAGAAACCAAAATTGATTTGGCTTTATCTGCAGTATGCACGGCAGCGGATGATAAGTGGATAATTGAAGTGCTCGGGAGACAGAGCAATCAGAACAACCTAAGGAATCTTGGTTTACCTTACAGCGTACCTATATTACGTCATCCAACGCGGGTATGAGCAAAACAGAGCAACCGCGATTGTTTAGACGTGCACTTAACACTGACCACCTAAAATCTCAAAATTAAGGATAAATCCCTAACCGGGTGCGCCAATGTCCCAAAAGGTCAGGAAATGAGAGCGCGCGCTTTCTTAGAAAATAACTTTTGGTGGAATAAGAGCAGAGAATTCTCAGGGATGTTATCTCAGATATTAGGGTCACCACTCAAGGTGTGTCTTTTCAGGCTGACTTCCCCTTGGTATTTTTTTCAGTATGGCTTCATTTTTTCCATAAAATCAAGTAAAAGATGGTGTCATCACAATGTAATCTTCTATTTTTGAAAAACCTACGATTTTTTGTCTTGGTCTTTTTTCCCTGCGAAACAGCGCCGAAAGAGGAAACTGCGTCACCCGGTTAATGATACGAGGCGACTTGACTACGATCGTGCAGAAAATGTGCGATAATCCCCTCTCTCGACTTCGCTTCTTAGGCCCCAAGTGATATACATCCTTCCAAATATCTTATTTTTGGTTTCCTGTGATTGTCTTTACTGCAGATCATAAGAACGGTGATTTGGTATCAGGAGGAGCACCCTGGATGGATCTTTCTTTTTCCATACTATATGATTGAAATAGCGGCTGCATGCTTTCTCTGTAATTGAACAGTATGGGTAGTCACGAGCTTTTGTTCACGATGAAGACAGAGCGAGCATACAAGGTGAGGATTATTTGCGCTTTAAGCCCGCCAAAAGCAATTTAAATGAAATGAGTCAAGTTAGGCCATACTTTTGATTTTATCGGGGCGTACTGAGAAGGATCCATAAAAATCCCCTAACGAAACGAGAAGCGAGAAAAATAGTTCCAAAAATTAAAATAGAATCAAGATGGTTTCATACCAGATAGAATGAATTTCGAAGCATCCTGATTATAATCCCAGTATTGATGGAATTAAACGCGACGTTGAGTTGGTAGTTGAAGACGGGACTTCATAATTGGGGGGATGGTTGTTGTAAAAACTTCTGCTAGCTTAGGCTTGCACTCAAAGCAACAACCTCTTGTATAATACTGACGTACTCCTGGAGCATGGTGGAAAACATCCACCAACATTTGAAGGTCTGCTTCGATAATTCAGGGTCACGTTTTTCAAAGTCATGGAAGTTGGCATATTGCATTGAACTTGTGTTGTGGACCAATACGAAAGTGACCACCAACATGGGAAGATTCAACACCATCGGCTCGGTCAAGGTACTTTCGTGGAAATTTTTGAGCGCTAACTTCAATACTTGATACGCCGCATCTCGAGGCACACTTTGCGAGCCATTCGCATGTAGTGGTATCTTCGCCATAGACTCTTTAGTCATCATAATTGCCTTTATGAACGTCTTCGCGAGTGTACATACATAGGAAAAATGGGAAGTTTCTCCCTTTGATGCACTCTCGTCAACAGGTTGCAAATTATAAGCATTCAACGACATTGAAATTGATTCAATGTACGTTTCATCCAAAAGCAGTATGTCACTGTAGCCATCAGCTTTGTAATCTATAGCCAGGTCTAGGTCATGCACCATTTCACTTACAACGCTTCCCGTGTACGAAAATTTAGTTTTACCCAGAGTCATTTCATTTAAATCCACCATCTTTCTCAAAAGCCTCGTGAATATGCTAAGACTGAGTTGATCAATAAATGGTAAATTTGAAACTTCAGATTCTAAAGTGGCGATGCAGTCGTTCATGGACTTTCGAAACTCGATTTTGGTGGCATCTGCAACCTCTTCATCTGAAGCAATAGCCACTGGAAAGACTAAGAGCAAAATGACGAGATACAAATGTAGATATGCTTCTTTGGGTGCTGAAGCTCTCAGCAAAAGAGTCATTGCATTCACCAAAGTCGACAGGAGACTTGAATTATTCCCAAAGGGAAATTTACCAGCTTTGACATTCAGGATAAGCGGTAGCAATTCCAAGTTATAGTGTTGTAAAATCTCCACTGATTTTTCCATAGTATTTGCAGCCCATGGCGACTGGCGGGGTACTTCATTAGGTGTTGTGTTCCATAATCTGGGCGAGCAATTGAAGTTTGGGTATTTGTTCGATAAACGAACAAAACTGCGCACTTTTGGTTTCGAAATCGACAGAGGATTCGTGAGCGGACCCTTGGAAATAGGTGTTAGTTCCGGGGCAGGGTTTTGAGTCGCATGAACTGTGGGTGCCCTTGGGACGTTGTTTGAGTAGTGTACGTTTGGATGCTTTTGTTTTGGCAAATTTTTGAAATACTCCTCGATCTGGACCATTTCTAAATCAAGCAAGCCAACAATATCCTCTCCAACTACTGATGTGTTCCATGTAAGGCCAATATAATGGAATTTTGAATGGCCTCTTCTTCCTAGTCTCTTAGAAGCGAGATCGGGAAAAGCCAACTTGGTGAGTTTACCAAATTGGGATTGGCCTAAAATGGGACTTTTACCAGTCGTGGAGAGAAGAGCTGCGTGTTTGCGTATAAGTTTCTGACAGAGAATGTAGTATACTTTGTAAAAAGAGATGCGGGGAATGCAAAACTGGCTATTGAATGAATATTCAACCTTTTGCACGGAAGATAAGATGATTTTAAGAGCCAAAAACTCCCGGGGAATTTCAGAATGGCTGATATAAGACAGCAGCAATCGTTCAAGATCGACTCGTCCTAGAAGCCCCCCAGCATTTAGGGGATTTTCGAACGTGGTGAGAATACGATGGCATAATCTGAGTTCCTTGAGCCTGTTATCAGAGGATGATTTTGGTTCATTCTGTGTTGAGGTTGAAGCAGGATCAAAATCAAGCACTTGCGGGTTATAAAGTAATTGGTAAACGTCATCAAGCGTCATGGAATTACCATGTTGTTTCACGATGTCTGTCAAAACCCCACATACATTTTGCGCAGTTACATTCGCGAGAAGAGGCACAAGCTTACGAAAAGCAACTTCCACATCGTGCTGAAGTGTATTGTTTTTGAGGGGATCAGCAAAGTGGGCAGCACCCAGGCTTTTTATGGCAGATACTTCCGGGATCTTTGGGTAAGACTCGCATGCCTCTGTGTGGCTTTCCAGGGTGCCAGGATCATTCGATTCGTGTACAAGCAAATGAACAGGAAGCCTTGTAAACAGTGGGCCTCGCGATGAATTATCCGTTATCTTTGTTGAATTTGGAGCGTTTGAGCTGTGAGAGCTTTTCTCCGAAGAAAATTCGCTGAATATTGGTGTCAGGGGCAGGCGGGGGTTGTTTTGTGATTGCAATCCCAGAAACTTTTCCATATGGTGTGATGTTCTTGAGTTCTTCACTTGTACATGTGAACTTGTATCATAAGCACCAGGGGACAGGACTATTGTCCTGGAAATCTCTTGAGGTGCTTGACTCACAGCACCTTGATAAGGGAAAGATTGTGGATTTCCATACGGAGAAAACGATGGAAGAATAAAACGCCCCTGATTCATTTGGTGGTATCCATTTTTTTGTACATATTGGGGGTATTGCAGTGCATATTGTGTGGAACCGTTGATGTTGATTCTGGGAGGGGTTTCGCTGGATACATTTTCTCTAGCATCGGCCGAAGTAGAACCCAGAGTGGGGTGGATATTAGAGCTGTCTAGAACAGTCCTTCGTTGCCTCTTCGAAGGATGTAAATTAGGGGTGTCCATGTCGAGAATGGGTGAGAAAAAAGGTGATGGGAAAAAACTTCGCTGCTCACGTACGGCTGATGTCAAGATTTTTTCCTGTTGCAAAAACCACCCAAGTATATTTAAAATTATTGGTGAGGCAGCAGAAATTGGCCAGCTCTAAGACAAGCTGTTGTATCTAACCCCTTTTTTTCGAAGCAAGAAGTCAGGTCCGCAAATCAGACTAATTTATTCAATGCCGATTGGAAAAACTGAAAATAGTTGGTGTGTTGAAGAAAAAAAAACCAGACAATACCTGCGAGAGAAGGATGGGCGAAGTGAGCATGCGCGTATCATGTCCGTATTAGGCAAGCATGCGCTATCTAGCATTCGATGCCCTGTGGGCTAAAGCAATATTTGTTGAGATTAATATCCCTCAGCCTTGGAGAATGCGTCCGTTTTGCTTATACAGGTAGAAGAAAATTATAGTTGTTCTGACTCGACGATGGCATGACCACTGTGGGATTTCCACTATGTAATGGATAAAGAAATAGGAAAAGGAAACAAGATCCTATCAACCAGAATGAAAATTTTCAATTAAATTATACAGAGTCGTGCCTGAACCATCCAAAGTCCACTCGTCTAAGAAACCTAAAAACCCGACGGAAAGTTTTCTTGAACGAACGTTTTAGAAGGAGCATGGCATCCACTCACGTGAGCAGGGTTTGAATTGAAAGAAAAGCCTTGTTGTAGTATCAGCAGACACCGGTATATTGGGGAAAGTCCGTAGGCTCTGGTACCTTTAGCAACTTTAAAACCTTGGCTAGATTCTGTATTCAACTTAAAGTATTCACTGAATTGAAACGGGTTCGATAAAAGGTGTCTCTTATGGAGAAATTCAGTCTCTGGGGAAAAGAATTGGCCTTTTCTGGTTTAAATTACTCCGCATGAAAACGGGTATGCTTGCCCTTCTCACGTGGAAGCCTTTCCGAAGAGGCACCAATAGCGCTATTTTGCTAGGATATCAGTTCGGTTTGTAAGAAAAATGTATTCCTAATATAGTCGTGGAGAGGCTTTTCGGGTGGTAAAACCTCTATAGAATTCTGTTCACTCTATCCAGGTAGAAATTTCCCATAAATTTCACCCGCAACAGTACTTTTATCTGATTTGAGGACATAAAAAAGGGACTATATACGCAAAAGATGGTTGGAGTGTCAAAATCACTCGATGGTTCATATAAATCAGCTAGCCTACTCACTGTATTCAAAGATCAATTCGCTGCCCTTTATGCAACCAGCCTAAGCCTCATTTTATATTTTTGCTAGGAATAAGCGGGTGATATGCAACATATTGAACTGCCTAAAGCGGTAGTTGCCTTATATACGGTTAAAGAGAAACATAGAACATTGGGTATAAAAATTAGGAAGTGATGAATACCACAAAATTGGATAAATAGATTATTCTGGAGGCATCGATAATGCGCTTCGAAAGTGTCTAAGGTGATTTAAATATAAATTTTCAAAATCCGCACCAATTTGAAATTAAAAAATCAAAATAAATCATCCAATAAATAACAACAAAAATATATTAGAACAACAAAGAATAGCATTTTTTGAAAAGCTGAACAGGAACTGTTTTTCTTAAAAAATTCCCGTTTTTATCTTCCCGTTTATATGAAATAATTCCCTGGATGTTTTAAGTGGCCCATTTTCCCGTGGAAAGAGCGCCGCACACGCAATGTTTATAGTGAGGACGGTTAATCACATAAAGCAACATGCAAGCATTGAAACAGACATATACAATAGCCTATTATCGATACTCTCTTTTTCTGTTATGTTTTGATTCTTGATTCTTGTCACTTTTTTTTTTTTTTTTTTTTTTTTTGGAAAAATTAAACTTAACTAAATTATCTAATGGTTATAGATGGTGATCAGAAATGTTACTGTCGTACCGGAAATCGGAGTTTATATTAATAAAGTATTCTACTAAGTTATCGCGATGTAAGACACAACTAATGTCATTTGGGGTCAACTGAGTCGATAATTTTCATAAATTCTGCAATACACCAATTCATCACTATTCAAAAAGTTCTCTCTTTTGGAAATGGCGACAAAGGTGCACTGTTCACGCGAGTAGTGACCGAAGTAAATCCTCACCGAAAAGACCCCCTTCCCGGAAATAGAAAGACGAATTAGGAAATTATCAGGAAAGGTGGACCCTGATAACCACCCAGGTTACGCATAACCTATTCCGTAAATAAACAAGTGCTCCATAGATCACGTGGGTAGGGTTCAGACTGCATATTTGCGTGAACCACAAGTATTACTGGACACCATGCCAATGCGGTGTGTACACTAATCGTGAGTAAGTGCTCGTGCTCCTACCCTACCGATCCGGAGGTGGCGAAGG
The DNA here is from genome assembly GCA_005406065.1 of Metschnikowia sp. JCM 33374. Lineage (NCBI taxonomy): Eukaryota > Fungi > Ascomycota > Pichiomycetes > Serinales > Metschnikowiaceae > Metschnikowia > Metschnikowia sp. JCM 33374. The sequence continues at coordinate 130,160 of BIMT01000007.1, read as the reverse complement.
GAACAAGAGCCTATAAAAGAACTTCAACTCCCCAAACTAGTGAGCTCAAAATAGGCATTCGGCAACGGAATTAAGAATTTCAGTTCATAACCACGACAGAATACGTTCACCAGCACGTAATTCCAAGTAAATCGGACCCCTCATAAATACAACGAGAGAACAAAAAAAAAAAAGGAAAAGATGACTGTTGAAGAAAAACAATTCGAGACTGTTTTCAATGTCCCCATGGAGTGCCAGGCTTGTGTAGATGCCATTGTAACATCTCTTGAGCCTTTGAAACTCACAGATGTGAAAATTGATCTTCCCACGCAAACCGTCACTGCTATAGGCGGTGTGTCTCCATCGGCCATCGTCAGAGCGATCCAGAGCACCGGCAAAGACGCCATCATCCGTGGTACAGGCAAGCCAAATAGTGCAGCTGTGTGCATTCTTGAAAGCTTCGATGACCTGGACCGCGATCAACCGGTGAAGGGATTGGCACGGATCGTTGCCGTGAGCGACTCCGATATTTATGTCGACTTTACCGTGAACGGACTTCCTAAAGGCACTTACTACCCGCAAGTGCGTGCATCAGGCAACTTGAGTCAAGGTGCTCTTTCTACGGGAAAGCTCATACACGCATTCCCTAGCGTGGAAGTGACCCAGCCGGCCAGTCTTTGGTCAACCGTCAGTTCCATTGGTGCATTCACCACGGAATCGGAACTGATGTTTGCTGCACAGACATTCTTGCACGCACGTCTTGCAGTGCACGAGCTTATAGGAAGGAGTATCGTTTTATCCACTGTGAAAGACCAAGTTCAGGAAAACTCCCTCTGTGGTGTGATTGCGCGTAGTGCTGGAGCATGGGAGAACGATAAGCAGGTGTGTAGTTGCACGGGAAAGACTGTATGGCAGGAACGTGAACAAGCGGTCCAACGGGGTGTTCCCACTTGAAACTGTGAGGCAAAATTACAGGACACAAGAATGAACCCAAAAAGGAACGAAATCTTTAGCGCCTTGATTGTGTAATACTCTTGATCTTTAATTTTCTTATTTCAATTTTTGTTGCGCTGATTCCTGGTCCTTTTTTGTTTTTTCCACTTGCTCTTTTGTCTATTTGGATTAGGCAATTCGCGTCGGCTTTCTAACCCCAGATAAGTCGCGTGAACCCTTCCATTTTCCCGTGGCCGCGTTTATTCTAATGAACTTTTTTTTTGTCCCCAAATAAAGGAGAAGCTTTTATTTTCACGAATAATGGGATTTTGAATTTCAGATCTCCCCCCGAGTTAGATCTCTCATTTATCTTAGCTTCTTTCAAATTTTAATAGTGTTTTGTTTTGTTATGTCAAGTTTTTTTTCTCGTTTTTCGGCACCCCCTTCCTGGGCGGTTAGGAATTATCGGATTTGTCTCTTAAGAAAGAACACGAACTCATCCCAATATTAAGAGCCCCCTAACCAGCAGATGATAATGAGAATGTTGTTTAACACCTGATCTGCCACGAATTACACGCTTTCCAAGGAATTACCGAAAAAAAAGGAGGAAATTATTCATACAATACGTGCATTCATGAATCGGGGCACCGCGCGCGTACTGTTTAGACCGCAAGCGTATATCTCGGTACAGATCAAAAGCTGGGCCTACCACACACACACACCGCCCCTTCCATGCAAGTGAGTTTGAACAAAAATCTAACACCCATTTAAACCTCATCAAAGCATGTCCCGGCGTTCAAAGTCCAGTGACGCGCTTGATGTTGCCGAAAGGTTCCATGCCCAAGCCGATTATTTGAAAAACAAGCGGTCTGTTCGCATTTCGCTTGCAGATTTTGCCCCATCAACTTCTATTGGGATCATATGTGATACTCTAGTACTGATCTTGAGCCAATACACCCCACCTCTACAACTTGAGCGCATCTTTGTTTCAGAAAATCAACTTTCCCTGCTTCCCAGTGAGTTCTGGCCTCTCTGCGGGCCACACCTACGAACCTTGGATTTGCACAAGAACCAGCTCACCAAAGTGCCAGATTTATTGGCGCAAATGTGCCCCAACTTAGAGATTTTAGACCTATCTGGCAACCATATCACGAGCCTTTCAGAGTCATCGCTTTCTGCATTCCGTAACCTTAAGGTATTGCTGCTCAAAGACAATCGGATCACACACCTTCCGCCCATCCTAGGTGAAATGATCAGCCTAGAATCCCTCACCATATCTGGCAATCCACTAGTGTTCCCACCCCTTGAAACAGTCAACTCCATGCAAGGCGGAATCAACGACCTTAAGGCTTTTCTCGTGTCAAATAGCGCAGTATATGGTAACCATTTAGACACTTATGTACCCGCAGTGCCAAGGCCAACACTTCCATCGACTCCATCACTAGCGAGAACGAGATCGCTTTCCGATACGCGGTCCCGCTCCCTGAAAGCTTCTCGGCGCATGGGCCTTATTATCAATAGCAATAAGGTCACTCCCGATAAACCGCTGCTCGGACCACTACCCGACACTTATACTCCAAGCAAACCTGAACGAAAACTTCTGCTTCCGAGCCGAGAAAAGAGCGATTTCAGTGCATTGACCATCGACATGAAAAGCAATACCTTCGTGCCGGAGATGCCATCAATATCTTCCCCGCAAACCCTTTCCATGCCATTTGATAACTTTTCAGCATCCAACTCTGTCTCTCCGCCAAAATCCACAGCAACACTCGCACCTATGCCTATATCTGGAACCATGAAAAGTGGAGCTGCATCTGCTAGAGAGAACGAACATAGTCCCGATGACTTTGGCGATACAGACCCTAAGCCTCTGGCCTATTTTCGCAGGTTGTCGGTGTTACGTGAACTGCCTTCTGACGATATACCGAAGACTGAGCCCCATCAAACCAAGACAGGCGACGACCAGGACGGATCGAAAATACAACCCGTCCAAACGTACAAGCCCGAGGTATCTCCCCTTAAGAACGCAAAGCGAAAAGTATCCACCTCTCAGCAACATCCATATCCCACGCAACATAATATAAACCCACAGGCGCATCCGCTACGAAATTCGACGTTGCATGAAAAAAGCGTGATTGTGAAAGTTTCTCGAAAAATTCTCTTCTCGTTTTCAGAATTGCATCTCTCGATTAAACGCTTTGCTGGATTCTGCGGAGATAAGAAATTATCCTCGAAAATCGTCCGGTTAATTCACTCTTCAAAAGAGCATATTGATGATCTTGTTGAAGCAATGGAAGCTGTAGAGGATGGTGAAGAAAACCAAGCCCTTGTTGTGACTTGTTTGCATTCATGTATAAACTCTTTCAAGACCATTCTTGCTACAATAAGCGAGAATTTCTCTTCGCTAGTTGCCAGAATTGATCCTTGTTTCATCCGCATGGTACTTCTCACCCTCTTTGGCTCCCTTCATGAGTTGCAGAACGCCCACAAACTTCTCAACCAGGCAAACAATCCGATGAGACCACATCCTTCTTTGACCCGGAATACATCTTCTCTAGCTTCTAGCTCGTTGGACTTAAAGGCCAAGTATTCCCAATCAAATCAAGGTGGTCTAGAAGACATTGCCCTAGAAACTCCGTCTATTTCTTCAGCGACAGAGGCAGTTGCTACGTTGGAAGAGATAGACGAGCGTTTGTATCAAACAGTTAGTTCGGCAACAGATAATGCTCAAGTCGTGTTCAGTGAATTAACAAAGACTATCAGCAAAAGCGCGATTGCTAGTGCAAACACAAATAATCCCCAGTCGTTCAGCCCTTCCGTAACTGCCAAATTTAAGGAATTGACGCATGTCTGTATGACATCAATGGAGATAACGAAGAGACTTGTTGCAAAACTTTCAGGGATTCGGCCAAACCAGGACTCAACGACCAGAAGATCATTCTGGGATGACATCAATCTATTTCTTAAGGCTGTGATTCAGACATTTTCTGCCGTTAAAGATATTATGAAAGATGCTCCAATATTTAATGAGGTTAGGTGGTCGATGGCCAACTTGACCAAGACAACTAAAGAATTAACAATTATTCTCGAGGCTTCTTCATACAAGGCAATATCGGATACCGTGGATTCGCCAGCTAACAACAATATGTGGCATATGAGTAATGGCCCTCCGACATCTGCCTCGACTCAAATACCACTGGCGGCTACTACAATTCCCCCAGTGCGGACGCCTTTAGTTGCCACGGTTGGCACGGCAGCAGCGCAAGCTCTCCTCGCGCAGCAGGATACCCAATATGCTCAGACTGGCCACCACCCAGGTAATTCTCTGTTACCGCCTCTACATATCCCACCACTGGTAGTCTCTGATACTTCTCATAGTGGACTTCATACCGCACCCGTTCAATCCATGGAGCAGTACTATGCCAAAAATGTGAATCCTTTTGATCGGATATAAGCAGAGTGCGACTGGCAATGGTGAGGACCGATTTTACTGCAACTTTTTTTTTTTTTTTTTTTTTTTTTTACACCGTTTTGTGGCCAAATTTAAATTATTCAAAGGACTATATCGTGAAAAAATACACTACTATTACAAATATATTGGTCAGGAATGACGCCCTATACCATGGACCGAAATCCAACTCTTTATTCGCTTTTCGAAACAAAGGAAAGTATAGAATTATTTGGTCCACGAACTACACTATCAAATCAGAGATATATTGCGGCTTGGGACTTTAGTGCACAGCTTTGTTCAATTGAACACCCTGGTATTGCGCCATGCTTTTTCCCCTCTGATTTCTCAGTGACACCTGGAAGACGACTGGCTCAGTCAATCACTACATTAGTCGAAAGATGTCCATCTTTGATATTCTATGAGCAGTACCACGAGAGAATGATGGCTGATTGTGATACATATTTACCCGACGATGATGAACAAGAAGTTATAGTGCTGGGGAATGGAACATATCCCAAGCCTATCTCACCTGCCGATGATTTGGCACTTAAATCTTCGCCAACTCACGAAATTCAAGATGCTGCAATCCAACCTAATGTCCCAGGTGGTGCCATCGCAAAAAACACGGGAAATTTTCCAGTACATGAGAAATTCGCCCCTTCAACTTGTAACATACTTCAAAAGCAGGTTAATGACGAGAAGACGATTCCACGGTCTACCCCAGGGATGGTTTTAAAGACAATGGATGGAATTGGAACCTGCACGAACAAAGTTGTGTGTGTGAAACCTGAAGCCAACAATATAGAAAAGAGGTCTAGTTGTGAAGAAAACAGCATAGCCCCATCAAATTCCAAAATCGAACACAAACTTACAGGAACACGCCGTGGAAGTATAAAGCGATCATTTATTAAGAACTTTCAATATCTTAAACGGTCTTTCTCGAGAAAATGCGTCAATGACCTGGGCTTTGTTCTCATTAACGAGGGGCGCTGGAAAAATGCCGAAGATACATTTATTCGGCGTCTCACCCATGAATTTCGAGACTTGCAGAACCTAATTCAAGATTTCATGGAGATAGGGTGAATTTATGATGGATTGTTTCATATTACCTATGAGGTTCGCTATTTTATGCCTGTTTCCATGTTTTTCCTTTTGTTGGTCATCCGCTGACGTTTACCTTACCTGTCCATTGTCTTGTTCTGGCGAATTGATGGGCTGTGCCCTACGGGGGGTGGGTAGTTAACCTACAAGACAATGCTGATGATGGAGTGGAGTAAAACCCTTAAGTAACCTCGCATGTTATGTCATGACCTAGTTAATGATATTTGGGGTATCATACTTCGGAGTTCGCCGAAACCACCAATCGGTTGGGGCACAAAAGCAATCGGGGGCGGTGTGTGTGCACATAATCCGGGACATCCGCGGGGTTCCCGCGGGGTTCTTATGTGATCCCCGACCTGGGTGCGGGACGGCCGCGGCGCTTCCGCTGGATCAGGCAACAAGTGCGCGTGCACCAATTCTCTTATCGCAACCTATAAAAGGGCTTGGGTTTCCAAATAAGATTTCACAATACTCCACACAAAACAACGCACAGAATGTCCAACACAGAATTAGTGATTACTCCGGCAGCCAACGGGTTTGGGTGCACTATTGAATTGCCCAACTACGCGGCCAATGACCCCTCTCAACTTAACGAGGAAGACTTCAAGAAGTTGTACGAGGCTACCCTTACATATCTTGTGATTGTGCTTCCTGGTTTACAAGAGCTCTCGCCTAAGAGCCAATATTTGTTGACTAAGCGATTCGACCCCTCGATTCCAGAGCCAAAGGATACTGAAGGTGCGGGGTATGGACACGGGAAAGAGTTCCGTCACACGCAGTCTGTACTCAGAAAAGATGGTACTTCTGTGAAATCGCAGCCACAAGTCCAGATCTTGGGACAAGGTACTTTTGGTGTAGGTGAGCCCGGAAACGATAATGATGAGGAAATCAGCCTCACTCATCCATCACACACGACGTTCCACAAGGACCCATTGACGGAGGATCAAATCAAAAACAACCACCAGACTCGTTTCTACAGATGGCACATAGACTCTGCGCTTTACGGCTTGTCTCCTCCTTTGATCACGACGCTCTTGGGTATTAAGGTTCCACCTGCTACCCAAACGCAAGTCATTGACTACGATGATGGCAGTGGTGAAAAATTGTCGCTTACTCAAGGTGCCACCTGTTTCGTGAGTGGTGCTGCAGCGTTTGACAGACTCAGCGAAGAAGAAAAGGAGTTTGCGCTCAATACTACAGTGGAGTATGCACCTCACCCATACATATTTATTTCCCCAGCGAAGGCTGAGAAAGATGGACTCACCATGGTCTCCGAAGGCTTGGAAAACAAGTTCAGTGACTTGCCTGAGTGGGAAGAGTCCAAAATTAAGAAGTTACCAATGGTGTGGACCAACCCTGTGACCAAGAAGCACCACTTGCAAGTCCATGGATGCTGTCTTTATAAGTTGCACACAAAAAAAGGAGACCAGACTGAAACGTTGGAGTTGGTGGACGCACGTAAAAAGGTGCGTTCGTTGATGAGACCAGCGATTTCCCCCGAGAACGTGTTGGCACACTCATGGAAGGAAGGCGACTTGGTGATCTTCTTCAACAGGGGTGTGTGGCATTCGGTCACTGGCGAGTTCAAGGCTGTGAACAATGGCGTTGACGAAAAGCGTTTGATGCACCAATGCAACATTGCCAGTGGTGCTGATCCAATCACTGTGAAGTGAGAAGGAAAACGTGGAGTTTGCATTTCAGTATAATATTTTTAAAGTTTTAGAGTTAAGGTGTTGAAGGAATAGATCTTTGGTGATATAAACGCATTTTCTCCTGTAGAGGTTTTTGAATAAAACGTGTTTTCGTTGAGCTGTTTGTCTTCACATTCCAAAGAGCTTATACCAAATGTTGTTTGAATTGTGAGTGATGCATATTAATGTCCGACTTTAAAATACTTCATATATTAGTCCCGCCATTCACTTCAGTGAGTAGTTTGTTGGGCCTTCTAATACAGCGTATAGGACTGCTTTCATATTTCCTTGCATTCCCTGATTTCCGCCACCAACAAGAAAAAGAACCATTTGTGGAGGGAAAGAAAATGACCGTTTTAAAGTTTTTCATTTTCTTTACAGAAACATGGCCATGAACGGAAACCACGCCTAATTGGATACAGCCCCATTCACAGTGTAGGGCATAATGATGCCATTTCGAGGATATTGACACGAGTCAGGAAGAAGATAGTTAGGTCATATGTAGACGTATAACCCCCGGGTAAATACAGGTAATGGCCCAGAGATCAACGATAATCAATGGAATACTCCCCTCATACTCCCAAATTCCACATCCCAACAGCCACCATTCCTTACTGCTGATATAAAACATTTATCTACTTCACTAGATGAAGTGCCAACTTTCGGGAAAATTCCCAAGCGTTCTTCTTTTTTGACCACGATTCATTGACTCAGAGACCGATGTTGGGTCGTTCTGACCTCATAAAAAAGATATGTTGGTTTGGAGGGAAGTCCCAAGATAAATTGATGCACAGGGTAGCCACTTGAGGAAAACAGAGAAGATCGTTCTGAGAACATTTTTAAGCCAGAGAATTATACACCAGTTTACTTGGTGAAAACAAGAAAATTTGGCTATACTTTTACACATCACCAAAAACATTAGCAAGTAAACAAGCAGGGGCACGGTTTCAAAGCGAGATGGATGGCATTTTTTCTGTGGAACCAAAATTTTCTATTGAGTAATCAATAAGCGTAGGAAACGGTTGCATAATTTCGCAACCATAGATGCACATTTAAATGCGCACTTCATGGTTAACACATTTATGTTAAATCGTATTTGATATGAAGCCCTCTTCGTTTTCTGATGGCGTGACTGGAGCTTCAAATTCAGGATCATAGGAGTGATTCTTGCGGATCGGAAAAGACCTTCTTTTGGAATTTCTGGTGTTTTTCTTGGTGTCCAGTGGAATTATTAGCACACACAGACCTTGGCGATGTCCATTTTTTTAGGGCTTTTCACCCGGCCAAAAGATTCTTGCAAACAGTTTGGCTGGTACATTCCCTATATCCAAGTGTCATTTTCATCCGGATAATCAAACCTTAACTGTGAATTTCCTTAAAGGGAGGGCGAAAAAAGCGGTTTTCCTTTACTCCTCTTAGTCTTTGCTTATATCTCTGCAACATTCTCGTATACGGATATCTGTCGAGCGAGGTTATTCTTCACATCACGCAACAGCTTGAAATGAAGGCAACTCCGTTTGAATGCGATGCACGACCGTGACTCGTGGATCAAAATACGCCAAGAACAATTATCTATACGCTCGTGGTGTGTGTCCCAGTCATGGACACTAGGACACCACGTGCTCCACTCCACCGGGCTTTCCAAATACATACCCTTCAGACTCAAAACAATAACGGTGCAACCACTGCCATCCGGCAATAACTGGGATAACTCCATCACTTAAACTTTCCTGGCAATTCCCACACGTTCCATCATCAAAGTCAAAATTAACGACACTCTCTCGTGTTATCTATTGGTGCGCGCACGACCTGCGACAACTTCCGGTCCCAAGACCATATCCATTCATCGTCTCCTCGCCCCCACACCACCATCAAGTGTACCAGCCCCAGGAACTACGTCATGATGGGCACATACGTGACAATTGCCACGTGCAACTTAAATCAATGGGCCCTCGATTTCGAGGGTAATCGCGACCGCATTATCCAGAGTATTCGCGAAGCAAAGCTCCAGAACGCAAGACTCAGGGTCGGACCGGAGTTGGAGGTGTGTGGATATGGTTGTTTGGACCATTTTGCCGAGAACGACGTTTACCGCCAGTCGTGGCAAGTATACGCCGAAATCTTGCGTCACCCAGATTGCCAGGATATTGTATTGGATATCGGAATGCCCATTATCCATAAATCCATCAAGTACAACTGTCGGGTGTTGAGTTATAACGGAAAAGTCATCTACATCCGGCCCAAGTTGCACTTGGCCAACGACGGCAATTACCGCGAAATGCGCTACTTTACCCCCTGGTCCCGCGTGCGCTACCACGAAACGTTCCAGTTGCCACAGGAGATCCGTAAAATCACCGGCCAGTCTTCTGTAGTCATTGGAGACGTGGTCATGTCGACTTTGGACACACGGATCGGCGCCGAGACCTGCGAGGAGTTGTTCACCCCGCAGTCGCCACACGTGGCCATGGCACTTGATGGTGTAGAAATTGTCACCAACTCGTCTGGTTCTCACCACGAGCTCCGTAAGTTGGATGTGCGTCTTGAGTTAATCACCGAGGCATCCAAGAAGTGTGGTGGCGTGTACCTTTACGCCAACCAAAAGGGATGTGATGGCGATCGTTTGTACTACGACGGATGTGCGTGCATTGTGGTCAACGGCCAAATGGTGGCGCAGGGTTCACAGTTCTCGCTTGCTGATGTAGAAGTGGTTGTGGCCACCATCAATCTTGACGACGTGCGCTCCTACCGCAACCAGAAGTCGGCTCATCTTCAGGCCGTGGTCCAGAACACCCCGTACCACGTTGTGGCCACCGATATCGCTTTGTGTCCTGTTTCGCTGGTATTCGATGCCTCTGTACGGCCCACTAAACCTCTCCGGGAGATCCGCTACCATATACCCGAAGAGGAGATTGCGCTTGGCCCCGCATGCTGGCTCTGGGACTACTTGCGCCGGTCAAAGACTGCGGGGTTTTTCTTACCGCTAAGCGGAGGCATTGACTCGTGTGCCACGGCTGTCATCATCCACTCCATGTGCCGTCTTGTTGTCTCGACGATCGAGGCCGGTAACACCACAGTCTTGGAGGACGTGCGGTCCTTAGTTAAGGACCCTGAATTCACCCCCAAAACACCCCAAGATGTCGCCAACAGGTTGTTCTACACTTCTTTTATGGGTACCGTGAACTCGTCCAGCGAAACCCGCCTGCGTGCCAAGGAACTCTCGGAGAAAATTGGATCCTACCATATCGACATGAATATGGACACGCTTGTGACTGCAGTGGTGAGCGTGTTCGAGATTGCCACGGGGAAAAAGCCCGTGTTTAAGTTATTTGGAGGCTCCCAAACAGAGAATTTGGCCTTGCAAAACATTCAGGCCCGTTTACGTATGGTGCTCAGCTATCTTTTCGCCCAACTTTTGCCCTGGACGAGAAACAAACAAGGCGGCTTGCTTGTGTTGGGAAGTGCAAACGTCGATGAGTGCTTGAGGGGGTATTTGACGAAGTACGACTGTTCCAGTGCTGATTTGAATCCAATTGGAGGAATTTCAAAGACCGATTTGAAGGCCTTCATCGGCTGGGCCGAGAAAAAGTTTGACATGCCCATTTTGAAAGAATTCCTCGATGCAACCCCTACTGCTGAGTTGGAGCCCATTACAGAGAACTACGTACAGTCGGACGAAGTGGATATGGGAATGACCTATGAAGAGCTTTCTGTTTTTGGCCGGTTGAGAAAGGTGGATAAGTGTGGGCCCGAGTCCATGTTTGTTAAGTTGTACCACGAATGGTCCCAGCCACCATACAACTACACCCCGGAAATTATAGCGGAAAAGGTCAAGAGATTCTGGTTTTTCTATGCAATCAACAGACACAAGATGACCACTATGACGCCATCGTACCATGCCGAACAGTACTCGCCCGATGATAACAGGTTTGATTTGAGACCTTTCTTGATCAATCCAAGATTCCCGCTTGCAAGCAAGAATATTGATGAGATTGTCAGCAAAATCAACGAGCAAAACAAGGATCTCGAAAGCAAGACGCTTGGCGTGGACTAAGTCAATCGCATATGTTAATACCCTAATTAATGGCGATGACCCCGGTCATGGGCGTTTTTTTACGTGTTAATCTTGCCGCCCCATAAAGATGTAATGCTTTTCTGTTGATTTCGTTGACTGGACGCGTTGAAACGGCGCATAAAGTCCATGAGACATGCAGCCACCTGATGGGGAATGTCCTCGTGAAGAAAATGGCCCGCGTTAGTGGAGTTGTTGAAGACAATAAGCTGGAACTTGCCCTGCATTTGACCTATGGTCAAGTCCTTGTCGAGGGTTTCGTTGCTGGATAGAATGAGCAACTTGGCTAGTTTATTTTTTTCGAAGTTACAATCCAAGAATTTCAGAGACAAGCCCAAAAACCAAGTATCCCACGACCCCGACATATCTGGGAGACTGGCTTTCCAGGTCAAAGGACCTGCTTTTCCCAATGTAAGTAAATCTGGAACGCTGACTCTGGCAGACTCCTCGTTCCGTAGTAACCGCGATTGTAGGTGCCATTGAACCGCCAGATTATATGAGCTAAAAGACTTGGGCCGCTTATTAAGGAACATGGCAATGGATGTCAAAGACTGGATTGCAGTTTCCTCGACGATATCTATAACCACGAGCCCTTTGATATTTGAGCTGACGTGTGTATCTTGTTGCGTATCTACGTGGTTTTCAACAAAATCTGTGAGAACGGCGCCACCAAGTGAATGGCCCATTAGGCAGATTGGATTCTGTGGCCGATTTCTTGCCAAAAACTCCTTCAATACAAAGCAAAAGTCCCCCGTGAAGTCCAGTAAAGCGTATTTGGTGGTGGTTTTAGGGTCTGTGTCGCCATGGCCCCGTGCATCAAAAGCAAATACCCCCGGAGGTTCATCTTTGTTTCCAAATTTGCGCAAATATTGAGCTAGACACCAGAAAGTCATGGCAGAAGACCCTGCTCCATGGTGGCACACGAAAAGTGGCGCGTCCAAAGTTTTAGCTGGGCAGATAGTACGTTTTGAACCCAAGTCCCGTGACGGGGTTATCATATACTTCCTGGATTGGGAACACGCGTTCCTTGTCATGCTGGAGCGATAATTCCACTTTTTGTTCCTGTAATCTATCCACCTGCTGTTCACTTTCCGTGCTTTCATTCGGCCTGGCACTATCCGAAGGAGTCGGTGAAGCCAGTGACGATACCATTTCTGCTACAGGCTCTAACCCAAGAGTCAGTGCCCTTTTAAGCACGGCCTTTTTCTGGAACCCACTCATACGTGCGTAGTTTTCAGTGGGTTTTATGCCGTCTTAGTAAATAGACGGACGATTCAGGTCGAATTCGGTGAAGTGTGGGCGTTGTTTTGGTGTTTTTGTGCCTGTTTGTTGGACAACTGGGACTAAGTTGGTTAGCAGAATGCGGGTCTAGGTCAAAAGACGTTCCATAAGCCCGCAGATTAATCGGTTGGTTGCTTTTTTTGTCTTTTGTCTGTTTTGGGAATTTCCTCTACTGGTAAAAAGAATACAAAAGAGGAAGAAGACGCGGTTTCAAAAAGAACGAAGGTGTTGAAAGTGCTCCCGACTGGGTGATACATGAGATCCAGAGAACAGTAGAGCCTAGAGGATTGTGGAGAACCTGGCGGTGTGCATATAGCGGGTGGTTTGGTGGTTACGACTTCTAGGTGTTCAGTATTCAACAGTAAAGGTGGTATTGTTTGGAAAAAATACTTACGGGGCCTTATTTTATTGATGGGTTTTGGGCTGTAGCTGATCTCTGAAGGTTATTTATACGGGTTAGATTTGTAATGTATGTTCCAAAGAATACAACCTGTGTATATGCACACTATCTATGGTGGACCCGGCCAACAGCCTGGGAAACCCAAGAAAAATGCAAGCTGCTGTTTTTCCATTCACCAGATTCCATGTACTGATACTTCTTTCAAAGTTCTTGAAAAAAAATTAAGAAAAAAAATCATGATTGCAAAAAAGTCCCTGCTTCCTTCTTTACCGTTAATGATTGGCCCGGCCTCGTTGTGCTTAATTGCGATGGCCGGTTTTCTGCAGGTCCATCTCCGTAAACTTGTTCCATTTTCATCATCTTGACCCAGGTAAACGCCACATTTGCATACATGACCGTGCCTGTGAATGTGACGTGCTTGGAAAAGCACTTCCAAAATATGGCGCTTGCGGTTTTCGTGGCCTTCCGTGCGCTACAAAATGGCGAAACCCCAGTGGCTTGTGTCTTTGTCCATGAGCCTTCTCAAAGCATTCTTAGCTATGGATGTAACGACACCAATCGGTCTCTCAACGGCACGAGACACGCGGAGTTTCTCGGCATCGACAAGATCTTGGCCCAGAAGAAGCTCCTCGGTGCTTCCCGGTCGACGATCGCCTCTTTTTTCCGCGATGTCGTCCTATATGTGACAATCGAGCCTTGCGTGATGTGTGCTCTGGCTCTCCAGCACGTTGGAATCGGCAAGGTGTACTTTGGAGCAGCCAATGACCGTTTTGGTGGCAATGGTACAGTAATCAAGGCCCAGGGCGACAATTCTTATCGCAGCATCGGGGGCATTTTGCGGCCTGAGGCCATCAGTCTTCTCCGCAACTTCTACATCCAGGAAAACGACAGTGCTCCCGTGCCGAAAGTCAAAAAGAACAAAGATATAGAGGGAAAGGAGTTTCCGGAGAACCTAGACTTTCCTCTTTACATCACCCAAAGCGATTTTGTCGCCGAGCTTGGTGAGGAAAGATTGGCCCAATTCTATTATAAGCGTAATCAGCATGACGAAATCACCCCACGGCCCGGAAAAGGCTACACATTCGGCGATCTTTTGACAGAAGAGAGCGTCAAACGTATTCCTGACTATCAGCAGCTATACCCAGGGTCCGCCTGTGACATAAACAAGGATCTTGAGTGTCTTCAATGCATGCTTCCTAAAGTGAATGCTAGTGGTGCTGTTGACTTAGAACAGACCCTTGAGGTCAAGAAAAGAAAGCTTCACGAATCGGCATGAGGGCTCGAGATTTCCATTCACACGATATCATTCCAGCTTGCATTCTTTTGGTGTGTTTTTGGAGGAACTTTCGTGTCGTGGATTGTTGATGTACATCAAGATGAACCTGAGATTGTCCCCACATCTGCTTTCGGGTCATTATCACACATATACTTCCAGGTTCTTTAAAAAAATGATTGATGGATATTTTGGTCAAAAAGTATTGAAGAAGATCGACTCAGAAGAGTTTGTGCGTGATTGTGACTGCTCAAAAGGCTGGTTCATAGGTCACCTGGTTGGTTGATCAATTGCGAGTTGTATTTTTTCTAGCATGAAGCATTTTATACTGTTGGAAACTCGTTGGTGTTTTATGAAACTTTCGGCATCGCTTTCGACATGGATCATGCTTGGTGATCAAGGCCGGACAAAGTGCTCTTTGGGGCCAGTTTGTTGGGAGTTTCTCTTCGCTCTAGGACTATGGCTTCCAATATTGTCGGGGAAAACTCCGCAGTGGATGTTTGATTGGCAATTAGGGGCTGTCCATTATTCCACACGTGCGATACGACAAACGAAAAAGCTTAACTTCTGGTTAGAACTTTCCAATTCTCCTCTGATGAAACTCCTCTTATCATCTAATCAGTAAACCCTAATCGGGTTTTTGCATACCCTCGTCTATTTATCGTCGTCATGATTATTTCTTGGGGCAGGAATAACTAAAGAAATCTGACCAAAATCATAAAAAACTTCTTGTTGGTTTAAGATTGTCCTTGAAGGAGAGTCCCCTATCATCTCCGAATAATGAGCTCTGATTCAAAAATGAAAACCAAAAATATGCCATACATTACAAACTCTACGCTCTGAAACTATCCGTACTTTCGCTGTGTTACAGCAACTTAATCACTCTCTTAGTCAAGCATGAGATCCAACATTAGCCTACCCGTATTCCAATGACCACACCGCAAACATTACGAAGATCGGCAAAGCTCAGTTACGAGATATATTTCCTTATTCAGACTAAAGTGTGCCATAAGAGTCCGATTATTACTTCCAAAAAGGAAAAAGGGCGAAATTTCTTTTTTTGTTTTGGATTGCTGTAGCCCGGTCATTCCAATTAGTAAGGTTGCTGCGGAAATCCCCAAGGAAAGCTTCCCCAAATATTTCATAAGTGATTTTCTTCTCGACAATTCATCCAAAAGGACTTCAACTGGAATCTATTACGGCGTTTATGTGCTCGTTAATCTCACAGGAAATGTTCAAGAGTAGGTTTCAAACAAATTGCGCAGGTTGAGATGTGACTCCCTTTTACGACGATTCTTATCCAGCATTAGTGCTTATCTCATGGCTTAGCAGAGCAACTGCATGTGCGGTCAAACCAGCAAAACAAAAACACCACTCACGCACGCACGCACTGAAACACACACACCAAGATTTATGCAGCTTCTCAAAGAAGATACTTTTCATGTGTGTATCGCATACGTCACCGCACGCGCATATGAACTCATCAAATACGCATTTGCTGTCTCACCACCCAACTGACAATTAACCGCGTTCAACATGTTCTACAAAAAATAAAACACTAGCGTCAAAAATTGGTTTGAACCCCAGAAAAAAGTAAGAAAAAAAATCAAACCAAACCAAACCTAAATGGGAAAATTCGTGAATGAATATCGACAAAAGTAGATATCATTCGAGGACGCGATGCCTGCCTCCGGCACTCGGCAACTTATCGCTTATATGCCGTATAAAATTGACGACTCTGTATATGATGCCACTTTCGCGGTTTTGCCGATGCTCCGCCAATCACAACAATGTCTTGCTCACGAAAAAATGTAAACAATTACAATCTCCGGAACGTGCCAAATCTCATAAATGCATTTTGAATCCGAAAACTTATCCATAAGCCACTCGTAAATTCTTGCTGGTGTATCAAATAAATTGAAAGCATAACAAGTCAATTCATAATAACAGAGCAAGAAGCCATTTCCTTCAAGAATAAATAGAATATCGGGAATAATTTAAAATATCTCAATTAACGCCTCAAAATTAAATTAGAGTGGGTTCATTATTGTCGTTTAATTTCTTTTTTCTCTTCACTCGTGGTACAAGCCAAGCATAACTTCACTCCGTAAAGCAGATGCGCTGAGAGCGTTATGTAATTCGATATTCGTCGCGATGGAGTTATATGCAGGTCGCGAAATTCCAGCTTTGACATGGGCTTATTCAAATCTAGGAAATACTAATCACCAATTGGGCGCCGCATCTCTCACACAGATTTGAGGAGATACACAATTTCATGAAATATTTAAGAAAAAGAAGCCCATATGAAAGGAGTTGCACTGGGCCCTTGCACCATGAAAGCCAAGTTCCCGTTGGATTAAATTACTAATTCCACACCGCAGTACTACGGTTGTGAGCCCATACTACAATGACCTGAATATGGACTGCCTCGTCCGCATTTGGTATAAATCACTCATGCATGCGTGTATAGAGAAAGCGGTGCAGGTGTGGCTTTCAAAGTGGTCAGCTGCGTGATCAATCTTATGTGTGTCGCGCGCAAGTTGCTGCAGCGATTGTTTTCACCACCCAAAATATAAAAGCACCCCGGGGGCCTTTACGAACCCCAAATTTTTTACGACTTTTTCGAATCACCGTCTTTCTTTACAACACAAGCCTGCCGATCGCCATATTTCTGTCCTATTCATTGGGCTAGCCACTCATTTCTTCCGACCCCTTACACTCATTTAAACTCAGGCTCGACATGAAATTCGCAACCGTCGCTCTTTTCTTTTCGGCATTGGCAGCTGCTTCTCCAGTCAACACCACGCTCCTCAGCAATTCCACAAGTCTTTTGAACGGAACCTATCTTTCCAATGATACTATCACTGCTACTGTGTCTACCACCATCACCTACTACACCACTGTGTGGATAGATTGTTCTTCTACAGCTCTTTCGTCTTCAGCCTTAACTTCCTCGTCCCATTGGTCGTCGTCTTCTTCTTCTCCTGCTGTCCCCCAAGTGACTAGCAGCTCGTCCACTCCATATTCTACTACTCAAACCACCACTGTTTCCATCACCTCGGTCCCAACAACTGCTGTCCCAATTGCCACTGTGTCTACCTCTAGTGAGCTGACAGTTACCAAGACCATCGTTACCAATGCTGCCAGTGTGGCCACCGGTACAATTTATGCCGGAGATGGAACATGGTACTATCCTAGTGCTGCCGTTGGAGCTTGTGGAAACCAGAACCAAGACAACGAATACACTGTTGGAATTGGTTACGGTTTGTATGACCTCTACACTCCTGGCACCAACCCTAACGAAAACAAGTTGTGTGGTAGAAAAATCCGTGTTTTCTACCAGGACAAGTATGTTGATGTGACTACCACCGACAGATGTTCCGGCTGTAAGCCTTATGACTTGACGTTATCCCCTGTGGCCTTTTCGCAGCTCGCTAACCAGGATGTGGGCCGTATAAAGATCACCTGGGAATGGATCTAGTCCTTATACCATAATTAGTCCTTGTTGGATCTTGTGATTCCGAATATTTGTTGTTTTATTTTTTTTTTTTTTATGTTCGTTCCATTCAGACCTACAGTTTCAAGGCCATCATTTGATTGGTTGGAAATTCTTAATACATCTAGCTGGGCTAAAATATGGTTGCTTTAAAAATGTAGACCTTCTCATTCTCCGGTTTAGTAGTTCCTGTCTTGTTTTGGGTATTTTTGATTCTGAAATTGATTTGGATCAGTGTTTTTTCTTTTTATTTTTCTGATTGTTTGCTTCAATCTGTTTTCTTGCCCGGCTGTTTTGTGTTCTTTGTTTGCATCAATGCTTTTCTTGGCACGGAAGGTTGCTATGTTTTTGTTGACATTGCTGCTTGACAGTTGACCCTTGAAACACTAAAAAAATTCAATTGAATTTACGGTAGATTTTTATTCTTTTTGTCATCCATATTTTAGATATAGTTTATTGTCGCAATTTAATCCAAGGAGTATACTTTTATTCTATGTTGTGTGTTTATTTTCACACTCGCATGCAAATAGCAATGTTTTCAGACGACCCCGTGTCGAGCATTTTTCGCCCAAATCTATGAAAGCTAGACTATATTTCAAGGCCAAAAGCATCAATTATATCATCCTTGCTCTTCTATAAAGTAAATTTGGCCATTAAACGACGGCGACCGTCAAACACTACCACCCTTAGAATGAGGCATGCAATCTTACTACATGAGCAAGAATATCTTGCCAAAGCCATCACCTGACATCTCAAAAGGACCACCCCGCTTTTTTCGAACTAGTGTGAAGCATCCCGCCGACTTGGCATTCCTTTCGCCATTAATTGCGCATCTTTCATCCACCGTTTCAGTCTTTTCTTGTCTCTTTTTACCCCTGCTTTGGGATGTACACTGTATCCGTGGAACGAGATGACAAATAATCTACCCCAGCTACAGAAACTGTGTGAGTAAACTGCTGAGCTCTAGAAGAGACATCCCTTTGGCTGAATTATTCAGACGGCCAAAGAGCCGGATCGTGAAAGGCCTCATATTTGCTCAACAAGTCCGCCGCAAATGCCGCAAATGGTGCAACGGCATAGCACCGGAGGTATAAAGACACCCCACTTTTGAAATAGGGAAAAGAAAAAGAAAAATATAAGACATTGTATCCCATCTTGACTTCTTCGGAGACTTTAATAACTTTCTTGTGGAATTCAACCCTTTCAGAATGAAATTTGCAATCATTGCAGTGCTCCTTATGGGACTCGCCGCAGCCTCTCCACTTTACAGATTCCACACGAAACTCGTGACATACTACACCACAGTAGCATACTACACGACTGTTGCCGTGGAGTACTCGGAGTCTAGTACTGCTATCACCTCTGAGGGCACCCCGGCGGATGATTCGTTTCTGGAACTGTTGACAATTACTCTGATTATTCTTTCCGGGGATAAAAATGTGGCGTCTTCTGTTTCGACCCCTGTCATTTCCTCCGTTGAAACGATCATCACAGCTATTCCGACTTCTGTTCAAACTATTATCAATATTGATCTGACCGATGATTCGACCGATTATTCAACTGATGTCACAACTGATGCCACAACTGATGTCACAACTAAAATCCCAACTTTTGCGCCTGTTCCTGTCACAACTAATATCCCAATATCTTCGCCAGTTTCTGTTCCTGATTATGATACAGCTTCTGAAGCTCCGATTTTTTTCGATACGACTTCTGCAAGTTATGATGCGATTATGGAACCGGGTACTTTTGAACAAACATTAATATCAGGACAGGTCATTGAAGTGCCTGATCTCTTTTCAACATCTCCTTCCCAAGACGATGTGCTTGGTTTCGATGAAACCATTTCAACTGATTACCTCAGAGCAGAAACAAGCACCCAACCAACCATGAGGACAACATATTATGCTCCTATTGTAACAACTTCTGATGTGGCCGATATCGTGAAAGAAACAGAATCTGGACCCTCGGAGAAAACCGCCGTATTGTCTTTCGGTATGTCCTCTACGAGTGATCACCCTTTTGAAGAGACGGCAACTTTAGGGTCACTGGAAGAAACCCACATGCCAACTGGTGACCCCATGGAGTCAGCTATCGATGTCGCCGAGCCAACTGAAGACCTTGGAGAAACAACTAGAGTAACTGCTAGTCCAATATTGGAGACTATTATTCCAACTGGAGGACCGTTTCCAGATTCCACTATTGCAGAGGAAGCCAGCGGTGTCAGCGAGGATGATTCGGCTGTTTCCACTCCAACCATGATCAAAATATATACAGTATCCGAGGAAGTCTCAACTGAATTGGTATTGGAAACAATCACAGAACCTGGTTTGGGAACCATAGTACTCTCACATGCCTTCACTTCAGAGCCTGATTTTGAACTGTTTACAGAAGAAACGACTGGTTCTGGTCCAGAAACAAGTCTTGATTTTTGGGACACGTTCACTGATTTCTTTTTAGAAACAAACAATCAGGCCCTCGTTACTGAAACGTGGACTTTTGATGGTGTTTCAATAACCGAGTCTTTTGATGGTGTTTCAATAACCGAGTCTTTTGATGGTGTTTCAATAACCGAGTCTTTTGATGGTGTTTCGATAACCGAGTCTTTTGAGGCTATGGTCACTGAAACTAGTGAGATCACGTCCATCTTTTCTGCTCCTTCAATGACTACTGATGATCCCGTGTCTGATTTCGATGGTGCGATGGAGACGAGCGTGCCATGCACGGAAGAATTAACTGAAATCGTTTGGGAGGTGATCACTGAGGCTCTGTGGGCAACACTCACTCAGGTCACTAAACAACCAAACTCTTTTTCTAGTGGCGCACCCACTGCTTTCATTTCCACTGATGATGCTTTATCTGAGGATGTAACCACTTTTGGTGGTGATTCAATGATCACTGGAACGACTTCGGATTCTGATGAGTTGTTATTGGAAGGAACTTCTTCAGTTGAAGAAACGAATTTCACTGAAATAGTTTCAACCACTGATATTTTGCCTACTGTAACAGTGAGCGACACCATTTTCAACACTGATGGTATTTTCTCCGATGCTTCGATGATGCTTTCTGAAGTCAGCGACACGACCTTCTTAGTTTCCGCTGTCCCCACCGTCACCTCTGATGTGGTGTTTTTCGATGGGACGTATGCAACTGTTAGTACCACTCGGTGCTTTTGGGAAACTGTTGGAGAATTTTTTGGAGGTTCCTTTGGTGAACTTATTGTCGTGCCAACTTCTGTAACAAGAGGAGATGTACCAACCAAAACCTTGGACGAGATATCCCTTTTGCCTGTTGCCTCTATGTCTAATGGAGAAACTGTTACCTCGGACCAAACGGCTGACATATTTACAGAATGGATTGCGGAGACAGCCACTCGGGCCACTACGCTAACAAACATGATTCCTGAAATTATAGCAAGTAGTGGCAGTGAGGTCAGTCTTTCCAGTGACGACTCGGTTTCAGTGACCACGAATGCACCTGGTGTGATGCCATCGACTGATGTGATCGGAGAAAGAGAATTTGAGCCCGGGCGGAAAACCAAGAACGTGAATATATCGCCCCCTCTTATTCACAGCCGGTTGGATTTCGAGTCTACCCTTCCAACTGAATCTATGTTGGAGGATCCAGTATCCATCTTTACCAGCGATGTGACTTCATTCCCTGTTATTATGGAAACACCTGGTGAGATCCCGAAAACTACAGCATTGACGGGAGTTTTTGAAGCCATGCCACTGGTCACTACTGTACCAGTCGGCCAAGATGATGGTGTGGTGACTGAAGATGAAGTATCTAAATGCACTGCAGAAATAGTCACTGAGGTTGTGTGGCGAGTGGTCACTGAAGCCATCTGGAAAACAATTACTGAGTCCCCCGAGACACCAACTTTGGAGAACAGAGAAGGCGTGGAGACACCTTCTTTTTCAACTTCTTTGGATGATGAAACTTTGACCCTAGTCACTGAGGCCAGTATAATAACCGCCAATACTGTCCCTGATACTTCCCCACTCGATACTTCCGTGTCCTCTGCGCTCATCGAGAATACCACTGAGTATGTCAAAGAGAAAGTCGCCGAGTTCACTACTGAAACAGCTTCTGAAACAGCTTCTGAAGTGGTTTCTGAAATTGCCCCTGAAAGCACCTTTGGTCTGATTCCACAAGCCACATATCCCACTACCGCGACCCTTGACTTGACCACAGAAAATGCCCCTGGCACCATTGTTGTGGTTTCGGTGTCTACTGAAACAATCACCAAAACAACCTGGGGGCCTGTTGAAGGGTCTAGTACAGAAACAATTTGTGACTGCTCAATAACCGATGGTACTATGTCATCCCCAACCAATGTGGAACCCTTGGGAAGCACAAGCTTGATCGATGCTCCAACGCCCTCAAACGCGCCTCTGTTTTCGGGAGGTGCCACCTATTTCCACCCGGGAGTTGGAGCATGTGGATGGAAAAATACCGATTCAGATTTTGTTGCCGCCGTGGGACGTGGAGTTTTCGACCAGTACATGCCCGGCAGAAATCCTAATGACAGCTCTTTGTGTGGAATGAAGCTCATTGCACATTATGGCGATCGTTCGGTCGAAGTGAGGGTAGCAGACAGATTAGGAGGAGGCGGCTCTTTCGACTTGAGTTTTTCTCCTGCGGCGTTTTCAAAACTTGCCGATACACGGAAGGGTCGGATCAATGTGAAGTGGGAATTGGCCCCTGAGTAAAATGTTTTGTGCCATTCGCCATGGCTTCTTGTCTCTTGTTCACACTTTTAAATGACTGGGTTTTCCGGTAGTAGGACCTGTCATAGAAACAGGTTGTATCTTTCTGTGGGTTCATCGGCTTAAATAGTAAATGTTACGAGTAATTAGAATAAAAGACATGATATTTTAGTTTTGTCGACTTCCATTATATTTTGATTGAATTTGAGGCCCTGGAAGTGCCAGTGATCGCGCCCATGATGATTGGTTATAGAAGAAAGTAAGAATATACATTGAGGGGGGGCAGGAATTCTTATAAACCTATCGTATCAATAACTTTTCAGTTAATTATTTTTTTGTTTGTAGAACACAATTTTTTGAAAACGAGATTTGGCTTCTCACTTTTTTCGTTTTTTCGCACCCAAATTCGAAAGCTAAAATTTTTCAAAGAATATTAAAAAACATCTAGAGCCGTTTTTTTGAGTTATTTGATATGTTAATTCTTCTATGATGATTAAAAATAACTTGAACTGAACTTATCACCGTAAACAGCTCGTTTTTTGTTTTTTAAAGAAACTATATTGCAGGACGCGTGGGACCACAGTAACAAACCCCGCTATAGTGATACCTCCTCCGGAATCGGTTCTTCTTGGCTCCACTTGCTACCCAAAAGCGTCTTGACAGAAAAGTCATTTGCCGGTACTATTAAAAATTATAAACAATAACATAAATATCAGTGCTCACTTTTCAATATAATTTTTTTTTTAAAGAAACAAGGGGATGATATTTCTGTAAGAATAAAAAGGTATCTACAAATGATAAACCACACCTAGCAATATCAATCGAGCCCAATAAGATCATGCTTCTCGTAGAAATACTTTCTTGTATCCAAAAAATACCGGAATATTTCCCATCTGGCAATTCCAGCCTGACTTCTTTCTGGGATTGATTCCTGGCTAGTCTCCATAAATATCCCAATATCCCCAGTGTTGAAACTTTTTACTTGAGGTTGGCACCTGGATAGTATCATATTTGCAAGTCTGGTTTCGCATCATAGGCTTCTAAAGAATTACCCGGATGATTCACATTTAACGATGCCCTTTTTTCTGCCGTCTTTGGCAGTCCCAATGACACGAATCATGGTATCTCGAGGATTCTTGAGCAATAAGCCACACCAGCCCACAAATACGTGCCTAGAAGCACCCTTGAATTTATATTCGGGGAGGTTTTGCTTAATAAATCCGATTGAGGGACTGCAGAGGGCCATCCGGCTTAGAAACTCGTTTAATAATGACAAATATCCGGAATAAATGCTGAATTCTGATTTTAAAGATTTTTCTTAGAAGCACCCGACTTTTTTATCATGCACTGGTTTGATATAGCCAGACTTTTTCTTCTCTTCTAACAGTTATTCGCCTTTATGGCCAAGTTGGTAAGGCACCTCACTAGTAATGAGGAGATCGTCAGTTCGAATCTGGCTGAAGGCATTTAATTTTTTCGCTTCGAGTGTCTTTGCAATTAAAGCCGGTTGAAGTAAATTATTTGGGCACAGTAAATGACACGTATGTAAAAAGTAGTGCATGTTGAAGCTTTCCTGCATGTGCGACCACATACAAATATTTCAGAATGCCTGTTTCGTTTGACAAGTTTGAATACGCTTCATCGAAAAGTATTCGGTGCCCAAAAAAATGGTTTTTTCTTCTCCAGAATTCAATAGCCTTGTTTGAATTGAAATGTGATACATGTAAGCCTCGTTTATTTTTCTAGCGGATTAAGTGATTTCGGGACGCGAAATCATGTTTACGCGGCGACAAGTAGCCTTTCGGTGAGCGAATTTCTGCTTTTGAAAGCTCTAATTATTTTTCAAATCCGTGTGCTGACTGTGTTATGGGGCAAATTCACTAGGATAGATGTACCGAAAGGTTTATCAAGAAAGACAGCGTTTAACCGGATGGCACCGCGTACAAGTATTGCTGAGGGCTTTGCACTAATTAGAGCATATCAACAGAAAGGTTCCAGAGTCCTCTTCCCACAGTTTCGTGGGCAAAATTTGCCACGCCAGCCTCGACGAAGTATTTGAGTCACAGTGATTTGAGAATGGCCCATCACTAAATCCATATTTTCACAGTTCTTGGCCAAGAAAGCACCCAACTCACGATTTCTCATGCACTCCTCCGTACATTGGCATCAAAGACGGCCTTTTAGAAATACGGAAATTGAAAAATAGTCAAGCAAATGATGTAGTTCCAACCAGTACGGGTATTCCCGAAAAATCTAAGCTAGGGTTATTCGGTTAGATCCAGGCCAACACTTGCAGCTGCATTATTAGAGTGTGTTGGTTTTTAGGGCCACTGGGCGTGGAAAATATGAAGTTGATGAGGTTGTTATCGTGTTAGGAAGTCTCGTCCCACTAGTCCCGAAGAAATCATTTAAAATCGAAAAGCTGTAAAACTGACTCATGTGGGCGGCTTCAATTATCCTCTAAACTTTTAATTGGTACATGTCTGAGAATAGGGTTACTGGGATCAACGTAACCACCCCCAATTCCTTGTAAACCATGCTTTCATAGCTAGTGAGTGCCGAGAAGAAAAATCAAGTCCTGCTGAAAAATTATAAACTGGGACTTTAAGATTTATCATTGTCATGCTGTAGTCTTGAAGCCGCGTCCTACCCAGATTTGAGCAATTGGGTGTATGTGGTTGCTCCAAATTTGAAGAAACTCACTCTAGGAAATTTACTCGTAATACTTGCGGGGTAGTATTGGAAAAGAGGGTCTTAAATTTACCCACAATCTCAAATTTGTTTCTTTAAAAAAAGAGCTCATAGATGTGTACTATTTATGGGACGTAGCTTGTGGATTCTTGTATCCTTTAAAATAATGATCGGTCGGAACTATTGGTGGGACTACAATTTGTAAACATAAGGTGAGTAGCGATATATCACATAGATGAAGGTGCAAAGAAGCCAGGCTTTATAAACCAACCAACCGAGTACCAAAAACGGCAATTTCTCAATAAAAAATTAAAATCTGTGTGGTGATGCAAACTCCCGCAATCTTATTTTCCATAGTGGTCCTTTAGTATTTGGGGCTGGCCCAGGGCCAGTTATCGCGAATCGGTAAACCTTCATTCCAAGCAACAGAGTCATTATTACAGTAAAAGGAAAAAAAAAGTAATCTGCTTCAACAGAGCTGGAAAAAGTACCATTCCATTGAAATTTCCAATTCAAAAAATCTCTTCAATCAATCTTCACCCATATTTCTTGAACCCAACGTATGTGCTCTTGCGAGATACTACTAAAAAATCTCATGGGCTCGCACGACAAGTGTTCTTGATTATCTGAATCCAGTCAAGATCGCTTTTGCCAAATCACCAGAACTCAAAAAATATTAAAACCATCCACACTTCCAAACAATTATGATTTAAAAAATCGTATAACCCTGTTTGTACCCTTATAGAGTAATAGGGTATATGCATCGGGGATCTCCAGATACTATCTGGGCCCTGCCCTACTCTGGGGCCGCGCCCTGCTCTGCTCTGCTCTGGGGCCCCGCTGGACCTGCACACACCGCCCCATCTGACATGTGCTCGATTTCACCAACCTTGGCTTAAAAGTAGAAATCTCCACCATTCTCATACATTTTCCCCCTAATGGACTCCGACGACGAATTCATGGACCATGGGTCCGGCCCGGAGCTGCGGGAAATGTCCACCACGCCCGAGCCGCAAGGCATGGCCAAACGCACGCGGTCCAAAGTCCCGGAAACCGACTTCAAGAGTGCCTCGGGTGCATATGCATGGGAAGATGAATACCAAAGAACTTGGGATATCGTAAAAGAGGATGGAGACGGGTCCAACTCGCTCGAGCTGCTTGTGCAGCAGATGATCGAGCAACGCAAAAAAAAGATCATGAAACACTCCTCGACGCCGTTTCAAAGAGGCATTATCCGCACGCTTGTGGTGGTGGTGGATGGGTCACTGATCATGCTTGAAAAGGACTTGAGGCCCACTAGATTTGCATGCATGCTTGGAATACTACAGGATTTTGTGGTGGAATTCTTCGACCAGAACCCCATTGCACAAATGGGCATTGTAATGATGCGTAACGGCGTGGCCCAGGTTGTTTCCGAGGTCAGCGGCCTGCCCCAGCACCATGTAGATAAGATCCGGGCACTCAAGGCCCGGCAACACAACCGGTACGAGCCCAAGGGCGACCCGCTGCTCCAGAACGCCCTTGAGCTCCTGCGATCGCTTGTTGGTGCGGCTGCTGGCGGGTCCGCGGCCTCAGCGGCTAAAAGCTCCAAGGAAATCCTCCTTATTTTCGGTGCGCTTTTCACCTCCGATCCGGGAGACATCCACAAGACCATCAGCGACCTCGCACGGGAGCAAATCAAGGTCAAGGTGATTGGGCTTCTGGCCCAGGTGGCCATCTGCCAGGAGATTGTGGCCCGCACCAATTTCCTCTCCTCGGCCAACATGCGGACCGACGCTAGTCTTGCGCAATTCTACGGTGTCATCATGAACGAAGCCCACTTCAAGGAATTGCTCATGGACTGCGTGGAGCCACTAGCGGTGACCCGACCATCGCATGACAAAACCGACAAGACCGATGAAACTGCAGACGTGGAAAGTATGGATGCTGTTCCGTTGATCCGCATGGGCTTTCCGCTGAGGTACCTGGGCTCCCTTACTTCTTCCTCCGCCACACTTGCGGCAAACTTTCCCCAAGTGTGCGCGTGCCATCCGACTCTTGAATCCACCGAGGCAAAGGATCCCGTGACCGTCCAGACAAATGCCCCGGGGCCCCCTAGTGCCATCTCAGAAGTTGGATATATTTGTCCACAGTGTCGTAGCAGGGTGTGCAGTCTCCCCACCGTGTGCCCCGTGTGTGGCCTCATGTTGATCTTGTCCACGCATTTGGCCCGACTGTACCACCACTTGGTACCGCTCGTGGACTTTACCGATGTTCCTGTGGCACCCAAGTACAACAGCACTCACTGCTATGGCTGCCTCCTTAAGTTCCCTGAAGGTTCAGAGACCACAGCTGCTACCTCGGCCACGAGCTCACGGTACCGCTGTGGGAAATGCGCCAATGACTTTTGTATAGACTGCGATGTGTTTGTCCACGAGTTTCTTCATAATTGCCCCGGTTGCGAGAACAAGGTGTAGGGAGCAGGCTGTCAGAAAAAGCATATTTAACAATACCGGTGCATCCCAAAGTCTTTCAATTACGCCAACAACTATATAGTAGTAATAGAAGAGGACAAGTACAAAAGATAACCAAAAAAGAAAAGGAAAAAAAAAAAAGATCGCATTCATTAAACTGTAATTTCGAACAACACACATCACATCACCTCACCTTACTTGCTACCCCACGCAGAGGAGCCGCCACTTTTGTTACCCCAAGCAGATGACGATCCACCGGTATTCAGACCCCAAGATGAGTTACCGCCAGTCTGATTACCCCATGAAGAATTCTTACCAGATTTTCCCCACGCAGAGCTCCCACCTTTATTGTTTCCCCAAGCCGAGCTGCCGCCAGATTTTTGGTTTGAGCCCCAAGTCGAGTTTCCACCACCACTTGCATTTGAACCCCACGCAGAGCTTGCTCCCGTAGCTTGGTTTGAGCCCCAAGTCGAGTTTCCGCCTCCACTGCTTGGATTGCCACCCCATGCTGAGCCGCCACCAAAGCCCCATGATGAAGCACCGCCTCCTGCGCCAGCACCCCACGTGGAAGCACCACCGGAGCCCCAGGAAGAAGCGTTACCACTACCCCAGGAAGAAGCACTTCCAGCAGCCGAAGGAGTTTTACCTCCCCAACTGGATGCGGCACCGCTATTCACAGATGGTGTGGCACCTCCCCATGCAGACCTTGCTCCCGAAGAGAAGGCAGGGGCCAGACCAATAGCAGGGCCAGGGCGCGAGTTTCCGTCAGATGCACCAATGAAACGTAAATATGGAATACTTTCACCTCTGATGAGCACACTTAATTTTGTCTTGTTGACCTTAACCTTCTTTGATTTGGTGTGCAATTCGATTCTCGCGTCAACATCATCTGTCTCAACCACCTTACCCATAAGACCCTTATGGTTTCCACCATTAATGACGACGTCTTTATAGATCAACTTATCACGACCACCCATGCGCATCTTTGAGCCAGGTGCTGCCATGGGCGCAAGCTTCAAGTTGGGGTTCATCCGGCTCAAGTCTGGGCCTAATGTCTTCGAAATCATAGAGTTCTTGGTAGACACCGTGTTGACATTGAGCGCGTTTGTCACGAAAATACCCAAGTTCTCGTTAAGTTCATGCGACTCAATGAACAATACGTTCTTGTAGATGTGTAAAATTGTACCCTCTTTCTTCTTGTCTCCACCAATCTCCTTGACCGAGTCACCAACATTGATTGTAAGTCCATTCTTATCAGTAGCAACCTGTTCTCTTCTGGTCAATTTGAGCTTGGAGGCAATACCAGTCGGCTTGACATCAACAACACGGCCATCAGATGTGAGAATACCATAGAAGCCCGTCTCAGCTTTCACAATGACACCAAAAGTAGACGCATTAAGTTGCACCAAGTCCTTGATTTCGTACTTGCTGTTGACCATATCCACACTCGTGGAAGAGTCGGTGGCCTTGATAAGATAGTTGGCAAACACGCGCACGTCTTCCTTTGTCTGATCACTCAATAACACAACGGACTCGCCATCGATTTTGATAACCAAACCGGTTTGGTCAGTGTGCTTTCCGCCCACAACCTTGACGTGATCACCAAGAGAAAAGACTTTTCTCAAGTCGCTGGCAGTCACCGTCAACTCCTGGTTGACTAGCTGTTTGTCTCCTGCATCGGTGACTATAATGGTGACTTCATTAAGTGAAACGCCCGTCACCTTACCCACGGTCTTGGCCTGCTCACCACGACGAATTTCCACGTTGTCACCAGGCTGGAAAGCACTTGATCGACTTCCGTCCAGAGATTTACTGTTCTTCAAAGAAGCGGCAACAACGGCAAGGTCCAAGCCATCCTCTTCGGTGGCACCGGTCTGGAAGCGGTCCAATTCCTCCAAACTGGGGTGCACGTCTTTGGTCTGGATGAATTGCAACTTGAAATCCTTATAGAGGAAGCCTTCAATGAATTCCTCACCCCTGTAAATGTAGGAACGTGGGCCTCTTCCAGGCTGCAAGTAGTCAGAGTCGTAGGTACGGGCTTCTTGTTCGCTGAAAAGACGGGGGATAGGTCTGATCTTCAGCTTGATGCGCTTGCCTTCGGCAGTGAAATCGTCGTTCTTGCCGTAATCCAAGCGCGGCACCAACTTACAACGCACCTCTAGGCCATTTTCCGAAAGGTTATCGACAATGGCCAAGTCGCTCTTATACTTACCCCTTGTGATACGCACGTAGATACCGGGGACGATCTCCACGTCGGAAGACTTCACCTGTTTAAGCAAGTCCGGGTACTCGCTCACAGGCACAATGATTCTCTGGTTGGCATACACATTGACCATACCCGTGAGGGCCTGTTGGATGGCCTCGGGCTTTTTAGCCTCAATGTAGATGTATCCCTTGAAAGCGTCACGCTGGAACACCGACAAGAGCTCAAGTGGGCGGCCCAGGCGTGCCAAGGTCCGTTTCTTCTCGTAGAGTTTGCGCACCAACTCCTTCTCCCTGCCCGGAGTACACCGAATGGCAAAAATGGCCGGGTCATTAATGGAAGGCATAAGAAGTTTTTGGGAGACGGTGCCGCTGGCTGCGGTGTCGCCCCTATAGACAGTGTGTGTTTTTCTGTACCTTTGTTTCAAGGTCTCGGCCAATTCCTCGGCATCCTGGTCCTCGGCCTTTTGTCTCCGTTGGTCATATTCACGATGGAGTCTATCGTCTCTGGCGTCCGCCAATGCGGTATCTTTTTCTACATGGTCGTCCGAGATGAACTGCTCACGCAAGAGCTCCGCCTCCTCGTCGTCCTCGTCAAGATCGTCCTCTTCCTCGTCGTCCACCTCGGCCTCGATATCAAGGAACTGGTTGGCCCTTCTCCGCTTGGCTTTTCTGGAAACGCCCACGTCTTCGTCTTCTTCATCGTCTTCGTCGTCGTCGTCCTCATCTTCATCATCTTCGTCGCCCTCCTCGTCTTGGGCAGTGTCTGGGAGACCCTTTCCACCTTTTTTGGAGCCACTGTTTTCGGCGCTACCACTGGCATCTTCTTGTTCGATATCAGACTCGTCACTGCCGTTTTCAGATTGTAGTTCCAGGGTACCCTCGCTCTTTATGGCGCTCTCACGTTCAGAGTCTCTTTCCTGCTTCACCTTGAGCGTCTGTGCCTTCAGGGGCTGGATATCAAATGCCTCGGAGTCATCCTCTGGACGAGGCCTTTTAACACCGGTCACGTTGTTGGACATTTTGGCAAAATGGGATTTTTTTGTATCCACGGGCTGCAATTTTTCTTGTTGGCTTATTCGGGGGAAACCTTTCAAGAATTTATAGCCACAGGTTTGGATGTTTTGGGAGGGATATGTTTTTGTATATTGCTATGTTATCAATGAAATATGCTATGGTTGTGCGGTGAAAGTTTTCCTACTATGACATGCGGTCGTGCGCGGCCATACTTGGCGAGGGACAGGCTTTTTTTACACTACACTTCACAGAAGAGGTTCAAGAGAAAGGGAAGGAGAGAGGGATGGATTGTTTTACCGCTTAATAATCCCGGGGTTTTTATTATTATTATTATTTCTTCATGACAATGGATCCTACTTTTTTAGGAGGTAAATGTGGCGGGACTGCATGTAACGCGTTCATTCTGCTAGGTGATGATTATTTAAAAAAAAAAATGGTTGAGGGGCAATTTTTTCAGAAAATTTCCCGTCAATTTTTCAAATCTAACAGAGAGGTAAGATGATTACACGGAACCTTCGTTTTTTTTTTCTCTTCATTGCCATGTGCTGGCTGTGTCTGATCAATTGAGCATGTATGAATTGGAGGGTGCGGAATTGGCGGGCGTGGTGTTTTCGGCTCGCTAGCCCCACCAGATTATAATTGCCGTGACGGGACTCCCCTACCCCTCTTTAGAAAAAGAAAAACACCATACGAAAAAGACCAAAATTCAAAAATTCAAAAAGAAGACAAGGCTCTACTTAAGAAGATGGCATGATAAATCAAAGAATATATCAGCCGATTATCACGCACCTGGCCCACTGGCTTCGTCAAGGTTTGCAGACATAGTACCCCATCCAGTGTTGACAGATAGCAAGTCGCAGAATACAATAAAGGGTAACTCGTAGAGTATTTACGAGCTTATGATTAACATAAATAGCCAATATGCTTATAAGGATATCAGGGAATATTTGTCTAGGCATTCTAAAGTTGCGGGTTTTGTTCTGCTCAATGACTGCTTGATCACGGTGGATTGATGCGCACTGAATAAGGTGTTTGAAGAACAGAGAAAGGAAGAAAATATATTGAGCACGTAGTCAATTTTCGGTACTTCTGTCCTAAATGGTTACTAGCGGGGATATACTTCTTATTCAGATGCCCAGGGGTTGGCGAAAACTCAAGCCTCGCTATTCGTGTTTCCGAGACTACTGTTTCTACTGCACACCTCTCTTATCAGGACACCTACCCCAGTCCATCGAACCGGTGAGATTTTCGAACTATTTTTCTTGAATTTTACGTGATTATAGTGGTATAATGCTAAAGTATATTTCACGAATTTTACAGCTCATTTGAGCAAAAGCTGGTCTAATTGACATAGGTAATTCCTTGTGATCCTGTTAAGAGAGGGGTTAAGAGCCTTCATATCCAACCTAGATAGAGCCCTCGACAACCCAGAGATACGCTTGTAGGAATTGTTTTCTTTATTTAGTTCCCCATTCCCGACCGTCATCTACACTTTTCGAGAAGTATCCAGGTAACTAAGATTCAGCCCCCTTGTGGCTGCTTGGCTGCTAATAAGTACTGGGAAGTGGTGTGCTGTAACTTGCGCTCGTGGTCATCAAAATGTTAATCATTTAAGCTGCAAAAAGTATGGTCATGATTTGTTTTTACTAACACATTGGTGTTTCTTGTATTCATTAATATGGGTCAGGTCAATTGCCGTAGTGAAATGGCTGGGGTTGGCAGACTTAAATTTCATGGTACCTGCGCGGTATTTCATAGTACGCCCACCACTCGAAAAGGGTACCTTTTGTTTATAGCCGATGATTTATTTGAAGATAGCTTTCTCGTGAAGTAGTTTTATATATTTAGGTTGGGATTCCACTGACTAATAGTAATACAATGGGTTATATGTAAATAGTAGTAACTGTCCTATACTTCCTCCACATAAGACGTAGAATTATGCTCGGCTGTTCTATGTTAATAAAATCCTTGAGCTCGTGTATCTGGGCATTAGCTAGTTTGTCTATTCTATGGCGAATTATGAATTCATGTTTCCCAAGAAAAAATCATTGCTGACACACATTGAAAGTATATATTACCTTCTCAGCAAAAATTTCCGGGGATATCTAATTGGAAAGATGTGCTGTTGTTTCAATCACTCATCATTTAATATATTTTATCTAATCCCAGAATATTCCCGGCCAAGATATTAGGCATGAGTACGCATATCAAAACCAAATTTTCGGTCTTATAGACTTTCTTTTTAAAAAAATAAATACCACGCCCGGATGAAGTCTTCTGCTCTTCCCTGGCCAAATTGGGATTTCATCCCGCAACATCTTTCGCATACATGCACTTGGGGCTGAAACGCCTGCGCATTTCAAAAAAGTTCCATATTATGATGAACCATCCAAGGATACAAAAAACCTGCAATACATTATGCGGGGACCCATCCACCTGGAGTATGTAGCTGCCCTGGAAAATTGGCCTTTGTTCTGCGCTGGCATCTTTAGCTCGAAATGTGCAACCCAGGTTTTAGGTTCGTGTTCAAGCCATAGCTAGTGTATCGGCACCACCTAAATACATAATAGAGCACCAGAAATATCCACTAAAGGACTCGTATTAAACATATCATCGATTTTCCTTTAAAGCATTAACATAGGAAATGCTCTGAGGACGTGTCAAAATCTTGTGTGCCCAACACCCGTACTATGTGGGCCCACAGGCGGAACCTTGTAGCCAGTTCAAAAAACCACATTTAGCTCTTTAGTAAAATCTGCTTGATGAGAAAAAAATCAATCCCGTTTCTCCAATCTTTTACGCCTTACTTTTTAAAATGATGCACCAAAATCCTTGCGTGGCGGATACATATTTATATGCTCCACTAGAACAGACCATTGAGGTGACAGGTCAGACATAAATGTTCGGTTAAGCACGAGGGAAATGAAAGCCTTTACCCTGGACACCAGCAGGAAATTTCCTTTTGCATTTTGTCTTTTCTTCTCCTGCTTTTCTTCAAAACAAATATTTGGTATCATCATACAAAGACATTGGAACCATATTAAAGCTCCATAACTCCAGGCCATCAAAATACCTCAACCTCCTACAATCATGTTTCAATTACATCGCCTCTTATTATTGGCCTTTCTTGCTGGCCAAGCCTTTCTGTTCGCCAACCTTGAAGAAGCACGCAACCTGAAATGGGTTTGCGCAGACTTGACCGCTGACCAGCTCGCAGAGCCCGAATTGGGTTATCTTTGTCTGGATATACATGGTATTGTGGTCCATGTAGACCAAATCAAGGTTTCCCACGAGAACATTGGCTTTGGACCCGAAGAATCATGGGTCCAACTTCATTTCGGCTCCATAGAAAAGCTAGCCGATGTTACCCGCCCATTGACGTCTTGTGTGTCTTCTGTCATTGGTGGCGGGGCCGCCAAGTCGCTCGTGATGGCCGAGTCCATCCAAGCAGGAGTATCTGCGGGAATAACTTTTAACTTTTTTGGCTTTAATTGGATCGAGGCTAAACTCCATATAGTTGCTGCCTCACAGGTCACCTTCGACCGTCAGGTGGAGTATATTTGTAATGCCCAAGCTGGCGAAAGGGTACAAATCTTATCAGGGACCACCGCTCACAAGCTAAGTGGGTGGAGTTTTCGACTGGTAATTATTGACCCACAAACTAATCAGGTCTCATATGACGAGTGGAAAGAAGTCCCAGACTTCGTACAAGGCCACGAGAGTCAGCGTGTCCTCTGTGTGACGGATGAGCTGCTCCTTAAATGTGAAGACTATTGAGTGACTCCGTCGCATGTGCTTTGGGTTGTTGTCTTAGACTTATGAGTGTGAAGAACACCATAGGCCCAATTATATTAATTCTTCTTTTTTATGTTGTTTTTTTATATATATTTATGTATCTGTTTTAAAGTTATCTTCAAGAGTTTTCATTAGTGTACTATGTGGGTAAAGCTTTCTAGAATAATGTTTAATCAGTTAAAGGTTATATGTACTATTCTTTGAAACTTCTGACTTTTTGGGGTATCCACAGAACACTTCAACCTGCTAGCCTCAAATTTATGCATACTTATGAAAGTATAACTTATAGTTGGTATGAATTCCAAAGAAATTCACCAAAGTCAGAGACTTCCCGCAAGTCTCAACTCTTACCTATAATTGGTAAACTTCAACTGACAGGCTTCCAGGCATACGCATCTGGGGAACAATCGGAAAACATTTGCATTCAAATGCCAACCACCCAATCAACAATATTCTTACCAAGTCATATTGTTATTGATATCCATTGCAATATCTTCAAGTAAGAGACCACCTACCCACCGGGGCTCAACCAGCCAAAAACTCCCCTGGTGCACGGGTGTACCCGTGAGCAAAAAAAAAAACCTCCAGGCCTTCATAGATTCCCCACGTGCTAATAACATCAAAAAAGCACACCCCCCACACAATGGCACCCACTATTCTGAGTCTTGCCACCGAGTTGAAGACCGAGTTGAAGCAATTCCCCAACTTTCCCCAAGAAGGAATCCTTTTTGAGGACTTCTTGCCAATTTTTGCCAAGCCAGACTCCTTCCGTAAGCTTGTGCAGGCTTTCCAGATGCACTTGGAAGGAAAGGAGATCGACTACATCGTTGGTTTGGAGAGCAGAGGGTTTCTTTTCGGCCCAGCCTTGGCCTTGGCCTTGAATGCCGGGTTCATTCCGGTTAGAAAACCAGGAAAATTGCCTGGTCCAACTTTGAGTGCTGAATTTGTCAAGGAATATGGTACGGATAAGTTTGAACTTCAAGAGGGTGTCATTCCTAAGGATGCTAAGGTTGTAGTTGTTGACGACATCTTGGCTACTGGTGGCAGTGCCAGTGCAGCTGGAGAATTGGTTGCCAAGGCCGGTGCAGAGACCATCGAGTACCTCTTTGTGATGGAGTTGGACTTTTTGAAGGGCAGAGATAAGCTCAAGGCTCCTGTGTTCACATTGTTGAGTGGCCAGGAAGAGAAGTTGCAGAGCTGATGAGACGGATTGTTTACATGTCAACAGATACAATAGATACAATAGACGAAAGAGTTATTCAGACACTGTGCTGTGGGATTTCCATTCTTTTTCTTCAAGTTTTTTTCTTCAATTTTTTGCTATGCTATTTTTTTTTACAGTTCTACTTTGGTTCCAACGTTTTAAAAGCCCATTGGCTCAGCTCTTGAACACTAGGAACGCTGTTTCACCAATATAGAAATACCCAAAGTAACCCTGTTCGTGGGTCACGTGCGAGCCAAACGACTTGCCCACTATGACATGCCACGAGGCACCATAAAGTAGATCCAACTCCTTCTTGAGATACGTAGCAATGTCACGCTCGATTTGGTACGCCTTGAGTGCCTCCACGGCCATCTCCAAGATTTTCACCTGCATTTCTTCGGCAAGGTCCGATGCCTTTAGGATCGCTGTAGTTTGTTAGTATATGCTCACTGAATAGGGTGTGTAAAAACACACAGGGACGCATTTTTTTGCGCAAAAAAACCTGGATTGGGGGTACATACGCGTCAAGTCGCCAGTAGGAATATTAGTCACCGACATTTAGGTCTTCGTATATATTTTGGGGAAGTTTTTCTGGGGTGCTTTGGTAGGGCTTGTTGTGGAGAATCGGCCCGGTTTAGATCGTGGGAGGTTGATGTGCCGAGCGGCACAGTGTACAGGAATTTGCATTATTGATGTATGAAACCTTAGTTAGAACGGTAGACCCAGATTTGATGTTGTGTTTTTGGCGGAATTTGTTTGGCAAAAAACGTAGTATAGGAGTAGAAAAGCTCTTGGCTATTCTGGCCCATTAGGATATCTTGCAATCAGGATGTGAAATTGGAAATTTCACGCGTACAACGATATCGCTGTAAACAGCCGGATTTTGATCTCCACATCAAGAATGTCTCTATGGGGTATTCCATCAAGAGATCTACATTGTTTTAAAGGCCAACTGAGAGACAATAATAGCGATCTATGATCTAGTTTGACTCATAATGTGCTACTAATGGATGTTGGAAACCAAGATTGCGTGGGTTATCAAGGTTCCATAGGCGCAGATCTGAATTTGGAAACAAGTGTGATAACAACTTGAATTTATGTTACAATCGTTTCTTTAGAAAAAAAAATATTTATTTTTATTGATTTCCTTTCTTTCTTTTTTATTTATTTTTTGAAAGAAACATCCTATTACAGGTTGTAACTGAGGACGTGGCCTTTTTTTGTTTGTTAGAGAAACAATTTGTATTGCAGGACGCCATTCCTAGAAAGCCTTTAGGGCGTTCGCCGCGAATCAAAATTTTATTAATGAATTCCGATATGAATAAAAAACGTTGTTACTTGTTAATGCCAGTCCACCACTGGGTCGTGGGGCCTTATCTCTCTCAAAAAGTACTGTTTTATTGGTTTATTATTTATTTCCAAAAAAAAAAAAAAAAGTTTTGACATTTTTGAAGATCGACTTCTTTTCGGTGTTTTACTAATTTTCCTTTGTGCTGTTCGATTTATCTTTCTCGATAGTTCCAAAATCACAAAACGGGCGTGTGGCGTAGTTGGTAGCGCGTTCCCTTAGCATGGGAAAGGTCTCCGGTTCGACTCCGGACTCGTCCACTTTAATTTTTCAAATTTTTTTTTATACCTGAAGAACTTTGTTGTTACTTTTTTTTTTTTTTTGTTTTTACAGATAGATATTATTAACAGAACGAGTATCAATTTTCAAGTTAGGTTTACCTTGTCGCAGTTTCCACGCAAGATGCCACCCTTTAAGTCGCTTTAGTATTTACCAGTGTTAGTAATGATCAAACTTTTCACGAACGAGGAATGCTTGACTACTTGGGACCCACTAAAGGCATTATAGGGCAAACTTTCGAATTATACGGGAGCCTAAAAATCAATAGTAGCTGTATGGCTACTCATATAACTAGGAGGTTTAATGCCTATAACTATACCTTACGTACAGTGAGTGGTTGCTAAAATAATCTCAGCTAAGCAAGACACTCTCGAGCACTTTAATCTGTATTTTGTG
Organism: Metschnikowia sp. JCM 33374; assembly: GCA_005406065.1. Classification (NCBI taxonomy): domain Eukaryota; kingdom Fungi; phylum Ascomycota; class Pichiomycetes; order Serinales; family Metschnikowiaceae; genus Metschnikowia; species Metschnikowia sp. JCM 33374. Next base: position 92,389 of record BIMT01000007.1, on the reverse strand, counting down.
GCAGAAAAAAGTCTACTTAAAAACTTTAAGGTACCTAATAAGGATTTGATTCATTAGAAATTTAAACATAAACAAAAGTAATAAAAACTTTTTATTCTCCAATTTCCTCACTAGGTGTTCAACATGCATCTGAAGATAAATCAAATACAAGTTTGGTCAGGTAGATGGAGGTCACTTTGTTGGTCAGCTCTGGGCCTACTTATCCATGTTCAAGAAAAACGTATCAAAGAATGCAAGCATGTCCTCGGCCTTCTCGATCTGGTCCTCAAACAACAGTCGCATTGCCGGTGACACATTCTTCAAAGTTTCGAAGCACATTCGCCAGTAATATGTGCAACGCCAAAGAAAACGAACTTTGCTACTGGCATCAGGAATTGTGCGATCAAGATCTCCGTTTATATCGTACATAAGCAAGAGGCGCACATTGAGTTCGATGGCATTATAAATCAACCGATGTGGTGGCGAGTTCTTTATGTCATACGCGCGTAAGCTATCAACCGCATATAACAACCTCTGGTAGACGAGATTCACAAACGTAAGCAGGTCGAGGACTGTGGTCATATTAGATTGGTTTGCTGCAGATGATTCAATATCAGCAAGCAATGTTCCAAAAATATCGATAGTATCTTCGAACTCGTATACGTCGAAGTGGGTGTCGTTGACGAAAGTTTTCAAGTGGTTCATGAATCCATCTAAAAGCTGCTTGGTGTTTTGTTTCCTCACGTGGATAGTGCCATCTTCGTTTTTATAAACATGCACAGTTCTGCCAAACGGTTTGGGCAGAATATTTTTCATTTTTGCTTTATGCGGCTCTTCCAATTGATGCTTGGAACCGGTTGCTACAGATGCGAAGATCGTGGTAAGGAGTAATACAAAATTTGCTTTCATAGTCAAAAAAAGTCAATGTTCGATAATTTTCTGAAAATAAGGGATATTAAGGCTTCGGATGCCTCTTTATAAGAGGACGGTTCTTGAATGTGTCTTTTGAATAGGTATGCTACTGATTTCCTGGTACATTACACTGGGCTGTGCAACAATTGCGAGGCGAAACTGGGATATGGTTATATTCCAGAATGGGAGGCTGACCTAAATTGTAACAAATTATTTCATAAATCTAATAGTTTTAGGGAAAGTCAGAGTTGAGGTTAATTTGAAACAAGGGGATGGGCGTTTCCAGATCTCAGTTGCGATAACCATTTACACGTTAAGTTAGTCTTACAGGCATAACTGAGGATAAATTTAGGCAATTTCCTAAGCTAAGCCCTAGAGTCGACAATAGCATTAAACCTTAATAACAATACACGATGTTGAAATAGCGGCGTACTATGGCTTTTGGTTTTTCCAAGTCTTGGTATCCCTGAGAGTTCTTCTCTCCTTTCTCAACATATCCATTGGGAATATTTCTGAATTTGTTCTCCCATTATCTAATGCAAATTATTCCACTCTTGCACAGACTAGAATTTATAAAGTGCTTTTGGGGATTACCTAAAAACACCAAAAGTAAAGCGAGTCTTAATGTTTAGCTTCCTTCCAAATGCTTAACTTTCTTAACTTACATTTTTGGTAACTTGAGTAAACATTAGAAGCAATAATGAATGAGCAAGGACCTTTTTAGTCTATATTAAACGATTCCAAGATAATTCTTGTAGACATTTTCCTTCAAAAACACAATTAAATTTTGGTGTGGCATGTTCTGAATTATGGTACCCTATCTATAGATATTTCCCGTATTTGATTCTCTATAAAAGAGGCTTGGCTATTGGTCCAAAACGTGTTAGTCGACAAGAAAAAAACATTTTGGCATGGCAGATGAATTTAAGTATTGTGATTACATGGTAAAATAGTCCCAAAGTTATGTCTACTCTTTGCTTTTGTGTTATTCCATTTTTGAAACATTCAGACAGAAACAGTCAGTTGTATCGCACCCACGCACACTTGCTTCTTTAAAGGAATTTCCAGGGTAGAATTCACCCTTTGCAGACCAATAATAGGTTGCGATTCAACTTAAATTATTATATAGCACTCTGAAAAAGATGATATTATACTCTATACCCCTATTTTCGATTACATCAAACATAAATAATGGACCTAATGAACACCGAGGTGTTTTGAATAATGTGCGTCTCACCAACAAAAAATACATTTCCTGACAGCATAGAGAAATCACATTAAAACGCCCAAAATATAATAATTTTTGCTTCTTCTGTTCTTTCTTTGTTTAATAAAACCGAAGAATATTTGCTCTTAATGAAAGGTCTGACCTTAACCCGAAACAATGCATATCCCCCATGGTACCCGGGTGTCTCAACGCGGTTTGCAATAAACTATATTAATATTTATAGGTCTAGGTGAACTTCAAATACTTCATATACTTGCGTGTGACAAACAATAGCAATTAGAAGAATGTCGGAGATTCGGGCTGCAATCTGCAGTAATACAAACCTTGACCTACCAAGAAGGCTACTATACATAGATAGATGTAAGTGTCTGTAAAATGCCCTTATATCCTTGAGTCCTATCCCGATAGTTAGTACGGTTTTAACCAGTATACCGCCCAAGAAGCGGCGAATTTTTCCGCTTTCTTAAAAATTATTTTCTACTATTTTTCTTTCAAGCGAAGTTTTTATAATATTTTCTACTGTTGGATTATTTCTGACGGTTATTGAGTTCGAAGTATGTAACTAAAGTTAGTGCATATCTGATTAACTGAAATAAATAATGCCATGAAAATGTACCAGCGAACATATACTAAACTTGGGTGCTGAACCTACCACTGATCACAACACAAGCACTAACCGCCATTTGGTGTAGCCTGTGCCAAAATCCAGAGTGTACTTTCCGCCTTCTTCATCTGGTTTTCGAAGCACACAATAACATGATATTGCTTTCTCTCCAAAAGCAGGAAGACTCTGTGCCAGTACCCTAAAAGGCTAAATATCCCGAGAATTTTACTCCAGTAATCAGGTATCTTAGTGTTAGGTAAGCCATTATCATCAAAGAATGCTAAAAGACGCACATTAAGGTTGACAACCCACCGGAGCAAGCACTGATCGGTATCATCACTGGTGTACAGCTGCAAAAGGTGTGATGAGCTTTCCATGGCACGAAACCTGTGCCGGGCAAAGTTATACGCATTCAAAGATTTCGAGGAGTTATATTGGTTGAACCTGTGGCCGAGTACTACAAGTCTCTTGGCGATATACGGCGCATGCGACAAAAACCGTGCACTATCGATATTTGTTTCGTTCACAAAAGTCTTCAAATCGGCAATAAGCCAACTCAAGTCCAAGTTGGTATTCCTTACCTCAGTTTCTGTTTTTTTGGGCTTAGGATGCTGCTCTTTTTCTTGGGGAAACAGCGTTACCAAAGGCAGTGTCAAATGTGGGTCACTTTCAGTCTGCTCGATACTGTGGCCGTTGCTATAGGCACTTAATGAGACTGATATAGTCAATGATAACATTAACATTGTGGTGAAGAGGGGTCCGTCTGATCTCATAATAAAACGTAGATGAAATTGCGATCAAAGATAGTAGTATCGAAAGAAAGGAATCCATTGATTCTGAGGAGGATTCCCAGGCTATATTTATGTTCAATTTGGGCTTCGGCACTTTAACTTGTTGGTATAGTCTCATATTGTGAAAGTGCCCAGGCTCACTCTAAACAATGGGGGAATGACCTCGTAGCAAGAAACCCTGAAACTATCAAATTTGGAATAATTCCCCGTAATTGAAGTTTTTGACCAGCTACGTCTTTCCTTTATGGCATGGAATTTGGCTGACTGTACTATAAACTAACATAAATGGGTCGCCATGACTAATAGTATTCACCAATAAAATTTATTGTAAATAACAAACATTGGAGCTTGCGCACTTTCAAAATTCATTCTGTTTACTGTTTCATATTTCCAGTCACTTTAAAGATTATTCATTCAAAACTTTGAATAAACACGTCACTCTTTCCCTGGAGTACCATATTTCAGACCCTCACTGCCCCTCTTTTTCACCGAAGTGTTTGAATTCAGTAGTTTTAGTTGCCTGCCACTCTTTTCAATGATACAATTTCTACTTTGGCAAGCTTTGAGGGTTTATTTCTAAAGCCCTAAGTTTTCTGGGCAAGGAATATATTGATATGACCAAATTAAAAATCAGGCAAAGCCCTTTTCTTTTTCGAGCCTTTTATCATGTGACTCAATGCATATTTTGAAGAATACGTCCGTATACAGATGCTAAAGAGGTAAATCTCAGAGAGAGTGACGTACTCATAATGATACAAAGAGAGCCAATGAATACGATTTCTGGTTTAATGAGACTTCTCCTTCGTTTCTTTTGCAGACTCAAACTTTTTTATCGAATACCATCATGCCCCTGGTTTTGCAGCCCTGAAGTACACCTAGTTCCACCAGTATGCAATTCCCTCAAATTGTAACACAGAACTATTGATTGAATGATTATCTGACTACCAAATCCATCGTCAATAATAAATGCTTTACTTGCTACAGCTCCAAGTGAAAACTGGAAACAAAAGAATTTTCTTTTTTTTTTTTTGAGTATGGTTCATGGGGAATTGATTTGAAGGGCAATGCCTTTTTTTCTAGCATTATCTATCAATTCAAAGCCAAGAGTAATTTTCCAAAGTTGTTAGGGGACCTCTTGGGTACCTTTCTTGCTTATTTACCGTGTTTGTTTTTTCTTTTCTTTATAGACTCAGTCGAATGAAAAGCCATTTATTTTATTTCTCGTCATTTTTATCCATTAGGAACGATCTAGAATGGGTGCTTCTTTTCTGAAAACATAGTCTTCAGGAGTGTATCCATACGGGGCTTTGTATAACGACAGTCTCAGACGCTATCGCATTGTCATGAATGCGACCATACTCTGCTTCTAGTAAGTGTTGTTCTGCATTGTTCAGGTGAGTCTTTTTTAATCATATTTTTTAATATTTTTCACCCATTCCAGTTTACCATTCAATTATTAGGTGCAGCAACCTCTCTAAGGGAACCTCCTAGGTTATGTTAGATTCTAGCGGTTGTCGCCAAAGATCCCGTTACTGCGCCTAAAATTGAATAGGCGGGATTGTGAGCTTTCGATGCAGACCCAAAAGATGGAACGTGCGAGATGTCTAAACTGGGTTGAGTGAAAATGAGTGAATGATAGCTTACATAATATATACCCGGTGGAGTAAGCTCGAAGAAAGGAGAATCCAAACACTGTTACAATCTGTCATCTTGTAAATCCTTTGAATACGAAAGACACATCTAACACAGGTTGTCACTAATTCCAAAAGGTTACCTCGAGGTTTGTGGTACTTATAATGGGAATGTCTATCTATAAAACTAAATGGGTAATTCCCCTTTATGGCTAACTCTTTCTTATCCACTCAACAAATCCGCTTTCTACTCTACTTTTGGATTGGATATTCCCTATATCCCTATTCTATTAGAGGTATGGCTAATGATACAAATGACAACTCTTCCCTCGCCCTGGGTAATGCCCCTCAGGCTGCTTCGTTACCTGATGATTTACTGGGTGTGTCAAGTACTAACTCCGGTTCTCCCTTCGGTGTAAACAGCATTCCAGATTGCTCCCCTATAGAGATAAAGAGTCTTGGGGATCTGGTTATGAAGCTTATGAATCAGAGTACACCTCTAAGGAGTTAAGTTATTCAATCAGTGATATTTTTGCAGGCTTTCTCATGTTCAAAGTTCATTTGCTTTATCAGGGGAGCTTTCCAAAAGAGCAGTTTTGATATTCTTAGAATTGATAAACTCAACGAGCTCATTCTTTCGTGATTTCAACTTTTCTTCTGGTTTGAAATACTCAGAAAGAACTTCCTGATTATCTGCTTCTAAAAAGAGATCTCCTATGTTGAAAGATGAAAATCAAATTAGTAGTAGGTAGTTTTCTAAGGGTATTCCTTTCAGAATACAAAGACTATTTCAACCCAAAACCTCATTCTGTGTTTAAGCTACAAATATCGGTAATTTGGCTCTCACTTATACTTGGCCAAAGACCTTAAGCGTCTTCTCTGCCTTCTTTCTAAAAAAAAAACTGTACAATCCCAGCGGCACATCTTCGAGATGTCCAAACCTTTCAATTCTCTGATTGATTACTGAAACGAGTAAGAATTGTTGAGTAATCCTGGATCAGAACGTCAGGGTGCCTTGTGACGATGAAAAAGCAAAATTCTGATATTGAAGTGAGCAATATGGACGTATTTCCATTAAATACGAGGGCAAAAGTCTTTTCCAATGGGCGGAGTTTTGACCCTAAGCATGTGCTTAGAAAATTCAAGCCCTTTAACTTTCGGTGTATATGGGATTCTTGATATATGGCACTCAAGATCCGACAACTCTCTATAAGGGTGGAATCCTTGACTTAAACTGCCTGTTTTTCAAAGCTGGTTTCGTTGAAAAATGTATTCATGCGCACGATAAAACCAGTCCAAGACTTTTTTCAAAACTTTTCTCCCTTTGCTTTAGAATCTGCCATGTTATCCTGTGAGAAAGCAACTTTCTCTGTATCTTGGAGCAAACATTTTGGTATATAGATTCTAGGAGGGCAGGAAAAAGCAGACCCAATCAAGGAGACAAAAGAAGTCAAGACGAGAAAACATAATTGCAATTTCATTTCGAGTTGTGTTAAAGTTCTAGAAATATGAATTGCTTGGGATTTAAACTGCGGATCATAGAACAGATTGTAAAGTATTTATAGGTGAATGTCTCAACCTCCTGAGATTTTTTTTCTCCTATGATAATAATTCCGAGATTCAACTCATCTGTAAAATCAAAAATGAAACTCTCCTCCCAGTCTGAATATTTTTGTCCTTTGTGTCTTTTTTTTTCCTTATTTCGCCCAGAACATCTGAATGTTTTACATGTAATAATTTATTGTTTGTTTAAATACCGGAACTCTATTGTCAAAACAGCATCCACTTCAGTGCACAGACTACACTAGCATTGTGTAGAGGTCGCTCGGACCGAACACCCTACAGCTGTGGGGACCTAAGTCCACCTACACATATTATATGCTAGTGCTAAATTGTTTGGTCTCTAACTGCTCACGTCCAAGCATCAGTGGTATACCGACCACTTATCACGTGAGACCAGGACTTCTTTATTGTAGGGTCTACATTATTTTCCTCATTTGTATTTCCATTTTAACATTTTTCACAAAGAAAACTCGATATTGAATAATTCTATAGAATTCCAAGTAATCCCGAACATGGTAATTTTAGGGCCCATACTACATCAGTAAGGCAAAAGTGTGAAATAGCTAAATTGAGTCTTGGAAGATTTTGCCCAGAATTTTTTTTACGCTTTGATAATCACTTTTTTTTTTCAATCTACCGCGTTTTCAGTAATTTTGATCTATTGATTGGAACCTTTTATGAGATACAAAAACGGTCCAGGCTTGTTATGGGGAAAGTTGACTCTCACCAATTCATCCACAGTTTTTTTTTTTTTTTTTTTTTTTTTTTTCGCTCTTCTGTTTCCAGGACAAGAGTCACATCTTTCCCGATGGGATCTTATTCTACAGACTCGTGGTTGGACTTCAACTTTGTTGCTTTAATGAGGACATAGAAATCAAAAAAGTTGAACCCCAACCCAGTATTAAAAATACGATATACGGCCCAAGTATTCTACAAGCTCAATCTCAGCTAGGTCTTCACCACCACACACCATATCTACAATGTAAAACACGGTCTGTTCAGGCCTTTTTTGTGGAAAAAGACCAAAGGCCATTGCAAAGGGTTACCATTCGTGCAGTTTCCCTACCCCCGGATTTCCGTACTTGCATCAAACTACTAAGTCAGATCACTTTGATGCTTGGGGATATATCTTGCTAGCTTCCATAAGAGTCTGGTTTGCTTTATGCATCTGTATCAAAACATAATCCACACGTTGAAAGGGAGCATCATATGCGTGTTCGCAATCTCTTTCCACGCCAAAATCACCTTCAAAATTTTGTAATCACTGTATCTCTAAACCCTGTTAATTAAAGGGTCGGGCTCTCCTTCTGAATTGAACAATGTCAATAGGGAATGTTGAGTCCCATCATTTTTTCGTACAAGGTAATGGTAACGATTGTCGATGCTATAAAACGAAAAGATTTCTGCCGTTTCAGTCATACTAAGGAACATTGTGGTGGAAAATTTGAACATCTTGCCGACTTTTTTCCGATTGAGGTTCGTTTTTTTTACCAGCACCAAATGTATGAAAGTTCTCTGATCCTTTTTATTGCACTGATACAAACCCCATGTTTGTCAAACCTTGTTCGCCCACAAACCTCTTCAACCAAGAAAACTCTGGATAAGGTTATGTGACTCTAGTCAGGGCAGTGGAGATGATGTTTCCAATAATGTACGATTCTAATTCCTTGCATACCAGCTCGTCAAAGGGGTGTTCGGATACATCAGGGTCACTAATTGAAGACTGTATTTGCGGCAAAACTTCTCTTTTCCGGTCTTCGAAGTTCTTTGCAAAACTGCTGGCTGATATTATAGTCATTGAAATAATTGCAGAGCGGATAAAAAAGAAAAGTATCTTCATTCTCGCAGCTTTAGTGTGGACCTTGACTGGTTAAAGATTTACTGGATTTGCAATATTTATATATTTTCTGGAGTAATATTGCTTCTGGTTTTATAAATCTTGAACCGAGTCGACACATGGTCTGATCCAAAAGCAGGCTATGTGTACCAATTTCCTGGAAGGAAGAAAATTTTCGAACCATTCAACAACCCTGAAATCGGGCTTTAACCCAAAATCGATATTCTTCATAAATGCTAGTTTCGTTTGATTTATTTTTTGCAGATAAGATACGCTTGGTATGAAAAAAGAGTTGTTTCCATTGTTCGCAAACATCATTGAGTATCAGAGTCTATAATAACTTGATTTGGAAAGTACTTCTTTGGTTTCACTGAGGTAATACTTAAAGTAACGAATGTCCATATTAAAACAGTGTAGATAAAATCTAGTTCAGAGCAGAAGTAGCTCATGAATAATACCACAATAGAGGCTAGGTCAATTTCAAACTTCAAGTGGCTAGAAGATGACAAGTGAATAGTGACTGCACTGGAACGTTTTCAAAGCTTTTAAAGTTTTCATTCCGGGAAAGGGCCTATAGGGGATTTGCATTCGATAATTCTAGAAGCTTCATTACTGAACATCTATGGTTGCCGAAGGCTAAAATCTGGTTTCTTCGAGTGGGCTTATTTATATAAACCTTCTTATTTCGCACGTTTACGTCTTATTAATATACCCAGAGCTAATTCCAGGCTAATTCAGGTTTTATACTTTCAACGATAACGATTATCTCCACTGAGCCAATTATACGTTTTTCATTAAAAAAAACTTTAGATTTCATGCTGGCTTCTAAATGCTGGAATCCCTGATAGTGAACCGAAAGGCTACTAGATAATTTCTTCTGGCTCAAAGTGGAGAGTCCTCGTCGATTTACCTTTATTGTCTCTTAAATAACTCAGGTGTCTAAACAAGTTCTGAACACATGTCATTTTGGTACCAGGTAGTCATTTCATAGATACTTAGTATAGGGTAGCCCCTATATAATGCTATCTCGCAAACTTTTCATGAGTAATCTCGTTCTCTAGATTGATGACACCAGTTTTAAACACTTAATGGTATTAGAAACAGGTTGGGGTTCCTATATTTTGCATGTTTTATAAAGAAACTTCAAAGAGAAAACTAACAGGTTATGACATTCCATCACTATGGCAGAAACAAACATGGTGTGTTTTTTTCATCATAATAATGTTGGATATTGTTAGAACCAGGACCCACTCTTTGGGGTCCACTACAATCCATGGTTTAGAGGTGGTTCAGGATCCCAGCCTACGGCTGGAGGGACCTACATCCACCTATGTATATTTGGTCCAAGTTAAGCTTTCTTAGTCCTCTAGTTGCTCTCTCGTCCGTTGGACGCTCACAGATACACGCTCGTCGACAGTGGTGGTCGTACCGACCACTTGTCACGTGAGGCTAGGACTACTTTCCGTAGTCTGCTAGCTTCCTCCACAGATATAGCGACCAATTTATGAAAAAAGTTTCAAATCCTTTATGGTGATCCTATTTTAATTCAATTAACTGGAACCAATGATTAGATTCCACTCAACCGGACCAAGACTATGCCACCGAAACAGCAAAAATATTGGCTGAATACTCTTGTTTTCAATCCTGTCCACCTTTTCAGGTCCTTCCTGCTACCTTTTTAATATGTCTTTCCAAAACTTAATGCTCTTGTTAACCTCTTAGCTGGTTCTCGAAAATATCCACACATTAAACGGTACAACCTCCAAATCATCAAATATACCCCGCCAAATATTGAGCACCAGCTTGAACCGTGCTACCTTGCTCGCATAGTTCTTCATACCCGAATCAGGATTCCCCTCTGAATTATATAATTTAAAAAGCCGTAGGTTTAGCAGAGTTATACTGCGCACCAATTGCTGGTCAGGGCCCGCAAGACTATAAAAGTCCAAACTCTTATTTGCATTCATCATTTCACGGAAAACTCTCTTTGCAAACGCCAAATGCTGTGTTAATTTGGGCGAATAAGGGAGCATTCCCACCTTTTGACGCAACAGGGAAATTTCCTTGCTCAAATTGTCAGAATCCATGCTAAATCCCACACGATCAAAGCCGTCGTCGACCAAAAAACAGCATGACCGCCCCACAAACTTATTCAATCGGGTTTCCAGCTTCAGCCGTTTCGTTTAAAATCTGAAAACAAACAGCGGCAGCATTTCTCTTTGTAGGAGCCAGATTGGCAGGTACTGCTCTGGCTCGCCTAACCACTTCGGTTGGCAGTTTTTGTCTTTTTTGGTTCCTATTTCCTGGTAGCAGATGCAAGCGGCATGCAAGAAATGATTAAAAAACTTCAATAGCAATCCAACTCCTCATCGTGAAAAAAAGGTAGTAGGGAAGAGGAAATTTACCGTCTTTTTTGCTGGCCAAAGATGCCAATTTATACCCGTACCCATGATAATTTTCTGGGCTTGGATTTCACTTTTTAAGCCTGCCAGAGATTTTACAAATTTATTCTGGGTTTTACGTTGTTTTGGGGTTTTGTACGTTGTGAATCTCAATACTGGTACTGGTTATTGCATGACCTTTGATTTACCTCACTCTCCTTTACTCGAGGAAACTTCATCAGCCCAAATCCAAGTACCTATTTTTAAATAAGGATCACTGAAACAAATTATTTGGGATGTGTTACGAAACGATCCATGAGCTTTTGGTTGATTTTGCAATTCATATTCTAAAACTTCACACTATGCAACTATTATTGTAATTGAGAGTACCGATGGTATGCTGGCTTTCGTTGGTAAAGATGCCCTTGGAAGCTTAAAAAAGTGCACTGTCCCTGGAAGGGATATGATGGGTCGAAATTATACCTGTTATTATTCTATTAAATATTTATTTTAAGATAGAGTATAAGATATATGCTAAACATGGTCAGACCAAGTGCCAGTTCAAGTAAACAAATAGCCCAGGTTCTGGCTCGCGCTTCTCATCAATAAAACGGACCAGCTTTTGCCAAATCATGAAGGCAAAATCTTTCTTTATTTTTAGCTAATATTTCATATATCTAGTGTTATAAGTTTCAATCTTCCTGTATCAATCCTAAGTCTTTTTTTATCAACTTTCAGATGTATTAACTTATTTCTGGCATTTCAAATTATCATCATCATCCTAAGGACCGCCCTGTGAGAGCTTATTGGGATATGGTAGCTTTTGGAACAAATCTTTAAAACTTTTCAGAATCACATTTTGATCAACCGAGATTGTCTCATTTGTCAAGAAGTAATTTCAATCCATAGTTGCATCTGATGGAACAGTAGGTAGTTTGCGTTGCCTGTTGTTATCGCTGCAAGGTGTATCTTTCTGGTAATTTTATGATTATCAAAAACATAATCTCATTAGAAGAAAGGCTAAACTTTACGGCAGTAACAATAAATACGTTTATGCCCGTTGGCGACAAAAGCTCTTCTACCGGAATTATAAACAAGTGTCCACTCTCCTAGGCACCTTCAGGTATATCACAGTAATGTGTATATATACGATACTTAAAAGCTATAAAGAACGATATCCTTCTTAATGCACATCAACTACGTTTACTCAGGTTTAACTCATCTGATTGAAACCTATGCTGCTCTTAAAACTGCCACCGTTGTTTCGATATAACGATATTTTTCAAATCGCCCATGAGCGACTCATTGCCCGCACAGGTTCATCCTCAGTTCCAAAGCCCTGTAGAAATTTTGCTTATTCTACCTTGATATATTATATCGGTGGGGTTGGCTCTGTTCGAAGTGAAAGGAAAGTGCCCTATTCATTGGTTCTTAAATCATCTCCACGCCTGCAGGCACATGCGTCAACCTTTCAAAAGTCCCAAACCAAAACTGCAAATACTGGTGGTGCACCTCAACGGCTTTATGGTTAACCTTTCAACCTCGGAATTGGGTATTCCACGGAATTGTACAACGCCAAAAAAGTCAGAATATTAAGCTGAATAAGACAATTTTTTCGCAGTGCGAGGCCGTGCTCAGCATTATATGTGCGTAAAAGTTTTGACCGATTCTGCCATCATATGGAATTTATATTTGATAAAGGCAAATTTGTCTGCCATTTTCTCATACACAAGCAGCATTCTAGCAAGGCGCTCGATATCAGTAAGTTTTTTGTCTCATTTCTCATTTCAACTCAAATTCAGATACATCAAAGTACGTTTTTGATATACGTGTTGAGGGTCTGAAAAAATGCTTCAATCGTTTTTTCTGTGTTTTGTCGTCCTTTCGTTGATCGGGGAGGATCCCACCGACCGTGGTCTTATAATATTTATCTCAGACTCTGCAGACTCAGGTTTACCAAACTGGCAAAAAGTTGAAAAATGGGGTGCAATTATTGGAATTGGTGGGAAGTGGGAGCGAAACTGTGAGTGCGGGAAAAATTTGCAGCTGCAAACAAAATCGCCGTGGTGAATCTCATTTTTTAAGGGACACGCACAGATTCTTAGATTTTCGTTGGCCTGGAACTCAAAGAAATACCAAAAGTAGCGTTGGGTGGAAAGTTTCTGAAGAAAAAAATTGATGATAATATCAGGGAAATTCCAAAACCGGGACGCTATTTTCCGTCTCCTGTGTTAGTTTTATATTTATGGAAAATTGAGGGGATGGTTGATTGCGAGCCCCTTCAGCCAAATGCATAATTACAAGTTAATGTAACATTCCATTAATATTATTGAGCTAGGTGTTTCACCCCAGCGCTTTTTGCCTCGGCTATGCTGAAATTGGTGAGAATTATTGACCATTGTCACTTTCTTTGTCGTTTTCTTTTCACTCTTTTTTAATCCGGAATTGTTTTTCTTTGGGCTAAATTCTTAGGGTAAAGTGAGGATCCATAATGTTTGGTTTTTGGTAATTTTTTGTTTGGAAGTCCTTCCAGCTTTCTGGGGGAGCAGTAGGACATATACAGCACAAAAGACCTGACTCTTAATTGTAGGATCTTCCAGTGTACCAACTCGAGCCATTCTAATATAATGATAAATTTAATTGTCCTGGGCAAACAGACTGGGCCGATGTTAAGTAACTCTTTTTTCACTCTTTGACCTCTCTGTATATGTCTCCTCTAATACAGTGAAACTTTTTAAAAGGGGACGGTATATTCCGTCATACTACCCGAATGGGTAGTATGAATATTCTACACAACGATTCCTAGATAATTTTTGAAGCATTTCCCGTTCCCAAATAATTATCAGGTGATATGGGTTGAAATTCGGCCGTCTCCTACACTGTTGTCGCATTTGAAAAAAACTTCTCAAAATGAAAACACTTCTTTTGCAACCACATATTTTGCATTCAGACTTGAGCCCAGTGTTCGGGCCCCTCATATCGACCAACAAAAATTAGTTATTGATTCTTTTAGGCTATCGGCTGCTTCCTAGTTTTTTTACTAGTGTCTCCCTTTCGGAATTACTTAAGTCCCACGGCTACCACAAATTCTCAAATTTCCACCCAGCCACCGACAAAATTCCATGGCTTATAGCACTTTGTCTGGATGTCTGTTGTGTATTACTATTGTCTTATGGCTGGTTCCATTCAGGCAATTACCAATTTTCGTGGCTTGCAGCATTGGTTGCTTAAAATTGATGGTTAATTCGGCCGCCAAGCACGTTGCAGAGCCCTTGAGCAGATTCCATAGTTACCGCAGCGATACAGTTCCGACTCTACTACAGTTTCTTTCAAAGTACCCAAATACCTTTTTTTCCACTAGTTGTTTTGATTGTGGAAAAGAAGTGTGGATGATTTGAACATTTGTTTTGAGTTCAAGCACGGTATCAAGGTATTTATCCAAGATGGGGTGTTTTTAACTCATGTGGCGGTGTAGCTAAGGAATGGCAAAGTGTCGCAGAAGACGAACTGTATTGAAAATCAAATGAAACGATATATTATTTTTCCAGAACATCTAGCACTACAGCCCGTAGTTTATGAGTATTCTTGGGAACTTGTCTCTTTATAGTGTCGCATTAAATGGGAATTTTTGCGTTTTTTACATATGGCCATAGATGGCATACAATCTACCTTAATAACCATGTTTTTCCCATTTTAAATGCCTACTTAGTAGCAAATATCAATGGTTTCACTTGAATGAGTTTGAAAAAACCCACCAAAAGTCCAATTTTTAATTATTAATCGCAATCTTGGCGGAAAGTAATTGAAGGATGGATTTTGCGTGTCTTACACTCTTGTGAATTACGTTATGTGCAACATTCTGAAACTGATAACAAGTCGCAACACTGTGAGCAACTTACCCCAACAAGTCGTGTGCGGACCAAAAGACCCGACCCCAGGATCCAACAGCAATCCCTGCAATTCCAGAAATTGACACCTTATATTAGAAATCAGCAATCCCCTTGACTACTTTTCTTCGCCGTCCCCTTTCATGTAAAAAAAAATCCTTAGTTCCAGTTACTGTTTTGGACTGCATACACTGCTGCTGAGTAGATATAACCAATATTCAACCCTCTAACCACGGCAACAAGTTTTTTCGTCTCTAATATTTCTTATTTCCATTTACCAGGCCATAATAAATGCCCCCAGTCTGGCCATCCAACTGCTACAAAATTACCCTATCAAAACACCCCAACTAAAAAATTGTTTGTCCTGCAGCCAACCTCCGCTAGTGCTCTTTCGCAATGCCACGCCTCGGCCATCTTATCGCTCACCACACTACATAACGGTCTCAGAAAACGTAGACCATATACCAGATCTCTCCGGCCTTTTACCCCAAAATGCCGAATTCGTTAAGGCCCAGAAGTCCCCCACAACCTTTAAACGCCCGTCAATTCGGACTCAGTGACATTCCCCAAAACGCAAGGTATATACGACAGCCTACAAAGATTTTTTTTTCGCCCCAAAAAAAATGTCCGTGCACCAAAGTGTTGCTGGCATCGCTTTGCACGCAATACTATAAAATCGCTTCAACTTGAGCTGGTCACATACTCGATATTCTCTGCAAAAGAGACGTCGCCGGACCAGGTCCTTTCTAGAGTTGGAGCTTCAAATTCGCCACGAACATCCATCCTTTTGACCTACAACAACAAATGTCTCTACTTCCGATTCGGGCACTGGATTTACCCAATTAGTGGATCAGACCGGACCAAATGGATCCGGATCGCATGGAAATACACTGAACACACCCTGGGAAATCTACAGTTGGATGCCCCTATATCCGCAGCTCTCTTTAAAGCTCGAAAACTCCGTGCCTGTAAAAAACTCGCCAACCCCGCCCCCAATATCGCCAAAAAATAGGGCCTCTGCGTCTGCCGCCAAGGAAGAAGCCGCTAGGGACGAGTACTTGGCCTATGCAAGCCTCTCGTTTATCAAAGCCTTGAAAAAGGCCTTGGTCTATAACATGGCTGCCCAAACAGACATGCACTTATTTGGAAACTACCTTGTAGGACGCGTTCCAGGCACCTCCCCTCAGTACCGAGTGATCCAAACAGACCCGGTATTGCTTGCAAAATGGCTCTGTGCTCGTGCTGGTCACGCAGCGTGACCGTCTACCGCTCTTCCACTCGAATACCTTAATCTCGACCACGTGACCCCCCGGACTTTTGCCTCCGTGTTTTGTCATTTATGTTGTTCCTTCAGGTTTGCATGTCACCTACGACACCCCAACTTGCCGTTGAGCCCCTCCACGCCACCAAAATCAAGTGCCACGCTCTTGCGTCTCTTGAAGTCTAGCACGGGCGTCGACCTCACCCAAAGCGCTGGTGCTCTGGGTCAAGTTAATTTCAAACTTGCAGCACCTCAACAACCAAACCTCGACATTTCCCCGCTTCATCCACGAAGTCGATAACAGAAAGTACATTTTGTGGCCTTGGGAGCTCTGTGTACTCCAGTTCGGTAGTGTAGAGAATGTTGGTGTGGGACAACCGCCGATGCTGACCCTGGCCCTGACCCTGGCCTCGGCTCCTACCGCCGCTGCGTCTTCTCTGCTCGATCCCTTGGCGCTAATCAATGACTACCTCTCCTATTCCCTCAGTTTTCATGACGGTGGTTCACCCGCTAAACCTTCATCTGTGAATTCAAATCTCAACATGGACGCCCCCACGGTTGCCACGGTCCCGGGGTCTAGCGCTTATCCTTTTAGTATTCCCAGCGCAAACTCAGAGGGCGCAACTATCAGGGAGATGAGTATGGGGGATACCGACGAAAAGGTAAGGAAGCAAGGCCTATCCGATATGTTTAATCTACAGCACGACGATGCTGAACATGCCTCCTCTGTACGAGGATTTGGTGAAATCCAGACCCTGTTTAAGAAAGATGCTGGTGCGGAGAAAAAAACTACCGCAGGTCGTGATGATGATAATGGTGCTAATGGTGCCAATGGTCACGACAGTAATGAAAATGATTATGACGATGATGATGACGATGATCTTTTTGGTGAAAGTTCTGATCTGGAGAACAAGGAGCCGGATGTTGAGTTTCCACATGCGGCACTAAAACACGAAGGCTCTTTTTCAGCTCCATCCGAATCGGGAAATATGGTTATGGATGCCACCCTAGTGGGCTCCGCCAACATGAATCCTAAAATTCAAGAGCCGATGTTCAAGGGAGACCAAAATAACGACGGTCGTCTGTCGCAAACCTCTCCTATCAAACCAACCCCCAAAAAAGAAACCGATCCTTCAAAAGAAAATGAATTCTCAAAAGAAAATGAACCCTCAAAAGAAAATGAATCCTCAAAAGAAAATGAATCCTCAAAAGAAAATGAATCCTCAAAAGAACATGAACCCTCAAGGGAGCCAGACTCCGCAAGGGACTCGGAAACCTCAACGTATTTGGGGATTCCCAAAAGCGAAATGATCTCTGCAGAAATCAGACAGTTCACCCCTGGCTCCTACGACGATCCCGGTGCACCTCCGCCGGTCATGCCTACCCCAGCTATACCCTTGTCAGGACCATTCACCTTCAATAGTCATGGCTCATCTTTTTACCTCGCAACAAAAGCCTGCATCAGGGCCACCATCAGAATCTTCAATCTTCGAATTCAGCAAACAGATCCAAAAAGCCAATCATATAAACGCGACCGCCGCTTTCTGGAACCAACAACTGGATGGGCGTTTCTCTCCGATTTAATTTTTAATC
Organism: Metschnikowia sp. JCM 33374; assembly: GCA_005406065.1. NCBI lineage: Eukaryota > Fungi > Ascomycota > Pichiomycetes > Serinales > Metschnikowiaceae > Metschnikowia > Metschnikowia sp. JCM 33374. Next base: position 74,722 of record BIMT01000007.1, on the reverse strand, counting down.
AAAAAATCAAAAACAGCATCGACACGAAGTACGGAAAGGGTGGCAAATTTTATGTTGACACTGAAGAATCTTCGGGCCCAGAACTGGAGCCCAGGAAGATGCGCTTGAGAGAAACAAGTGTCGTGGCGTATGATATGCCTGTGCTTCTGGATACATCTGCTCTGAAAACACACGTGCATGTATCAGATTCTTCCCTGATTGTTGCCGAGACAAAGGATGCCGAGGGGCTTAACTCTGCGAGTAAAAATACCATACACGCTGATTTGGCCGAGCAATATGAAGACGGTATCCAAAAGGTTGACGCCGATCTTGAGATGTTGTCTGATGAAAGTTACAATGAAGCAGAGGAAGAAGATGACGATGACGAGGATGATGACGAGGATGACGAGGATGTAAGTGATGAAGATGAAGATGAAGACTTGCCTATTTCAGATCTAAACGGGTCGTCATTGAAACTCAACACTCAAGTGGGGGATATCTTTGACCCATTGGTGCCCATCGAATCACTACAGGAGTCTCAAAGAGTCCCCAGCTCAGCAACTTCGCTTCAGCAACCTTTTTCGGGATTGAATTCGGCCCATATATCGCCCGGTTCGACCCAACCAAGAGCCACAAAAGATAGCTAAAGGGCATTCCCCCTTTGGGTTAAGCATGGATGCGCCGACCTTTTCAATTTCACCGATGCCTGTTTTGGAACTGAGAACTGGGATAAGCTCAGATGTGGCCTCGCCTGTGGCAGGGTATGGAACAGCAATTACATCAGAGTCTCATCCAGGAAATAAGGATGTTCTGACGGCAGATGTTTCTAATACGCCTTCATCTTCAAACTCGAGTACATCCAACACAATAGCGGAGTCCTCTAATTGTTTACCTTTGATCCTCAGGAGTATCAATGTCCAGAGTATTCCAAACGTGTTCTTGTTGAACAAGGTACCAGGTGCTTGGGGAACAGTTTCCATGGCCAGTGGCTTTGATATGGATGTCGACGAAGAAGATGATGACATAGATCATAAAGATTCTGGTCTTTTCGTAAAGGCCAAGAATATGGACGAGTTGTTGAATTGGCTTGTGCCTAATTTAGTGTTCGATTCTGGTATCACGAATCTTGAACACCACACACTGTTAAGATTGCCAGATTTCTTTTCAGAAGAGGTCATCACGGATTTAACTGATGGTAGGGCTTCTCGTGAGACCGCTAAATTGTTTGCAGAAACTTTTCCTATGAGTTATAACGTAACTCTCGATGAACTTTTGATGGACAGCTCACTGAAATCATCTAGATCTGCCTCAAGACCTACCCTGGACTTGAAAGGCCAATTACCATTTTTGGACGATATGGCTATCGATATGAATAACGATGAACAAATGAACTTTGCCTCACCTGAAAAACATACATCATCTCTTTATTGGGATTCTTTCTATCCAAATGACGTTTCGACTCCAAATGATTATCAAAGACTGGAGGAAAATGGCAAGCTTGGGGAAGTTACAGGCGACAAAAAAATTGATGAAAATGCTGTGTTTTCTTTCAGCGAACTGAAAATCAAAGCATGCAAAAATAAGAATGACATTATCAACCTCAACTTTCTTGGTACACGTTTCTGGAAGTACTTCAACTTTGACCCAGTAAATGGACCCAAACGTTTTCAAGTGTTGATGGTCACAGAGTCGCGTCCGATCCACGACACAAATCTGTTCGGCAACTCAGATGATGCTGAATTCTTGGATTTGGTGAAGTACAACTATGCGGATATGCGTCTCGGGGAAATGAAGAAACTCAACTTGCAAACATTTGAGACCAGACCTGATCTTGAAGGTATTAGTAACGGAATCCTCATGGTAGAAAAAGATATGGGAGATGGATCGTACAATGATTTCTACAAAAGAGCAAACAGGAAGTTGAAGAATTTGGCAGAGTTGATTAAACTAGATCTAATCAATCGAACGAACCGGTTTGAGTTCGACAGACCCATTCTTCTTTTGTTCGTCAACTTTGATGAGAGTATCAAGTCGGTTTTACAGATCTCCAAGATCTGCAGGAACTTCAAAGTCAACTTGAATAATCACCAACTCTCTTTGGTCGAAGTATTTGCGCATGTGATACCCTCGAGCTATATCTTCAAGAAATCATCCAATGACCGTTGCCTCAGGTATCTCTCCGACACAAAGTTAGCGAGGATCTCTACGATTCTTTATAATAAGTGTCCAAATATCAATCCAAGTGACTCCAAGCTGGTCATTCGCGATCAAGACGAACCCAGAAAGCTTTATTCGCAGCTTGTTAAAGACACCCCAGCATCCCTACAATTCAAGTTCTTCAATAGGCAAAACAAGGAAAGCTTGAATAATGAAAGCCAAGATGACATGTTTCTTCATGTGGCTTATAAGAGATCGGTGGATAAAAATTGGATATGTGCCGCATGGTCTGATCCCCTCGGTATCGTGACACACATGAGATCATGGTACTGTCCGCCAGCTACTAAAAATGGATTCAACAAGGACGTCCACGATTTGGGGTCAATCATCTTCAAAATCTGGGAAATTTCCAATAAGTTGTTTAAAAAACTCAATGAGGATATTCTGCAGCGTACCTGTGGATCAGGAAAGAAAAAGTTTTTGGTTCTTGCTCGTGTGAGTAGCATCATCCCTGATGACGAGCTACTTTACTGGAAACGTCTCACTGCCAAGTACAAGGATGTGTCCTTGATCGTGCTTACCACGAGCAGTGCCCCTAAGTATTTGTTCGAATCGTCACACAAGGCTGAAATTTCCACATACATGGGAATAGATCAAGAATCAAGCAATGGTTTCCTTGATCCCAATGCCGATGCCGAAGACTTTGATAAGAAGAGGTACAAATCAGAGGGATCCGACTTCATTCAGTCTTTGGATACTTTTCCTGTCACTCACACTTCGACATCTCCTTCGGGTAACATTCCGATGTCTACATCCCCAATGAACAATGCGCTCACATTCCACTCGCCTCAACAATTCCCAAATGCCCCATCAAACATGTTTCTTTCGCCGGATGGCCGGCCGGATGTCTCCTTTAATGATGCTGATTGTACTCTCAAGGATACAAGCTTCGATATCATAGGAATCATCCCTAAAGTTGCTCTTCCATCGTGCAATTCTCCCACGCGGTATAGTATGCGTACGGGCTACTTGCTCAAAGAGGCAGAGATGTGCAAAGACCTGGCGCATAAGAAATACATTGTGTTTGAAGTGAGTCTTCTCAGTTGCTCGAATTACTGGAATCTTGACACGGTGATGAGAATCACCCTTAAACAATTCAAAAAACTCATTGCATTGAACGATATCCTTGGTATATGCGATCGCACAACTGGCGCAATGGATACGTCTACAAAAACTCGTGAGGTTGAGCTCCAGACACTAGTTCCATGGCATGTAAATGCCGTGGTCAAGGCATTGGACTATTTGGTACACGTGCATGTTGAAGAGTAGAATGTTGATTTATGAAAATATGGTGGTCAGATTACTGGTTCTCGAGGTTTTCCCATTGCGCCTGCTAAAATGATAGTGGGAAGAAGCTGGTAATCTGTTTTATATAGTGTTTGGGTGAGTCTTTGGTCTGATGAGGGACGCGTTCGCGGAGGTGATGCTGTCGTTTTACGGAGGGTGTTTGCATGGAAAAAAGCGCATGACAAGGTACTAACAATCGGAGGCAATTGGGAATGTAAAAAAGTTTAAATGGGCCTCCTTTCATTGAACCCTTTGATCCCTCTTTATGATGTATGTTTCCGTCCGTAGTCACAGCATCATGACCACCCAGAATTATTGCTCCATGTTCGCAGCATTTCGATGTTCCATTCGAGGCCTTCTTGGTGTGCAGTCCCTTGATAAATCCAGCACCGATCTAGGAACAAAAGTTGTAAAAGAAAACCAAAACTTCAAGTATTCGTTCGTTTGATGAATTTTTTGACATTTAAGCTAAAATAAAGTGATATCTCAACCTAATTATCAACAAAAAACTATGGAAAAAAAAACCTCTAAAATATCACTTTTTGATGATACTGTATAATGGCTGGAACTTTGGCCTGAAACGCGTTCCCAAGACGCGCACGGTGCATCAAACATAACCAAAATCTTTGTACGAACATCATCCGTGAACCTTAACACACCATCAAAACCATCCAGAACGAGCGAACAAAAGTCAAATTTTCTAATTTGAAATTCCAAAGATTCCCTATTTTCATCTTTACTAAAATAAATCAAAAGGCTCTACTGAAACTCAAAATACGCGACCCATTACATCCCATGACAGATACTACACAAGAGCTCGTGGACAGGCTCTCCAGTAGACCACAGATACATTCAACCTCGGCCATTTCATCAGCAGCATATGCAAAAACCCCATTTGATAATGATAATGTGCTTGGACTAGAACCATGGGACGATCCGTTAGACGACACAAATGGGCATTTGCATGGAAATTTCCATAGAAACTCGTATGGAGCTATCCCCCCAGTGACATTGCCTCCAACGCCAAAAGACTCCCCATTAAAAACAAACTTGGAAAGGCTCCGAGGCAGCCCCATCAAGACACCTCGGCGGCAGTTCCGTGTACCGCGTACACCCAGTATCCAAACTTACGAATCGGGGCGGAATGACGATTATGGCGGAGATGACAGTGTCAGCGAAGCAGAATCGCCTTTCCCAATAGACGAGTTCAACCGGGAATACGGCCCCAAACTGGTCCTTGGTCAGGGTGCAAGTCATGAAACAAAACATTTGGGTGGGTACCAGACTCTTCTTTCATCTTCCCACGAAAAGCTCATGCGTGAGTTGAGTGATGAAAGAGCGAAGGTTGCTGAGCAACGAAGAGAAATCGACGCGTTAAAAATCAAGGAAATCGAGGCAGCCCGCTTGAAATCAGACATGGAAACACTCCGTGGCCACAACCAAACACTTCGCAGCGAAATCCAAACCTTGCGTGCCCGGAACTTATCGTTAGAAGTACAGGTAAACAATTTCCAACGTAACGATAAGTCCGAGCAGTTGGCTCGTGAGAATAAGCTTCTACGCGAGAAACTCTTGAAGTATAAGAACTTGTATGACGCTAGTAAAGGTGGACCCCTGTCTTCTTCACAAAGGCCTGAGAATCAGGTCCAAAATCGGCTCCCAAATCGGCTCCCAAATCGGTCTCTGGACAGACATTATGTCGAGATGCGTGACCAAGCACCAACAAACCCGATTGTCTCAGATAATGTTGGTGAATTTGGTGAGGAGGGGCATTTAAATGCCGGGGATTTCAAACACCCAAGACATCTCGAAGACAAAAATTATGACCCTAGAAATTTTAGTGGTGCCAGAAATCCCGAAACCAGGGATACCAGAGATGTCACTGCGGCTCGAGAAAGTTCGCCGCCCAGACAAAATAAACAGAGGTTTTCGGTATCTCAAAATGCCCCAAAGGCCCCTGAATGTGCACCTTCACGTGTGTCGGTACCTGAAAGGGTAGAGCCGCAAGTCCCCCCAACTGAGATTCCCTCTGTTGTCCCTAATCTAGAAATCCAATACGCGGGATTTTCTGACTACTTGCGCCGGATTGTGGAAGCTTTGGAATCACAAAACTCTGAGTCGAAAGCTACCAGCGAAAATATAGAGGTCCCAAAACGTCTGGCGAATACACATGAAGCCAAGAATGCCCCAGAACCGCTGACGAGAAAAGTATATGCACCAGGAAACTCTGCATTGTATCTGCCAAGAAAATCCTTCGAATCTGAGAAAGCATCAAGGGTCTACGACGCTGAAAATCGGGCAAGAAGGGACGACGTACCCGAAAACCTACCAAGGAAAACTTACGAGTCCCAAAAAGATCCGGTACAGTCGCCAACTAAAATTCAGGAAACCCAGAAACCTTCTGGACGTTTCACCGGGGAAAGTTACGAGTCTCCAAAAGCTTCAAAACATAAAGTGAATCATATGGAGAAAGAACCAGTCCCTAATCCCAAATCAGCCGCACGCGAAGATGCTGCATTAGAAAATCAGAATAATTACGAGCAGAATCGACCTGTCACACGGTCTGACTGTAAGGTGTACTTCCTGAGAATGGAGAGAGATTTGCGTGCCATCTTGGAAGAGTTCAAGCGACAGAACTCCAACTCGTCCAGTTCCAATGCTTCCCCTCCAAAATGTGACTGTGCCAGGCCAAACACGTCCCCATCTGCAAAAACATGTACAGCGTGTTCTAGTGTTTCTGGTCTGACAGGCAACACACGGCCACAGTCGGAATCAACACCCAAAGAAGGAAACGATACACAAGCACTCATGGGTAAGTTTCTATGGAACCGCACGGTCTAGGCGGATGAAGCTGAAGGAAAATAAAAATTCAAAAACAAGTAAGACGCTTGAAAAATGGATCTAATCGATTTCACGACTACGCAAATTAATTCACCAGCGCAAGTCAGAATCTTTTTTTTTTTTTTTTTTTTTTTTTTTTTTGAGAACACTCGGGATAACAGTATTGTTGTGTTATCATTTTCCTTTATTTGTCGCAGCCACACTTTCAGGTGACGTCACTACTTGAGAACTGATACGGTAACCGGGCGCCCCGAACATTTTCAGGTGCACGACCTTTTGAGCAAATGGGGGGCTTTGTTATGGTCTGCGTCTCAGGAATGACTTCGGGACATGGCTGATTAATTACTGTGCCGCAATGTTTACACTCGCCACCATCATACGAGCAAGAAACGAGCTGCTCAACAAAAAAAATTACAACACATTCACACGAAATTGTTAACCCCTAGGTGATACCAGACAAATTATGGGAAATCAAGTGAGACAAAAACGCAGCGTTAGAGTCAGACGCACATTTTACATTCTGACTAATCGTGTCTCGGATTTAATCATAATTGCTAGTCTTGATTATTGATATAGTTTGATGCTTCCCTTTTTGACCCATTCATTTACCAAACTGGATGCGTTACGGACCTCCGAGAATAGCAATCTAGCAAGGTTAGTGAAAATGACATCCCCTAAATTGGATAAGTGATGATGGCGATCCCCATTTTAAGACGCGATCAAAACAAACCGCGCGGCCGCGAAAACATTAAATGATGCGGCCGAACACTGATCACGAGCACGGACCAATTTCGCGTCGTACATTTTTGAACCTACCCAAAAAAGACGAAAAATATGGGAAAGCGGACAAGGATAATGCAAAGCAACCCAATCGAGCCAAAGAGAAACACTGACATAAAGAAGGGAAATGAATGAAAATTAGATGCAATGCAAAGACCACGGGGAAGGACTAAAACACGCCATAGACAATATTCCCCAATATCTGAGGCATTTTTTTTTCGTGATTGGTCAAGAGCCTTCCATTGGGGTAAGGAGGAAAAAACTGTGCGACTTCTAAAACCAGCCATTGTCTATTTTTCCTTTGTTCTGCTTTGCGATTCTTTCATTTTCATTAATTTCCTCTATTGTGTGGAATGCTTCTTGAAAAAAACAAACAAAGAATAACAAAAAAATCATATCAAGTTTGATGATGGTGGGTTAGGTGAAAGGATCCCCGATTGGGGCATCGCAACCCTGAGTTCCAAATGGCAAACTTCAAACCCGCGCAATCGTGCAGTAGGAGTTACAAGTGTAGCCCTCAAGGAAGTTTCTGCGTTTGGTATTGCGGTGGGGAGCACGGGCGGGGAGAAACCGTTAAAGCTCCGATCAATTGTGAACGGGTGTGAACGGCCATTAACGGTTAGAAGTTTTCTCGGCCAATACAAAAAAAATAATAGACCTGGTTATTGGTAATACTTTTTCCTGGTGAATAATCCAGCCAGCAAACATTCTTAAAACAATATTACTACATTACAGTGAGAATGGAAAATGAAGCAAGGAGACGCGTATGTTTCAGTATGCACGCAATACCTGAGCCAGATCTGCACTTTTGCGAGCCCATGAGCCAGAAATTTGCAAACCATAATAAGATTTTCTTCACAAGATAATCAAGCTGACAGTTTTATCGAGTTCGTAAGTCGTTGGTTTTGTCTTCTGGTTTTAGGTTTTAGGTTTTCTATTTACCATATAATGTAATTCCATCATGTCTACGTGTGTCTTGTTTAGATATTTGGTAGTCTCTTTTGCCATTGTTCTAATAATACCTCTTGCCCGCACTGATTGTGTGAGAATGACATCTTTTACATGATTATGATATACTAGCGGCCAAGCCAAATGTATTTGTGCCTTTGTGGCTTTTTATCCATCATTGTCTCTTTGATGTGTAGTTAATTTTCCCGTAGTTTCAGGCTCCTATCATTAATTAAACGTTACCCTTTTCTTGTGATTTTCCATTGCCAGTTCGCCTTGTGCTCTTTAATTACAAGCTTTAGCCTGGTTCACTAAACTTTTGCCGCGTTCGCTATTCCTGCTTTTCTCTCCTTCTTCGTAATTTCGCTATTTGGAACCCCAAGACCGTGTTTACGAGGCAGCTACGGGCGGTGCCTCGATACGAAATGCCTCGATACCAATAATACGAACTGATAAGTATTTCGGGGAGATCACTAAATTATACCAAAACAGGTGACAAAACTCCTCTTTTGTCCGGTTTACATATTACGTTCCTAGCTTGTTTCGTCTTTTGTTTCACAGTGTTTTCCTTTACTCTCCATCTTTCCCCTTTGGGGCTTCGACGCCTCGCGAAAAAAAACAATAAATGCCCCTTCTCCACAGGCGAAACGCATACGCACACCGTGCATACATACGTCCGCATCGCACGCAAACATGCCCAAGAGCAACATTACACCTGCCTGCGCCAAACAAAACCCCAGGCGTGTCCATGTCGATACAATAAAGACGTCGATCTTTTTGTTTTTGTTTTCTATCTGGATATTACTTTTTAACTTGTGTGTTTTCTTGCTTTGTGCGTTTGTTTGTTTTTCTTAATTTCTTTCTTTCTTTAAGTTCTTCAGTTCTGTTCTTTAGTTCTTATTGCTCGTGCCTTTCGTTGCCATCGTCGTTGTTAGACATCCTTACATTTCGTTGGATCGGCTCATTCTCCAAAGCAAATACTATTCGTGAACTATCTTCCCCGATCACTTTCAAGCTTGTTCAATTTTCGTTTTCGAGTGCCTACCCGCCAGCCATCCTGCTCCTTGGCCCCCTTGCCCATCCACGCCCGTGCATCCTGCCCCACGAAAAGGACCAACCGAAAGAAATAAATTAAAAAAAAAGCACCATCCATACACTCCCGGATCCTGCTCGCCCCGATTTGCTCGCCCGACTACCTCACTGAGTTTCACTTACCCGGCCAGTTTTATTCTGTTTTTTTTTTTTTTTCTGTTCAATTTTTTGCCTCGTCAAACCTGAGCTCACCTCACGCGTTAACCAAGAAAACCTGCTGGCTCATTTCCACAGTGGACGATACTGAGAAGAAAAAAAAAAGTAACAAAGAAGACACCAAAATAACCTCTTGATCATCTGAGAGTCCGTTTAATTCAAAACAGAAAAAGCAAAAATCATATCTTCATCTCAAAATTCGAAAGAAATCATCACATCTAAAACTCGGATCTCTTCAAAGAAAAAAAAAATTCTGACACCTGATCCACCTGCTCATACTTCAGCTTGGTAGCCAGCACTGCCATTTTTTTTCCACCCATACACCCACATACTGATCCACACAACACCACGCCATGTCGACCTTCAACAACGAAAACGACTACCGCGTGACTCGTTCACATACAAAGGTCACACTGAGTGATATTGTGGCACCCATAATGCAAGAACCAGGACTCTCAAAGACCCACGAAGATGTGCTTGTGTCATCCCAGCCGTCGTCTAAGCTGTCTTCTACCAGTGCCAATTCTGGACGCCAGCACCTACGCGATGTTTCTCGCAAGTTTGGAATTTCCAAATTGCCCGCCCCACCTGCTTCGAAAAAGCGTCCGTTGGGAGGCGAGACTGGTCCTTTGGCTCAAAAATCGGCCGATTTGCCTAGGGCTGCCAAACTTGTCAAATCTGACCTGGATGACGCGTCTTCTGCGTCCCATGTCACTGACAATGACCTTCACAAGCTTTCTAACCCATACATTGAAGCATTGCCATCCGTTCCACTGCGTATGCCCCAAAAAAGACAGGCCACCGAGTCCAGCACTAACTTGGTGGAAAAACTACACATTGCCAGCGAGAATGACGCCAGCAGCAAGTTCAAGAAGAGCAAGAAAGTCGACTACGAATGGCAGGACCTAGATGAAGAAGACTTTGACGATCCACTCATGGTCAGTGAGTACGTGAATGAGATCTTTCCCTATTTACATGAGCTCGAGAAAAAGACGTTGCCTGATCCGACATATTTGTTCAAGCAAACACAATTGAAGCCAAAAATGCGCTCAATCTTGGTCGACTGGCTTGTCGAGATGCACCAGCGGTTCCGTCTCTTACCTGAAACACTCTTTTTGGCCATCAATATCATGGACAGATTCATGTCTGTGGAGGTGGTACAGATCGACAAGTTGCAGCTCTTGGCCACCGGGTCTTTGTTCATCGCAGCAAAATACGAAGAGGTTTTCTCTCCCTCCGTGAAAAACTACGCATATTATACCGACGGCTCATACTCTGAGGCGGCGATTCTTGAGGCAGAAAACTTCATTCTTACCGTGCTCAACTTCGACCTCAACTACCCAAACCCCATGAATTTCTTGCGTAGAATCTCCAAGGCTGATGACTACGACGTTCAACTGCGTACTCTTGGTAAGTACCTTCTTGAGATCTCTCTTGTGGACCACAACTTCATCGGTATTCTCCCGTCGCTTTGTTCTGCGGCGGCTATGTACATTGCACGTCTCATTTTAAACAAGGAAACCGCATGGAACGGAAACCTCATTCATTACTCGGGTGGCTACAAAGTCGATGATATGAGGGAATGTGTTGGACTCATGGTGCGCTACCTCGAGGCGCCAATTGAGCACGACGAATTCCACAAGAAGTACTCTGCGCGCAAGTTCATGCGTGCTAGTGTGGTATGCCGCAGTTGGGCGAAGAAGGTTGTCAGCGAAGGCCGTGACTTATTTGATGCATCTTTTCACACGGAGAGTATCCCCAAGTGAGGATCTTCGTTGCAAAAAAAAATCATAAAAAAAATCATAAAAAAATCCTGAGTTGCCTTGAGACATTCGTCAACTCGTTCCAGAGTGGGTCAAAAATTCAGTCAGAAGAGGCCCGTTTCATCTCAGCATATTCATTGGATCAACAAAACCATTTTGCATTTCATTTCTAATCAAGGAAACACACTCGTATGAGTCTACATGATCTCATAGGCATTGCATTATTGGGCTGCGATATGCCCAAAACCATATAACCCAGCCTCATATTCATATACTTCCCCAATTGGGATCCCAAAATCAACAAACCTAAAAGAAAATCTTTGTAGAGATCTAAGATAGAGTGTTTGGACATACGTAGTATCTAGAAATAGAGAATAACGGAGACGTGTGACTACATTTTGGTCTGAAGTCCTGGGAATCCCCGCGGCGCCAATATTACTGAAGCTACCTTTAGAATAATTGGCCCCACGCCAAAGTGCTCGTCTCGTTCTGTAGGTTTGGGGATTTTCTTTCTTTATCAGTTAGTTTTGGCTTTTTTGTCTTTTTTTCTATCGAATGTTCGGGTTTGGCTTATTGTTTATTATGCTGTCTTCTATTCTTTTCTTGTGTTTTCAGACCCAAGGCCGAACATGTCGTCTGGCGCACAGCCACCCGCAGCCATTATTCGCTTATTGAGTGGAGGAAGGCCAGACGATTTTTCAAGGGAAATAATGAAAAATCTTACTTTTTTCAAAAAAAGAAGACACAAAAGATTACATTACACTTATCAGCCCTAGTCCATGGAAAGCATTTATGGGGACTTTTCTTTCCCTGCCATATAATTGAAAAGGTCAACTTTCTGATTCCTACCAAAACCCCTGCAAACGCGCTGTCGTGACCTGAACGTTTTGGGAAGCGGTTCCGCCCGATTAAGCTCCAAGGCACTGTGGGCCCATTCTCGCGTCGTCTAAGAATCAAGGCCTCGTTATTAAGTATGACGGTCGGCTAATGACCATGAAAATGATAATACTTTTTATTTTTTGAGAAGAGGTTTTCTTCTGTGGATGCTCTAGCAATATACTTTTTTTTTGTCAGTTGATCCATAGAAATTTTCTGACTTGTACAGTGATCTTGTTCATGTCTGTTTTGGGGCCACCGGCCACTCTGGATATGCATCTCACCAGTAGAGGTATACCTACTATCAATGGAGAAACATTTTGACACCAAAAAAAAGGTATGATAAAAACCATGTTGAGAACCTTAGGTATATATAATCAACAAAAAAAAAAAAAACTTCAATCTTGAGGTCTGTTATAAATTTCATCAATCACAGAGCGCGACCGTGTTTCTAATTGGTGTTGCGAGGAATGATTTTTGGAGGGATCGCGAGGAATGATTTTGGAGGATCGCGAGTAACTGATTTGTACTCCAGAAATACTCAAAAGCTTATGTGCGGATAGTACTAAAACTCTTGTGAATTGATTCCACATTACTCATGATATATTCTCTGTTAGGAAATATATGACTGATAGTAAGGTGTAGAAGAGGTTGGGACCGACCGGCTCGGGACGGATAGAGCCCACCTTTCATATTCAATAAGCTTGAGTGTATAGTTCATTCCAGGACTTCTATTAGATAATAAGCCTCATAATTATAATTCCAAATTGCCACTGCCTCACAATTATTGATTAGTGGTTTCACTCCGAGCATTTCCTTCGTTCATGTCAAGTGCACATTATGCCACATCCCGCGATGTCAAAGATGATCCGCAAGACTTAAAGCTTTTCTCATTATAAAAATGTAGTTAAAAAGTAATATTCCCTATTTGTAAGTTTTTTCTGAGAGAACCACAATTTTCTTATTCGCGACAAACTGTGTTAAAAGCAGTTAAACTGGGTGTCTGTTTCGGTAGTGGCTCACGTTAACCCCCTATTATTATCAAGCACTGACTCTGTATTTGTAAGGGACCCCATATTTGCCTCAACCCATTAAGGGCTGTCTCTTTAGGATATCTACTGTTTTGAATTACTTTAACCAGGTCTCTTTTAGGTTTATGTAGTTTAGCCGCTACCGCCACCATCAACTATTGCCTCCTAGTCACCTCAACTTCCCATGGTTTGAAGCACGATCTGTTTCATTGCTGGCCATGGTATGACCACTGTCCTAATATAGGCATTATGTAAACCATTACCACGTTCCATGGTTTGTGGCATTGACACTTACAATAACCCGTGACTTTGCCGCTAAGCAAATTCCATACCGCGATAGCTGTAGACTCTTCTAGACTTATTTGAGGAAAACGTCTATAGCCCTCCTCCCACCCATTGTTTTGTTCGTGGAAAAGAGATTACATTGGATTGAAATCATTTATTGCATTCCAGAGACGTATCACGCCCCTTATAGTATACTTGATTTTGGTCACCCTAAATGATTTTGTGATCTGCTTCATTTAATAGTTCAAATTTTGCAACCTCATGCTACTTCCACGGGTTCATTTAAGTATGTAACCCTTAAAATTCTAAGAATCTCCTTTCGGTCAAAAATTCCCAAAGTGAGAGAAGCCTCGACCTCAGTGCCGCGATCCCTGGGTTCAATACCCCCCTTAGATACACACACTAACTATAGTAAACATAAGAATTTAATGGGCATCTATGCTCAACCCATTACTCGGTCATTAAATACTGTATTGCTAGGATCCAGCGTATCGAACTAGGTGTAGTCACATGCTTATTCCCCACAAACAAGGGGGTTCGTCCGTAAAAATCACTCCCCATTTTAATGACGCTGGTAACCGCTATTTCTTCCTTAAAAAAAAAAAAAAAAAAAAAAAAAAAAACTGACTCAACAAATTTCACTTAACAGAAAATTTCAAAAATTTCAATTAATTACCGTAATATTCAGTTGATCTCAATATGCAGTATGTCGCGTTCAAATCTTCACGTTTTTCTCTGAGTGGTTTATCGTAACACCAGTATATCCCCAGCAACAATGTCTGTTTTCGAAAACACGCACTTTCTCGTGATTGAAGAAAGCCATGTGACAATTCCCGAAAGCTCCCAATCCGGAAATTTCGATGGACTTGCTCAAGAAAAAATCGAGCGGCTCATTGTGAAGAACGGCGGAGTATTCACCAGGCGTATGGCCTCCGACTCCGAGGGATCTATAGAATCGCTCAAAATCAACCATATTATTCTGAGAACAACCCTTTTCGCGGAATATGCTACAGCTATGGACCTCATGGTCCCTGTGACTACGCCAATGTGGCTTGTGGACTCCGTGGCTCAAAATAGCAAGAAAAACTTCCGTCTCTATAGCCCACAGCCGCTGCCTTTTATGGATAAAGTGGTGTTGTGCATTGCGGACAATTTGGCACAGGAAGATAAGGAGCTTATGTATGCGGGAGTACGTGCATTTGGTGGACAGTATCTTGATGCTCTCTCGCTGTATACTACGCATTTGGTAGCCGCCGATCTCACCAATAATAAGTCCGTGGTGGCTGCAAATATTAGGCGAAACGGCGGTGTTGAAATCCGCATTGTGCTCCCACACTGGGTAGATGCGTGCATGCGGCAGCAGTGTCGTGTGGACGAAACGCCTTATCTTCTCACAAACCCGAAAGTCTTGCTGCTGGGGAAACCCGATTTGCCTGGCTCTTCTACGGTGGCTTCTACTTCGTCTTCGTCTTCCACAGCTTCCAATTCCTCCTCTGCTACTTCCCTACCGCTAGTTGATGAAGACCATAGCCGCCGGAATCAGTATCCTGTCCCGGCGGTACTTTCTGGAAAACGTGTCTTCTTGGCCCCTGACTACCATCTCAGTGAACACCTAAAGAAATCCATCTACGCGCTCATCCAGAGCTGTGGCGGGTCCGTTGACCCTGAAATTGTACCAGGCAAAACATCCGTTTATGTAGGAAAGTATCGCCTGGGACCGCTCTTCAGGGCGTGTTTTTCCAATCCGCATGTTGATGTGGCCAGTCTCCAGTGGCTCTACCATATTGTAGTAACCGGCCGGTACGTGGCACCGCTCTCTTCAAACTTGTTACATTTCCCTGTACCTGAAGACGCGATTCCTGAGTTCAAAAACTTGCGTATCAGTATTAGTGGCATTAACGGCGATGCCAGGCATTACTTGACCGTCCTTATCACTGCTATGGGAGCTACCTTCACAAAAACTTTGGATTGCAATAACGATTTCCTCATATGTGCACAGAAGTCTGGTGACAAGTATAATGCTGCCAAGACCCGCTGGCCCGACGTGAAGATCGTGAACCACCTTTGGATCGAGGATTCTTTTGCTGCGTGGCTGTTCTTGGACCCGAAGGATCTTCGCTATACTTCCATGAACTCTCTGACTCAGATCCTCGGGAAAGTCCGGCTCTCGAAAGAGACTATCTCCCATAAGTTACTTGCAGATGTCGACGAGGGTCTGGATGTGGGGGATAGTGTCTATGACGGTGATAGCGTGCATGAGAATGATGAAGATATCGTTGTCGACGACATTCGTGTGACTGACAAAGACCCTGTTACTGGTAGAGAGTTCTCCGGTGATAAAAATGTACTGACTGGCCGAGATGTTGCGAGATTCCCAAGCGGAGTATCTTCTGATTCACAATCTGCGATTGTTACCCCCGCGCAAAATACGCAAAGAGAAAGCCAGACGGTTGACGTGACCTCTCTAAACTCTCAAGACCTGGTCATTGTAAACTCAGTGGCGCTCTCGTCTCCAGCACCGGGTTCAGCGCGTGCGGGTCGGTCCGCGAAAGCAAAAGCATCATTGAAGTTACACTCGGACATGGAGGACCTCAACCAATATACCTCGATGTCGAAATCTTCACGTAAAATGAAAACGTACATGGAGCAGCTCGAAAAGAATGCCACCCCTACAAAGAAAAAGAAGGAGGTTGTTGAAGTCGACGAACCTGAACTTGGGGAGCCACAACCAAAAAAAGTCAAAGTGGAAAAGAAAATTCATTTGGTCGCCATCATGACTGGCTGTGAACAAATTTTAACCCTCACAAAAGCCGACATGACCAAACTTCTGAAAATTGGCATCCTGATTGTGAATGACTACAGTACTAAGAAAATCATTGACACAATTATCGCTCCAAGAGTACTACGCACTGAAAAATTCTTGAAGAGTTTAAGCAAGGCGAAGAGAATTGTTCACCCGAGCTTCTTGAGCGATATCCTTACCCGACACTCGGTCACGAGCCTCACTTGGTCAGAGCTAACCAAAGAATTCAATATAGAAAACTATTCTTTGGACAAAGTTGTCCCCATAAAACAAATCAACGACGACCTTGGTTTTTCGGGTAAAGAGAGCGGTTTGCAGACGTTACTCTCGCCAGATTTAAAACCAGTATTTGAGGGTTATGTCCTTAATTTGTCTCTGAACTTGAACGGAGGTGCCGATCTTATCAGCAGCATTCTTCGCGAACATGGTCTTGCAGAATCGAAAACGGTCAAGCTTTCAGCTGGTACGCGTAAGTCCGGGTTGTTGAGCATGGAAGATGGCACGACGATATTGGTGGCACATAAAAGCAAGGATAAAAAGTTTGCGTCGAAACTTGATGGTGTTACAGTAGTTGAGTGGGAATGGTGTGTTAGAAGCATATTTCATAAGGAGGCACAGAACTACGAGGATTATTTAGTTTAAAATAGTTGAAGGGATTTCCCTGAGTAATCATATATCTCAGTGTGATGGGTTCATCTTACCACCTTTTTCAAGATAGCATAGAGTAAAGCCAAGCATAAAATACACTTTTTTGGGGGGACGCACATCTTACACTTTCAAATTCACTAAATATCTATCAAACTTGGTTCCTCTTTCGAATTGCCGAATCCATATCCGGTATGCGCGGCATCTATTCGAGGGTTTGGGGCCGATGTGTTATGGTGGTTGTTGGCTGTGCTACCAATGCCTGTGTTTAAGAAAGGATTTCCCGTAGCATTGGAACTCAATCTGTGGTCGGTAATAGCATTATTGTAGCCTGTGCCACTGGAGTTGATAAAAGTGCCTGTTTTAGTGTGTTGGTGTGGGATTCTAGTAGCACCAGTGTTTCCAAAAGTATCCAAGCCCGTGCCTGAAGCCAAGAGATTATTGAGCTCGTGTGTGTCATTAAATCTAGAGGTCTGCTGTTGCTGCTGTTGTTGTTGTTGTTGTTGGGGTGGAGCCTGGCTTGGCGCTGCGACCTCTGCATGGGGAGCAGAT
Source organism: Metschnikowia sp. JCM 33374 (assembly GCA_005406065.1). Classification (NCBI taxonomy): domain Eukaryota; kingdom Fungi; phylum Ascomycota; class Pichiomycetes; order Serinales; family Metschnikowiaceae; genus Metschnikowia; species Metschnikowia sp. JCM 33374. Next base: position 57,467 of record BIMT01000007.1, on the reverse strand, counting down.
GGTTGGGTGAAGAAATGACCCGCGCTTTGTTGTTGAGGTTTTTGGTATTGCTCCTGCTGGCGGCCAGCGTCACTCTGCAAGGCAAATGGATTGTTCGAGCCGGTTTTGAGAGGGGTCAATTGTTCTGCTTGGCTGGGGTTAGGGTTTGCATTGAACCCCGTATACTGGGGAATTTGTGGTTGTGCTTGTACGGCCTGTGGCTGCCCAAATTGACCGTAGTTCAAGTTCTGGTAGTAACCACCAGCTGTAGGCTGGACAGGGTTACCAAACATGTCGTACTGTTGGAAAAAGGTTTGTTGGGGTTGGAAAAACTGCGTGGGTTGTGCGTATTGGACTTGCTGATAGTACTGTGGTTGCTGGGCGAAGGCCGCAGAGTCATCCAAGTCCAATAAGTTGTTGTTTTGTTGGCTTTTGAGCCTACGCATCTCCTCTTCTTCAAGAGAAAGCTTGAGTGCCGCTTGCAAGTCGGCATCGTCGGCATCTCCATTGGTCGGTGGTCTACTACGCTCATTTTGTGCGGTCTCGCGCGAAAGTTCCAAGGCCCGCTGCAAATCCGCATCATAGGGGTCAGAGTTGCGTGGTTCACGAGACCGTGGCCGCTCTGGGCGTTCTGTACGACTGCGTTTTGCCAACTGGCGCTCAGTAGCAAGCCGTTCATCATCACGCAATAAAGAAACCAACTCCTTTGCCTTGACACGAATGAGCGCACCTTGATCCGTGCTGGCTTCATCGAAATGAACAAATTCCCGGAGAGTTTTGATGATGTAGAGATTATCTTTAGACCAGAGCACGCACTTCTCGGAGCCAAACCTCACTAAGTAGTCAAGCACTGTCAAGGACTTCGCCACATGCCGCCAATTCCGGCCCTTATCATTCAAACGACGATCGATCATATCCATGATCTCCAAGAATTCCGTCTGTGTGTTATAGGTGGCAGCAGCAATCATCTCCATATCGTAGGTTGTAGGGCCCAGAGGGTCGTTGGACGTAGCATTACGCACCAAGACCTGGGTGGACGAGTACCCATTGGCAACATTTTTGATCGAACGGACGATCTTCGACATAATTTTTGTGTATGTGTGTTTTTTTTTGACGTGGTGATGGAGGGAGATAATAGTGAGGTTTCGTGGACGGAGTCCTATTGGAGAACACACCTCTATCTGATAGGGGAAACTTGCGGTCACTTGCGAGGCGAGCGAGTGGGCAGTGTAAACGAGCGCGCATAAGTGAATGCATCCGTACCTCCGAGACCAAAGAGGGGGGATTTTGCTGTGGCTGAATACTGAAGTTGGCGTGATTTTTTCGGTCTTTGGCGGCCGCCATATGGCCCAATAAAACTTTAATGCATAACCCAGGAAGTTAAATTTTCTCGGAAAAAATTCTTGCTTTGATTAATTCCTTTTTTTTCTCTTATTTTTCGTCTTTTCTTCTTATTCCACGCAGAACATCATCGGGCGGCGAAAAACCCCCATGAGGATATATTTTTAACTCCGCTTTTGTCAAAGCCCTTTTGGATTGAAGAGTGATCTCACAACGATAAGATATTGTGTTTTAGAAAGATTAAAACCTTGATTAATTAAAGAAAAATGACCACATTTTTATTTGATGTTTTGGTGTGTGCGAGGAAAAAAATGTTACAATTCCCAAAGAATCATATAGTCCTGACGTGGAAGCACGGATTACACTGAGTGAAAGGAGTCAGAATGTTTTGACAAATTGTTTTAGAATTTTGAGAGGACTCAATTTGGGTTTTTGCAGCAAGTAGTTTCTTTTCGAATTGAACAACGCTTCAATGATTCAATTCTGGGGAATGCTCAAATGCATGCACTTCTTTTTGTTTTAATATTTCACGGCAGTTCACCTTGATTCTAAGTTTGAAAACATTTCTGTTTTTATACACTTGACGTTTTTGAAAAGGCGGGAGCAAAGGGTATTTTTCGTTCTTATCAGCTGTAATACTTTTGATGCTACATTGCTTATCTAATGGTTGATCGCGGTTGTATTCTTAAATCTACCTTATCTTGTTTTCATAACTTTACTTTACATCCCTTCATGTATTACCTTGTTGAAACTAAAGCGAGGGCACTGCACTTTTTTTTTTTGATATAGGTGGTTTAGAGCTAAGGATTGCTAAAGATCATTCATATTTACAAAAAATACCCCCTTTCAATCAAGAAAAACCCCTTCAATGAACGAATTACAAGCATAATCTTGATATTCTCGTTCGTTAGAACAAGGGGTCACCACGTAACTTATTATATTCATCATTCTTTGCGATTTGCTTCTTGGTTCTACATGATTTTTCTCTGGTATATATTTTCTTATGCCTCTAAGCTTTACAGAGTCAACTTGGAGTAGTATTATGGCCGATATTGTTTTCGGTGCATTATGTTGATATTCCATCATTATAGGACTATATCAATGCATGCAAACCAATGTTCTTTCTGTACAATTGAAGAGAGAACCAGATCACACAAAAAGAAAGTATAGATCATTGTTCAAGATGTCGTATGCGGACGTGGATGCAAAAAGAAAACACGAGCTCTAGCTTTAAAGCAGGTTTTCTCAATAAGGCAAGTCCTCTCGTAGTCCTCTCTGAATCTCGATGCACTAAGATGAGCTATTTAGCAAAAAAAAAAAAAAAAAAAAAAGGAGGAATTCACAATAAATCACTGCAACCTAGCTTTCACATATTAAGATTGTTGCTAGGAGTTTAAATTTACACAAAGATTCAGTATAAATCAATTCCATTTAAAATTTCTTCTTTTTTGAATTTTGTGTGGTGTCTTTCTATTTTGTTTAGATAAATGGGGCTGGATAATTTTTAGTTTCTCAAAAAACAAGAGAGAAATCAGAAAAGCAAAAAAATCGAAGTTATATTGTAACCAAAAATGTTGAAATAAAACAGTACCGAATAAATAGCTTCATCGAAAGTTCAATTGAAACACCTTTAAAAATTCATCGTCACGCATTTTCTAACCAATTAACCTTGAAATCAAAATCTACATGGTTTTGTTCCCCTCTTTTCATACTCATCCATTCTCGTGGCGTTTTTTTTTTCGAGACTAGACACTTCTGGATATATCCTGCATATACATGCAACGGTAATTTACCAACCAGGTCAACATTAGTCAGCCCCTTTAAGCCCTATCAACTTCAAAAGATCTAAAAACCCAAATTCACAAACTCAAATCACACAAGAAAACCCCTAGTGTTTTTTAAAGCAAAGAAAACCCTTGTTTCTTCGAGATTGTCTCGCTTCAAGAAAATTCAACTCATGCCACCAGCATTGGACAGGCGTGCGCGTACCACGTTTTTTCTCACGAAGTATCATATCAACTTTTCCGTAAACACAACAATACATCTTCACCTTCCTTTCATCTTAACCAACACCTTCCTCTGGTACACGACAGGAGAAAGTCCCTTGACATTAAAAAAGACAAGAAAAGAAAAGATCCAACAAATAAATAAACAAAAAAAGACAGTGTTCCCTGTTTTTTCACGCCACTTGTTTATTGTTTTTTTTTGTGCTGCGAGCTGTCATTAGTCTTCCAGTGTTTCCTTCCCCTTTCCACCACCCCATAAAAAATTTCCACCATTTCCGAACCATACAGTATGATGCCGCTGCTCTATGAGGGCGATGTGAGACGGTGCCGGCGGTGCAAACGTAGGAGAATGGACGACGAGCCGCCTGAAGTCCAGCAGTATAAGACATGCGCCAAATGTAGAATCATCGAGCGCACCAAAAAGAAGTCACGCAAGCCTTTGGCCGAGGAAACCATGAGGTACGGAATGCGCCAGTTCCAGGAACAGAGCCAGAACCTGAACTTCATTCACGACGACATTTTTGCCAACGAGCAGCTCATGGCAGATATGCAGACTGCGGCGGCTCACGATGCTGCACTTATGAACCTGCTGAAACCCCAACTGCAGCAGCAACAGCCGTACGGTTCGCAGCAGTATTCCATGTATAAGCAGACCTCAGCTCCGCAATATACGTCTGCTCTCCCTATGGGGGCTCCCACAGCTGCCCCCGACGCCTCTAGCTACAGCTACCTCTATGCGAACACGTCCCCGTACGCAGGTGCCGCAGGTACTCCTGGTGTTGGAAGTGTTGGTGCCGGTGTTGGGGGTGCAGCCGCAACTAGACCGCCACTGGCCCCGTCTGCTAACCTGCCCGTGTTCCAGTCGCCGCCGTTGACACAGCAGACACCACAAAACGTGGTTGCTACCCAACCCGTGACCTCTGCTGCGCTGTACAATAACCCCACGTCTTCAGCTACCGCTGCAGCAATTGCCGCGGCCGCTATAAAAAGAACGGATGCCCTGATAGGATCCTCACAGACGTTGAACCGTCTGCAGAACCACTATCGCCAGTACCAACAGAAACAGCAAGGTGGCGACCGTGCCCGTCTTTCTGCCGCTACCAACTGTGAGCTATGCGGCTCTAAGTTGGATGCAGATGACTCCATGAGTGCCATGTACCGCTTGTGCAGAAGCTGTTACTCGGATCCTTACGCACGGCCAAATGTCTACAGCGATTTTAACGATTTCTTATTGGCTGTGGTGCGTGATAGGGATGTCGAGTCCGTGACATACATCTCGGAGCTTGCGTCTTATTTGGTCGAGTCGCTCAGCAGCAACCGTGCTATCAACTCGGAGGAGCAGTTCCGTAAGATCATGATGGAGTCTTTCAGCCTGATTTACGTTGATCCGTTGATTGGCCTGTTGACTCCCTTAGCGTTCAACAGCTCCTCGAATAATGTGAATGAAGTGAACCATACTGCGCCAATTATCTCTAAAATCAGCCAGCAATATCACTACACATTAACCCCGCCGTTGAGAATCAACTACATCGCTGAATCCGAAACGGGTATCACTACAATAGACATGACGTTTATCACAGAGACGAACTTGATTATTATGAAAAAAACCACGAAAAAGGCCACTCAGGTCTACGAGACGCTTTTTTTGAAGTCTCTTGACGAGAAGATGAGGGCCAAGGGATTCACATTTGATGAGGAGCCATCTAAATTATATGAGCATCTCGATATTCCTCTTCAGAAGGATCAATTTGTGAAGGATTTCAAGAGTTTACAGAAACAGATCGCCGACATAAGGGCAACAGAGATCGAAATCTCCCAAGAGGACGTCTCTGTCATTGAGCCTTCGTTCGAACAAAATGGCACAGAAAGTGAACATAAGCCTGAAGTGAGCCTAGAGCCACAGGAAAAACAAACCCCAGCGGAAGTAGGGGACGAGGCGCTGGAACTGGAGCCACAGCAATCGCTTGAAAAAGCCCCAGAGAGTGCTTCCAGTGTAAATGATGGCCAGGAGGACGAAAGTGTTCAAAATGCACTTAAAGATACACACGAACCAGGAGAATTAGACCCAGCATTTGCTTCATAGTGCCTCAAGGGGCGTGAAATCAACCCAGCGCGTTCTTTACAATGCGTTTGTGGCTAAAATAAACATAGTTGATCCTCCTTTGGTTTGCTTTGCAGGGCCTATGTGACTTGCGCTTATGGTAACATAAACAGGGTCTCCTTTTACCAGGATTTCTCCATATTTTACCTTGCTGGAAAAAGATTTAGGTGAAGTTGAAGAAAATGGATGAAGACCCGGGTCAGGTCCCCAATCTGATGTGTTTTTCTTCGAGGGCAGTGCAGAGCATTCCTTCTGGTGGGAATGTTGATGAGAATGTAATTGATGAAAATATAACAGAAAAATACAGTAATCTACCTTAAAAATTCACGAGCATAATAATTTCTGACGGGATTTCTTTTTACCGAAAATGTAGCTAGAATAAAGATGAAGCAAAACAAAACAAAATAAAGAAATAGCAAAAGGATAATATTGTAGCAAAACGCTGAAGAAGGTTCATGAAATGGCACTGGTTTTTATTCCAACTTAATTAGCTGAAGTTGCATCAAAGAGAAAGTTTCCAAAAGCCTAGAATTCTGCTTTGGTTCGAAGAAGTTTAAAAGCCTGGAAAACTGCTTTCATTTATAACGCCTTGAGCGATATTCTTACAAAGAAGGAACCTGTAAGCAAACATACAAAATAGTTTATTTTAAAGGCAGGATCTTATTATGTTCAACTCAAGTTTCGCTCGTGTTTCTTTATGGCATACCGCAGGTGTTAATGTTTGGCTCACATAGAATACAAACATATCTGATTATGTTTGACTCTTCGATATTGCTTCACCACCAATGGAAATTTTTCAAGAGTGCTAGGGGGTGTTTTGTAAAGACGCATATAAAGAGACCACAAGATTCTGATGTGATTGAGCGATATTAAATGTTGGGCAAAGTTTTAGAGTTATAGCAGCTTCCCCATATCATTATTACCCAAGGAAACTCCATCACAAATATTCGGAATAGAGGACGAAATAAGTGTATGTAGTCCAAGGGTTTTGGTCGTGCCCTGCGGCTTTCCTTAAGTTAAATTGGCTATCGTGTATTTTACGAATCAATCGACGCGAGCATGCGATCCGTGCGACCCGATTTCGTCCTCGATCCTGAAAATACGGCCCCCTGCGGTTTCACCGATCGGATCTCCTAAAATAATTCAGCGAGCATAGAAACACCCACACACCACCCACATCTGGTTTTTCGTGATTTAATAGCAGGGAAGGCCAGCAGCAAAAAAAAATTGAAAAACAAAAAAAGAGGGTAGAAGAAACCACCAGAAAACTCAAAACAACCAGTTTTCCATATCGCAAGCGATATACCAAAGAACAAAGAATGAGGTTTCTCCAAACTCTTGTGGGCATATGCTCGCTTTCGCTTATCAATGCAATCAGTCTAGATACTAATAATGTTACCAGCATCAAGCATGCGGGAGCCCTTATTGCAGACGGACTTCTCGACTACTACACGGGTGGCCGTCCCGGAGGAACTATCGGAATGTTCTCGTGGCCATACTACTGGTGGCATGCTGGAGGTGCATGGGGTTCCATGGTCGACTATTGTTTCTACATGGAAAACAACACTTATGTGGACGTGGTAAAGACGGCTCTCACATACCAGGTAGGTGACAACTATAATTATATTCCTTTAAACCAATCGACCACTGAAGGAAATGATGATCAAGTGTTTTGGGGTCTTGCCGTGATGGCAGCCGCAGAGAGAAACTTCCTGAACCCATCTGACCCAAAATTAGCATGGCTTTCTTTGGCACAGGCTGTCTTCAACACCATGGCTGCACGTTGGGACTATAAGGACTGTTCAGGTGGTCTCCGGTGGCAAATTTTCCAGTGGAACTCCGGTTACGATTATAAGAACTCTGTGTCGAATGGAGGACTTTTCCATTTGGCCGCACGTTTGGCTCGGTACACAAGCAACGATTCTTATGTGGTATGGGCAGAACGTGTTTTCGACTGGATGTACGGTGTAGGCTTGTTGACTGAAGGTGACTGGTGGTTTGTCTATGATGGTGTAAACATCGCCAACAATTGTTCTAATGTGACCAAATTGCAGTGGACTTACAACCAGGGACTCATGTTGGCAGGATGCGCGTACTTGTACAACTACACCTTGGAGGAGAAATGGTATAACCGTACCAAACAGCTCTTGCATGCAGCGCAGGTGTTTTTCTATAACAAGTCCTCCGATGCTCAAATCATGTATGAGGCCGCATGCCAACTGCCTACATCCAACAAGTTCACATGTAACAATGACCAGCGCTCGTTCAAGGCATACTTTTCGCGTTTCTTGGGCTTGACATCTATACTTGTTCCTGACACTTACCCGACAATTCGTGCATACCTCCAGGATTCTGCCAATGCGGCTGCATGGTCTTCTTGTACGGGTGGTTCGGATCACCACACATGTGGACTTTCATGGACCAATAGTACCTGGGACGGTGTCTATGGACTTGGTGAGCAGATGTCTGCATTGGAAGTGATTCAGAACTTGCGTGTGGCCGACTTTCCAGGGCCCTTGACCGCTCATACAGGTGGTACGTCCATTGGTAACCCTGCGGCCGGTTTTGGACTGGAGAATACCATTGCTTCGCCTCTTAAATTGTCTTCAAAGGATCGTGCTGGTGCCAGTTTGATCACCGCGATCGTGGGCGTGGCGCTTATCGGTACAGCAGCGTGGTTGGTGATATAAGTTTGGAAGAGACTAGCGTGGCGGACTCAGGGTCGTCGAATTCCCTAGAATAGAAACAAATTGATTATGTACTGGTAGTACGTACATCACCAGTACTGTTCTCAATATATTCACGAAAAGAAAGGTAAATTTTGCTAATGAATATCTCTCGCAGAAGGGGGCCGTGTGATTGATTTCCATTTAATATTGTTCTTTCCAAATATGTTAAAACAAAAGAAAGCACCGTTTCAAATAAATGTTACCAGAAATGTACTATGTTTCCATTGACACGAGTACTGCAATCAAACAAAGAAATTGGGCGTATCCATTGTCATAAAGGCAGCATTGGTGTAGTAATACTTGTCGCACTTTGTTATCCTCTTTAATAGTGTCTCCATTTTGTTTCATCCATGTAATGCTCAAGAGGTTTTCCGGACGTTCAACACTACCGCCCATTGTCATATAAATTATGAAATTTTTGTGTGTTTGAAATCAACCCGGTCAAACTTGATTCACCGAAAAAAACAATACGTATGAGCATCCTTTGGCGCCGCGAAGCCTCAAATTTCATAGTTCGGGCGGTATTTCATAACTCACCAAGGTAAAGAGCGGGAAACAACTAAACCGATTCTTCTAGAGTTCCCTTTTTTTTCAAATCTTCTTGCGGTTAAGAATTGGTCAAATCCCTCAACCAAGATCTTTGTCCATTCAAAAGAAAATTAATTTTTAATGGAGTCACTTCTTTCCGTTCACTGCACCCATGTTTGGAAAGTGCAATACATGAAATGAGGAGGAGAAAACAATGGTATTGATGAAACACAGAGGTATTCAACAAATTCAATGAAGGAAAAAAAAATGAAATTGTCCACTTTTTATGCTCAGTATGTACCGTGTAAACCAATTTTTCGTGCCGTCCCTTTCGTATCCACCAAAAACACGCGACTTAGAAGAATGGTTAAATTAGGCAATATTAGTAGAAATGAGAGGTTCCTAACGGCTTGGCATCATTTTGAAGTTCATTTGAATTCGCGTTCTTAGTTGCCCGCTTCAGTGACTGTGTCATGATATATTATTGCTTGTAGAACCTATCATTTAAATTGAATATTGTAGTAGTTCTACAGTTCCAAATAGACGGGTAGTGATCTTAAAACTTTCAGAGTGTAGATAATCACTATTTTTCTTCTTTCATAAATTACAAGACACTTCATCAAATTTGTATAAATTGTGAACACATAAGAAATATCAGTGATCAGATGCTTCCCTTTCGCAAGTAGAGGATTTTTAGAATAATATGGCTGTGGAAATTTAGTTCATTGTTAGCATCAGACTTGTTATTTTTATCCTCCTCATTTATAGTTTTCCATCTGGCTAATCAGGAATCCTCAAGAATTTTAACTAAAATCTCAAAAAAGGGAGAAACATAAAAAAAAAAAACGAAAGTATGTGCTATAGAGTATTATCCAAGAAAGTTTTGCAAGCTTTCTTAAATTTGTTATTTAAGGGGCTGCACGGAATGAGACTTGGTAGATTCTCATTCAAACTCAGTCTAAAAGAAAAGACCTTTACACGCGTATCTCAGTACTATCAAAAACAAAAGTATTTAAAGAAATCGATCTTTAGATTCAAACAGAAAGTAGTAAATGGAATCATGTTCCAATTTCAAGGTGTACTGGTAAAACGTGCAGTGTAATTAATAGAATTGTTAGTGCGACATAGAGTGTGAGTGTAAGAGTCAATTATTCGTCCCATACAGCTTCATAAAACCCCAACTGGAAATTTAGTTAGATATTTTCTAAAATTTATTTTGGACTCAAAGAATACTGAAAAAAGTATCATTTCCTATCAACCAATGGGTATTTTGTATGAGAAGTACCTGGAGACACAACCACTAGATATGAAGTCAACCACTGATCCCATGTGAAGATAGTATTGGTAATTGTACAAACTATTCCGGGGCTTCAGGGATAAAATGCAACATGGCCCAGCTCTTTTGGGTTGGTCGATCACACGAGAAGGCCTATCCCGTTAAGCTTCTCGCACGGTAAATGGTCTCCATGCTAGGGCCAAAGCTCCCTACCCGTAAAAGACTGCACATAAACCACACACCCCAACGAAACTCCGCTCCTCTCCGTTGCCTAGTCATGTGCTCACACGCTCATATACTGATGGTGATTTCTATCCCTTGATAACAGACCACACGTGCACCCCTGGAAAGCAAGAAAAAAACTGCCACCGAAATCACCAAAACTACAGCAATTAAATCAAATCCAAGCCATTTACTAGAAAACGCCCTTGCAGAAACAATGAATTCCGAAGAGCCTTTTACTTCGGTGAATTGGGATAGAGACGAGCCTGCTGGGTCTACTGACGTCTCTAACACCACGGAAACAGCCAAAAATCGCGTGAAAAACAACGGAATTGATGGCACATACCAACCGAACGTCCATAACCTGCCAATAAAGGAAGAACAACGCAGTGCTTTGGGATCGCCGCGGGTTTCGGCGGCATTTCCACTAGATTCGTCGAGTATGCACCTGAAGACTGTGCCGACAGATGGCGACTTCTATGTTCCTGAATTCAACACTGGAGACTTTGTTAATACCGAGGATGACTCTGAAAGGAAAAGCACCGAAAGTGGAGTAGTCAGTGGCGAATTGCCGGCGGTCAATGCATGGGGTCTGGATGAGAAAACGGGTGCTCAATCGATAGACACGAATGAGGAGGCAAATGAAAAGATCCATCACCCAGCCGATCCTTCGGTGGGCTCCCCCAAAAAAGCCGCAACATCGCCTTCGCTTGCGGCGGAATCCCACACAGACAGCCCAGTGTCCCATGTGAAGCCCGATATTGCACATATTATAAAGGGGAAACCACATGACATGTATGGCTCGGAACCTTTGGATGATTCAGCGGACCAACTGCAAGTTAGGGTTGAACATAAAGCAGACCATCAAAAAGACCTGGTGGGTTTGGATGGCCACATAACAGACCAAACGCCAGACCACCCAGAAAGCGAGAACAAACAGGTAATCGAAAACGACAACGATCCCCAGCCGTTTAACCAGGTGCGTCTTACAGAAGACGTAGCCACACCAGAAATCAGCGACCAGCAAAAAATGGAGGCCGATTTTTCCACCTATACTATTGATCTGCATGTGAGTAACCCAATCAGTGACCGTGATGGTAACTCAAAACCATTTATCTCATATCTCGTGACCACGTCAACAAATCACCCCGAAGTATTGCGGTTACTGGCTGCAGGCAATGGACCGGCATCTTCTTCAGCGGCTTCTGCTGTTTCGGCTTCTGATGGTACCATGGTGAAGGTCCGTAGACGTTATGGCGACTTCCGTTTCTTGCACGACTGCTTGATCAGCGATTTCCCTCAGTTGCTTGTGCCTCCACTTCCAGCTAAACTGAACTTCAAGTACCTCACAGGCGATACATTTAGCACTGCATTTGTGCACAAGCGGTTGCACTCATTGGATCGTTTCATCACTTTTATCTGCCAGCACAAGTTACTTTCGCAACTGTCAGTGTTCCATTACTTCATCAGCGACTCTTCTGAGTGGGCGTCGTTCACGAAAAACCTCAAGATTCTCAAGGGCGAAGATGGCGATGGCCTGATTGTCGGAAAAGTTGTCAACGAAGACCTTCTCACAGAGACCATCATGAACTTTTTTACGCCCTCCAAGCATAAGAAAGAGACGAACAAGGATATCCTCGAGATCAGCGATAAGCTCAAGAAGTTGTATGAAAATCTCGTCAAGTTAGAACGTATTTTTTCCAAACTCAACAAGAAGAATCTCGACTTGAAAAATGACTACGAGCTGTTCCTGAATCAAATTAACAAGTTGGCGTCTTTGCACGAGAGCACAAGTCAGCTTGAGAATGGAGCTCCACAAGAAGCTAATGCGTCCTTTGCCTCGAGTATTGACACCACACAAATAAGTGCTACAAGCAACTTCAAGATATTCTCCGAGTCGCTTCTTTTTTTCCTGGAGAACTGGGCCGGCTTGGGCCGCTATATCGATGAGTCATTCTTGGTGTCCTTAAAAGACTGCGCCAAGTACATTGCTAGGTTGTCAAGCTTGATTGAACTTCACCACAACAAGAAAATAGACCTTCAGGTTTTGGAGGAATATTTATCCAAAGCCAAGGGTGACTTGGCGAATATTGGGGGACCAATTGGCTACAGTGAGAACTCACATAGAGCTCCACCGCCAAACCCTACACTTATTGGACAAAATAGCGGTAGCATCGTGACTAACACCACGCAGTTGATCAAGGATACCTTATCTACATCAGCGACTCCTCATATTGGCTCTTCGCAATCCGAGAATAAGAAAATCCGCTTACAGCAGAAAATACATCATCTTGAAAGTGAGATTGCGGCGCAGACGCAGTTGGTGAACAGTTTGACCAGCCGTATCATAAACGAAGAATATCCCAACTGGGACCGTTTCAACAAGACTCAAATGAAGAATTCGATGTCTGATCTTTGCGACCAGGAGATCTCGTTCTACAAGGGATTGGTGGATAACTGGACTGATGTCGAGACAAAGCTTGTGAAGCGGCTCGAGGAGCTCAAATAGTAACTCGATATTTCTATTGACTTTTTGAGTTCTTTGTGTTTACTTTACCTTTACCTTTACCTTTTCATTTTCATTTTTTCATTTCTCTCTTACTTTTGGTATTATTCTGTTTACACAACGCTATTCGCGAAGTTCTAAAGTGCCGTATTCAAGATCTACCGCGATCACACCTATTTTGGATGAGTTAAATTGACAGCATATGAAAAAATCATTTGTCGGCTCGGCTACTCGACTGCCTCACGTGACGCCAAGCCTTTACCCGGGGGGCGCGGGTGGGTGGGTTTTGGTGCGTCAGAGGAAAAAAGGTCAACTGTACCAAAATTACGCCACAACAAGTGCAAGTGACAACTAATTGTATTACGAAAATGCTTCTTTTGTGGTCTGCCTTGGCCGTCTTAGGCGTTGCAAATGCAAACAGAATCATGCTTGATAACGATGTGAACAGCCAAGTGTGCGAGGGAATCTACGCTAAGCAAGATTGGGGAGGCCCTAGACTGCCCCATATTAACATCAAACTTGACCAATTCAATGACCATAAGTATGATGCTTTAAACCCAAAAGAATATGATGATATCGAAGTCAGCTATGTGGTGTTTGAGTACAGGGATTTGGACAAGCTTGGTGTGCCAGTCGGCGAATCTGGAAGGAAAATGTATATTTGTAATGACGTGAGTTTGGAAGCTGGACTCTGCGATCAGGATCAGTATGGCTCATTCATTTCCTCGGTTGACATTACCAATACCACGATCCATATTGCCAAAGTTTCGCAATTGGGCATGGCAAACCTCACCTACCCTGTTACAAAGACTGGCTACTACTGCGTTTCGACTTTCTCCACAGATAAGAAGGCCACGTATAAGGGCCAAGTGAACTTCCAGAACGCATTTGGTCAATTGAGTGCATCCGAAATTCCCAAATTGCCCGCATATGGAATCTTGACGCTATGCTATGCGGTTACTTTGGCATTGTATGGCTTCCAATTCTTTAAAAAGAGAGATCAGAACCAAATCTTACCTTTGCAGAAATACTTGCTTGCTATGCTCGCTTTCTTAACCTTTGACACCCTTGTGGTATGGTCATACTACGACTTGGTGAATAGAACCATTGGCACCAACTGGTTTGTTAAAGTTTATGTGGTCTTTATGTCAATCTTGAGTTCTGCTAAACTTACGTTCTCGTTTTTCTTGCTCTTATTGATTGGCTTGGGATACGGTGTGGTGTCTTTGAAATTACCAAAGAAAATCATGTTTAGATGCAAAATTCTTGCAGGTGTGCATTTTACCTCGTCAATGTTGTACTTAATTGGCACATATACTACGGAGGGTCTGAATTCTAACTCCACTTCATCAGGAATTGAATCTAGCTCTGAAAACCCTAGCTTTTGGCTGCTTGTTTTCCTTATTCCAGTGGCAGTTACTTTGACCACTTACTACTTCCTCATCTTGACTTCGATCCGTCAGACGACAGCCAATCTCCATAAACAGCGCCAGGTGATCAAATTACAGTTGTATCAGAACTTGTTCCGAATTATCTCTTTTGCAGTGTTCTTAACCACCGGTGGTCTAGTACTCTCGAGTTTTATTATCCTTAGTATGACCAGTAACGAGATTGTTGAACAAAACTGGAAGGGTTCGTATTTCATCATTGACTTCTGGCCCAGTATCACATTCTTCGGTATTTTCTTGGGTATCGCATGGTTGTGGAGACCAACCGAAACTAGCTACATGTTGGCAGTTTCGCAGCAGCTTTCGACTGGCGAGGGAGAAGAAGGGGATGGATCTTTCAATGGATATCAACATGGCAATGAGTTCGAATTGGATGACGTGTCTTTGATGAGTCACAGCGACGAAGAAAATACCCAGAGAGACAGTTTCGAGTTGAATAATCAAAGTATACCCCAAGACGAACCTCCCAAATACAAGGAGACCGACCATGATGTGGACCACGGAGTTCCTGTTTCCAACGCTAGTAATACCCTTTTTGAACTAGGAGACGAGGATGCCGAGGAAGACAGCAGCAAGAAAAAGAACGAAAGACTCGACCATGCAGCAAGCTTGGACAAGAAAATGTCTTGATAACTCAGTACGGCGGGCGACGAAATTATATAGGGAGTGTGTTTAAATCTACCAAAAAAGAAAAAGGAAAAGAAAATAAAGAATTGAATTCAGAAGTATTCTAGCTTCTCCCATTAACAAAGGTTCACTATATGAAGTAAATTTCCTAAAAACGCTTATGTAATGGCATCCGTCAAACGGTAGTAGTAAATGCTGCTATTTTTGCTGCAAAATAGGTGAAAGTAGATCTATTCATAGTCGAGAAAAGCCAAAAAAAAGTCATCTAGACACCTGCCCATACAGATCCACCGTTGGCATGAACCTCCTGTGTGAGCTTCTCAACATTCGAGTCCCATTCAACCAAATGGTTGTACAAAGTCTTGACCTGGTCACGGTTCAAGATCCGGGGTTGTAACCACGTGACTACCAAGACCTGGTCAATTTGGTTGATGAAGCCCTTGATCAAACCAAGAGAGAAACACTTGATGATCAAGAATTCAACGTCGTCCACAGAAGTTCCAGTGACGGTACAGATCTCGTTGAACAGGATCTTCTTGTCGCTAGTCAGTTTCAATGAAATCAACTCCAACAAAGACATAATAACGATTTTCTCGTGCAAGAACTGCTTGTGGTGTGCGAGTTGTGGCGACTTGGTAAACGCCTCCTGCAGCCACTCGGTGAATTTCTGCAATTGGCCGGCATTCAAGTTCTGGATAAGGTTGTACAACCAGAAAAAGTCATTTTCGGGCCCGCTGATCGAGTTCAAGATATCGTGGAGGATCAATTCACCAAAGTTGTAGATCTTGTCTCCCAACAATGCAGCAATGCAAAGATCATGACAGAAAGCCAACCGTTCCTCGGGGAGCAAAGGCGAATCGAGAGATGACAAATACAATAAGCCGTTAGTATAGAACAAGTTGAAGTTCTCGCGAATCTTATAGTTCTGGCACTTGGTTAAGTAGAAGGCTGCATTGATTTTTGAACTGTACTCATTCTGGAGCGTTGTGTCAAATTTGTCGCTCATGGACTCCAAGATTTCTTCTGCTGCAGCGAACTCGCCTAATAGCAACGAGTACCGGGCGATTTGTAAGTGGACGTAGACGATTGCCTCATCGTTGGCAATGGCTTTTTCGGAGTTTTCCACTCTTCTAGACGACAACTTCTTGGAGAGCTCTGCGACAAGCGAAGCTTCCAACTCCTTCAATTTGCTCAAGCACGCGGTGGGCTCGTCGAAAGATTGCAATAAGAAATCCACCACTTTGATTGGGTTGAGCTTGTTCTGGAATTGAGCCAAGAACTGGGTGAAAATACGCGAGCGCAAGTCACCATTCTTGCTCTCGGGAATGCTGTACAAATCCTCAAGGGCCAACGCCAACTGATTCCACAATTTTCTCTCGTAGAAGTCCTCCAACTGATATAGAACTTGGGCAATGTCGGAGTTATCCACATCGTCTCTCAAGTTGGCCAAAACTGTAGCCAAATCGTTATCTATTTCCATAGCAGACATTTTTGAATGATGTTTCTTCTGAAGGCTATTTGGGTTTTGTAGTTTTGGATGGGAATACTATTTTTTTTCAATGTAGTCTGTTCTATGGCGTTCGTCGTACTTAACATGGCCAGTTGTGTGGCGAGCATGTAGCGCGGTCGTGCGTACTCCAAATCAAGTGGACCAGAGGGCCATAGTGAACCTGGTTTCGCCGCACTCTAATTTATCATCTCACATACTCTCTCTCATCGTCACCTTTCTCTCACCTTTCTTCCAAAGTGTCATTGTAAAACCAAATTTGAAAATAATCAACCCATGTGGTTCTGTAAGATAAAATAGTATTCAGAATCACAAACATGCACATTGTATGATATGTTCTCTCGAATTTTGACACCATTGGAGTTCCAGTAAAAGCTCATTAAGAAGTGTTTCTTTTAATTCAAACAGCTTCATTGCAAAATAAATGAAAGGGTTCAGATTGATCAAGCCTTTACTCTGAGCTATTGTTACCACCATCTATCCATTCAAGAAACAAGCACCATATTCAGCTCGGGCGATAGCGTGCGTTAATCTCTTTCTGTTTCTTTTTATGCCTTCTCTTATTCATTTTTCAAACATCAAATCACAGGTCACTAATTGAGACAGTAGAATTCTCTACCCAAGATTACGGCAAATACCGAGAAAAGGACATACTGACTCTTCAGTTACTCCGATTGGACCAATGTTTTCGAGATCTTGTCTGCACTCAAATCATCGGTTGATTGTTCAACGTAAGTCTTGAGCTCTTTCCAGCTGTCCAAATTTTCGCTGAAGAGCTGCTTGCCTGCCCTTATCAAGTCAATCATTACCACCAACCATTTTCTCTCCATTTTCATATTGTATTCCTGGAAATTGAACTTCAAGTTCTCGGTTAGTTTGTTCATGTCGTCGTTGAACAATCCAATGAGCTGGTCAAGTTTATCGAGCTCCTTCTCGATATGTTGAACACGATGATGGAATCCGCTATTCATTTGTGCCGAGGGGAATGCGGTGGACTCGTCAGAAACCGGAGAATTACGATCACCGCGGAACTGGTCATCAGACAATGAAAATGCCGGCTTGTTGCCACCAAACAAACCATACCATGACTTCTTGCCGTTTAAAGACTTGCGCGCCTTTTGTTTGGACTCTATACGCTGGATAGCAGAGTTGATGGAGGGACTGTTAATGTTCAAGTCCTTCAAGTGCTTGAGCGATTCTTGATTTTGGTTCGAGTTGGTAAGTTCCTGGATCTTGGCAAACTTGATCTTATACAAAAGCTTATACTGGAGGAGCTTGTATTTGTAGAACTTAACCAATTGCAACGCAGACATGTAATACTGGACAAACTGGTCGATGGGTTCTTCCCAATCTGGTATCACATGATCATGGAGAAAGTGTTCGAAATTGAGGAAACTGGAGTCCATGGTGGCACCAAATTTCTCAATAACCAAAGAGAGCTGGTTGTGGTCTTGTGTAGCCATTTCATGGACCTGGAGAGAAAAGTTGTTGAGGTTTCCGCCTAATTCAATGAGTACATCGATCATATGCTTCAAGTTGCGGATGTTCTTGCTGTTAAGTTTCCGGAGGTCCAGAAGAATCTTGATGTTCAGGTGGATATTTTTCTCGAAATGGATAAGTTCTGGTGGAATATCTCCAAAAAATTCCCTTGACTCTTGTAGTTCGGACAGCCGAGTCTCCTTGAGCGCATAGACACGGGCCTCGTTGTGGAGTTTGTGGAGATCCCCATTGAGCTTACTGAGCGGGTTTAAATGGTCTGGAGAAGAGATATCAAAACCAGGCACGGCCGGGAGGAGCATATAGAGACCGTTTTGGTCCGTGGGGTTGTTTGGGTTCGCAAGAAGAAGATTCTGGGGGAGGAGACTGACGGGTGGCTCGTTAACAGCATTCTCCCATGCGTGCTCATAGTTGGGGTCGAGAAATTTAAAAAGCAACGGACAGTTGCGGAGCCGAGGTGTCAGGTCAAATACTACGTCATGAAGAAACTTCAGAAAGTGCCGTTTGCGCACGTCAATCACAGATAATTCCTTGGCCGAATCGAGCGAGTTGATGACGTATGTGAGAAGCGTATGTTTCTCCGGTATTGGAGGTACAATTACTGTTGGGAATAATTTGACAAGCGTATCCCTGAGCGACTTGAATTCGGAGTACCTACGCTTAACGATAATCGCATCCTGTGACTGTGGGCTGATCCGGAGCTCAATCAAATACACCACCACGGCACTATTGGCGAGGCGTTCACTCAGAATCACCTCAATATGGAGCCTTGGACTGTTGAGCATCTTCTTTATTTTTTGTGAAAGCCCAAGCGAGTCCTTGACTAGGTTAGCAGCTCCAAAATCCACATAGCTTTCCTGGAGTTTATGCGAGTGAAATGCTCCAGCATCGTGAGCAGTAGCAGGATCGGAGTTTGCAGAAGTGTTATAGAACAGAGGATTGTTATCTTGTTCGATATCAGGGAAAATCTCCGAATCCTCCATAATGAATGGGTAGGGGCTCCGGGGTAGGGGATATTTGGGGAGAGTTGGGATTATTTCCTCAGTAAAAAACTGTTATAATAGGGATATTGAAAATATGAAAGGCGGGATTCCTATTTTCTAAGGGTAATATAGACGGTGTGTTTGTTTTTTGTGGAGACTTTTTCTGACCTGATCGCTTTGGGTAGTGTTGGGTTTTGCTGTGACCTCGTATCTGTTATCTACACTACTGTGGAATGGCCACCAGACGATGTCTGAGTCTCGTCAGCGGGTAGGATTTAAGGTTCCGGTTGCAGCCATTTATACAGGATCGGACTAATACTACGATAATAGTGATGTGACGATATATAAATTAATGATTTCCTGAATGGAGAGTAGTTATGATAAGTATCGCAGTTGTTGTTATTTTTTCTATTTTATTTTCATGCCCGATAAATTTCCTTTTGCCTCTAGTAGCTCCCCTTGGTGACTCTCCTTGGTGGTTGTAGTGAGCCCTGGAATCTACATACTTTTAGAAGCTGCGAGGACTGTGGCTGGAGGTTGAAGTGGTCTGTTTTCCGGTAAGGTTTCACGCAAAATCAGACTCAATATTTCACTGTGTATAACTGGATACTAACTATTTCAATTGACGCCTTTGGTAGGGTTTTCCTTGTATTGACAGGGTGTTTGTTCGATACGCATATCCATGTGTCATTATAGATCGGGTCCCATGTAAGTTTCGCACACCTTGTTATCTTATAAAGTGAAACGTTTTTATATACTTTCTTTTTAGCATAAAAGTGCATAGTGCCAAGCCCGAGGATACGCTAGGTGATATTGGAAGCACTACGGTTATCCCATTGGATTTTATTGCTACCTTATAGGGATCGTTGTTCATACTTACTGGTACCCGGGTTTTCTCAAGATTTGTTCAAAAGCTCCGGTTTATCTGGGTATATTGGGTATAGACTTTGGGCATATTTTCTGAGATAATACTTAAAAAAAAAGCCTTTTCCTTTTTCATTATTTTCCCAATGAACGTCTTTGTATCCCGTGCCAGTAATTCAAGGTCTAATTTGCTTAAATGCTGGCCTCTTTCCATTGTATACTGTACTAACTTCTGCTCATGGCAACAGAAAAGGGCTTAAATCATCATCAGATGTAATGTGAAGTACCTAAAATGTACCCAAAAACTTTCGATTGAATTTTTCATTCAGAAAAAACTCAATGCAAAATAAAATATGATCGACCGTTCTGGGATTGATATCTCCAAGTATGCCAACTTCTAGACTGACTTAGTGGCTGCCACTGAAGAGCTCTTCCTATAGCATTGGAGTATTGCACCAGGTGTTTAGTGTACAAAGTAGGGTGAGGGACCTGGAAAGTAGGGATATTTCAATCCTCTGTAGTCAAACTGACATCTTGCGGGTTTATCTGTCAATAATGTTTTACTTACTATAATATGGTATCTACCTTAAAAAAAGCATATTCGCAACCGACTCTGTTACTTAGATTTTCGCCTTTTACCTGGGTTTCAAGAAAGGCTTGTCAATCACTTTCTTCCGAAATCCAACTTTCCCGGGGAGACTATGAGTTGAATGGTAGGGGGCTCAAAGTTTGCGGTGAAGACGGCAATTTCAGGTCTATAAGAAGTGGCTGTAGAGGGTTCTCCTTCGAGTTCCAAATTGGCCTCTGACTAACAAAGTACATAGTCAGTACTACGCTCCGCAGTCGGTGGACATTTTGGATAGCAGCGAATTTTGCGGCTATGCTTCTTCTGGAATTCATATAGGTGCATATGCCGTTGAACTGGATAGTCATAGGCTATTACGGACCAACCTTAGGAAGGCATATATTTTTTTGTCTTCATGTTTTTTTTCTTTTTATTTGTTCTACGTGAAAATAATCGGGATAGTCCTTGTGTTTATATTTATTAATGAAAAAACCGCATCTCAAAAGAGACAAACTTTATTCAAACAAGATTAATGCAATGAAGGAAAAAAAAAATCCGGCTGTGACAGGAACGCTTATGAGCCGATTTCCGAAAGCGAAGTCGACAGAGTATATGGACTTTAAGTTAGGGTAACTATTAGCAAATCCAATTCTTTAATTCCTCTCAATGATAGTAATCTTTCCCGACACCATATTCAGCTTGCACATCAGAGAATCTTGGTCCCAATTGAGGAAGAAGATTTCCGCATCTACAGTTGCATAATAGCTCTCGCTCATAACACTTCCTTCGTTGTCAAAAAAAAAAAAAAAAAAAAAAAAAAATGCCTTCCAATAAAGTAAGATTCAGTTGAAGAAAGAATTTGGGATTTTGCTATTCATGCCAAAAGACAACTAAAAAGATTCTCACATTAGTCATATATTCACCAGAAAGTCTCGCCGATAAATGCCTCCACCAAAAATTCCATAACTTACCTACAAAAAAGAGGAACTCGCAAATAATTAGCAAATATTGGTTCTTCTTTTAAAAGTTACCATATAAGGTACTGATATTTATATCTTCATTACTATATGCACCGTTAGGTATGGGTAAAGAAAAGTATCTGAAGTAAGTTACTCGGTGCCACATTAGCTTAATGAGAAAATATCTCGTGCCCCAGGAAATAAGATTGATACGTATTTACTGTATAATTGCTTTTGGACACGGGGTCGATTTATTTTTCGGTGGGGAAAAATAAGGTTTTAGGAATAAGAAATGTTATTTTCAGCGAAAAAATACTTTTCGTTGAAATTCATACTGTTAAAATCATGACTTATTGCTGAAATATATGTCCCTGTGGCCCCTGAAAGAAGAACATACGCGTGCTGATTTCATACCATTCTTCCTCTGTGCTACTTCAAGTCCCATTGATTCAATTTAAAACCAGGAATTAGTTTTATTCCGGGGGTACTTTCATTTAACTTCTGAAACTACAGGGTAAGAGCATTTGTTTCATGTTGGTCTGCAGATTAACTACCAAGCCGATGTTGTCGATATGGACTCGTGGGATAATAACCCGGATTTGCGGTAACAACATCTAACTCTCTGAAATATAGATCATACCTACAGTTTATAAATGCCATTCTTAAACGGCGTCTGATATATACCGCGGGGAAATATATACAATTTTTTTTGACACGGCTGTTGAGTTGAATTTTTATATTGTAATGCTCAATGTTATCGGTGTTAAGGGGAATACACAACAAGCCCTGTACACAAATTTCCTGACACGGCTGCTTTGGCGCGGGTCAATTTAAGTACGCGATCATACGCGACCCGTGAGTGCGCACCCACCCGTCGAAAATGATCTCGCCGCTCGGTCTCGCTGGTCAGATGTGGCCTTGGCAGTTGAATATTTTGGCGGCCCTTATTCGGCCATCAGATACATGGCAGAAATTAAGACAGAAAAAGGGGCGGTACCACACATAAAGAAATAGTACTGTTTTTAGAGGCCATACAGAATACCGCGTCACCTCGAAAATCTTAGGGAAATTGAACGATAGCAATCTAAATGCCAGAAAATCCGACATAAAAAAATGGCCCTGTGCAAACCATACAATGCACAATAAAGGTAACGGAATGTGAAGCAATATAGGAGTAAGAATACTCATTGTATTTGAACAATGATTCCGATCCTTCGATAAAACAAACAAAGAAGAATAGAACAATGGTAATATACAATCGTAAATATCACATGTGTCAAGTAAATGTCAGCTCATCTAATCGATTAATCGCACAAGACTCAAGTTGAGAACTTCCTCTTTCGCGTGGTCTTTACATATCGCCGATCCGAACCTACATACACCACACTCTCGCAAAGAGCAAGCAATTTCGGAAAAGGCAAAAAGCAAAATTATCAAAGCTCAAAAATTTGTTAACACCCAGAAATACAAGAATCAAGTGGATAAACAAGAAAAATGCAAACCACTAGAATTATCCAAAATTTTCAAAAATTCTAGGATTGCCAGAGTCGGCAGATTCGATGAGTCAAGAAAAAAGAAATAAAAAAAAGAAACAACTTAAAAAAGAAAAAACAACCCACCAAAGTTAAATCCCACTTGACGTGTCGATGAACACTAAATGGGCGTTCACACACACACCCGCGCACGCCCAACAATGTGCCAATCAGGGCTCGAAACTTATCTATTGTTTGCTTGTTCGCATGTGCCTGTATGCTTCTCAGGGCCTGTCGGTAGGCGACGTCCGCTGGCGTCGCTAGTGATTACGCACCAGGAAAAAGAAGAAAGCCCAAATCCAAAAGAAAAGCAAATAGCCAGAAAAACACCAATCCAGGATATCAGGAGAAAAAGAAACAAGATACCACTTAGGTTTCTAAAAAAAAAAACTCCATCCACGTTGTTTCTGACTGCTTGTTTCTCCACATACCACATCATATTGCTGCTTTTTCTTGCACTTTTCTTTTACTGAAGAGGAAGATTTCAAAGGACGTGTTTCTTTTTTTTCTTTTTTGTTCGTTGATACTGCTTTTTTTGATCTCCAACATTCACCTTTGTTTTCGGGAATCAGTACATTTCCATCTTGGTCATTAGAACGCTGGCTATCTTTCAAGAAGGCTGAAGCAAAAAAAAAAAGATCAAAGAAAGCAAAAAAAGAAAGCCTTTGAAAAGAGTGTATCGCACCATATTCAAAGACAAGATCCACGTTAGAACCTTATAGAAGAAACATAAAATGGCGGCTGCAATGTTATCACAGAAATCGACGCGAATCATCTTCGCTGCGCTTTTTGCTGTGGTATTCCTCAATGTTTCATTTTTCTTCTACGAGAGTGCCCATGGCGGCGAGTTTGAGTCCTCCCTAAAGAAGTTGGCCAGTGTGATCCCTGGGGGCTCCTCAAAAAACCCGGAAGCTGAGGTGGTGATCAAGAAGTCCGTTTACAGACAGTATTTCGACGATAGGAGTAACGGGTTGTTGGTACTCAGTCACCTGGAGGGAGCTTCGTGGGACGAAAAAGACCCCGAGACGTTAAGATTTCAGAAAATGATGAAGACCCAAGAGAAGGAATTCACGGTGTTTGAAATTACGCCGTTCAACCCAGACACTGATATTTTGCCTGCCCAAGAAGCTGATGCTGACTCAGAGGGTGGGTTGATTGACGACGAGAAGGAGGGCCCAAAGGAGCTCCCAAATCCCATTGTCGAATTCTCCGACTTCCAGCGCACCTTCATTAGCTTCTTCCTGAACATCATGAAACACGTCGACGAGAACAAGCCTACAATCAGCGGTATTAACAACGATGCGCACTACAAGAAGGCCAGGGAAGAAAAGGGGATCCCAAACAGAGAAGGACGTATGCCCACTTATGGTGGTCACTGGAGAGAATCTTACACAAAAGAGCCTGTGCGCACGTTTGAATACTTGAAGTACTTCTTGCGGTTGGGTGACGATGAGGTCAGGGCGTTGAAGGGTTCGCATGACAACTACTTGAAGGTGATGAAGAAAGAAATTCCGGAAAATCTCCTTAAATTTGGCCGTGATTTCGGCTTTATGAGGGGAAATGGTATTGTGTATCTCGGTGGAGGCAAGTACAACCAATTGGTGTTGACTTCTATCTCCGTTTTACGGTCTTTGGGTTCGGTGATGCCTGTAGAAGTCATCATGCCGAAAAGCAGCGATTTCGACATCGACCTCTGTAACAATATCTTTCCTAAGCTCAACGCCAAATGTAAGGTGCTTGAGCACTTTGTGCCAAAGAACGTGATGGATAAGATCGGTGGGTTCCAGTTGAAGAACGTCGCGCTTTTGGTGTCTTCGTTTAAGAATGTGCTCTACTTGGATGCAGACAATATTCCCGTCAAGAATCCCGACATCCTTTTTGTCAACGAACCCTTCAAATCCTCGCACATGGTCATCTGGCCAGATTTATGGAGAAGATCCACGTCTCCTCTTTACTATGAAATCGCTGATATCAACGTCGACAAGAGCTTCCAAGCAAGAAACAGTTACTTCAAAGGAGACGGCCGTGGCAAGTCCTCGGACCCATTCAGAATTTCTTATCATGATCTCAAGGGTACTATTCCCGAGGCATCTAGTGAGACAGGCCAAATGATGATCAACAAGGAAAAGCATTTCTCCACGCTTATCTTATCCATGTACTATAACTTCTATGGTCCCGACTATTATTACCCATTGTTCAGTCAAGGCGCGGCCGGTGAAGGAGACAAGGAAACTTTTATTGCTGCTGCACATAAGCTCGGCCTTCCCTATTACCAGGTCACTGAGTTCAACAGAGAGTTCGGGCCTATAGGTAAAAACAATAAGCGTGAATACTTTGGTATGGGTCAATACGACCCAATAATCGACTATGCACAGTCGAATTTGCCCGACAAATCGAACGCTCCTGTGGGTGATTATGCTTTTGACCAAGAGGATTCCTCGAAAGACAACTACGACTTCCATTACTACAAGTCGTCCTCGTTGATGTTTTTGCATGCAAACTGGCCCAAATTTTACCTTGCCGAAATGTTTGAACGTAACTCCTTCGGTAGAGGTCCTAAGGATGCAGATAACAAGAGAAGAAGGCTTTACTCCGAGTATATACTCAAGGAGACCGACAACTTTGACATCGAGTTGCATATCATGAAGCACATAGAACAGTGGGCTTGTGACACACAAATCAATCTTGCAGACTTGCCTAAGGCAGGAAGCGAAGGGAGGAAGAAGATCTGCGAGGAGATCGAAGCCCACATCGATTTTTTGATTGCAACCTGATCGCGCAGGAAACCCATATACATAATCCTAATAGAATAAAAGCACAGATAGAATCCAAGAGCCACTTACATCAGAGAATCCACTTGAGTTCAGTCGGCAACCGCAGCAGCATGCCCGACTCTGCATAAATTAGACAGTAATGTTTGAGTAAAAGCCCGATTTCTTCAACCTCATCGACCATCTCCAACCTCGACACCCTAACTGATTCGGACGCGTCCATCCATGTGGCCAGCGGCACGCCGTAGCCACCAATCAGCGCCAAATCGGTAAGCCAAGCCCGGAATCCTAGAGTAGCTTCAAAGAGAAGTTTACGGGCTTGCAAATCCGGGTACTTGGAAAATGTGAGCATATCCAACCCACGCTTACTTAGGTTTTGCGCCATTGTATCTCCAAAGGCATCACCAAGGCCCATGGGATCATATAGCACAACGGCCAATGCCAGAAACATCGATTTCCAGAAGTTTAGCACGCGGATGTTTTCCTCGGGCGTCACGTAGCATAGCACGCACTCGCTGATGATCAACGTGGGTACTTCTGGTTGAAGAAACAGGAACGAATTGGTTCCGGGGGCTCCGAGCTGACGAAGATCGGCAGCTACCAAGTGGTACTGCTGGCAGTGCAAGTCTGGGTCGAGCAGGGCCATATCTTCTTTGGACGAGACGTCGATGGGCGCCAAGTCGCATGTACCGGGTCCTTCAGAACCAGTCAACACCGGCCCGATAATGGACTTTAGCGCAGGCGAGTTACTGATGGCAATCTTTTTGATTTTGGTTGATTCGGCAAAGTCAATTTCCGTGTATACTACATCTTTCCGGGCTCTATGATTTTCAAGTACACGGAAAGACCGCGTATCGGACCCACCTCCCAAGGCCACAATTTGACACGTCCTTCTTGAGCCACTTCTTGCATCATTCTCAGTGTGTTTACACGAATCTTTATCTTTATCATTATTGAGATTGCCGCCGTCACTTCTACCGTCACTCTCAACACCGCCTTCTCCAGTGTGTTCTTCAATGAACAGCGAAACTATCCTGTCAATGGATTCTGTGCGAAAATACGTACCCCTATTTATCAACGGGAACTTGGCTTCTGTAAATGTCGAGCGGATCGTTCTTCGAGCGGAAAGCTGTGTATATCCCTCGCAATATTGAAGATTTTGTTCGTATGAAGTCAATAACGCGGGAATGAACTTGTCAGATGGAACAAAGTAGCCTTTCCGATTAGCCGAGAGTCTGCAGCTGAGAGCGTCAAGGTCGGTGGCGCGCACCAATTTATCTCTATTGGGACCCGCAAAAGACATGGTTTTTTTTCGCACAATCAGGGAACAGAAGAAAAAAGTGTAGTTCAAAAATAACCCGTTGTGTACTTGAGATGTTGTAGATATGCCCGCAGTAAGAAACGACATAAGTAATATGCACCCATATTGTGGGGCCCCAAAAAAAAAACAAAAAAACAAATAAACAAAAAATATTTGCAATGATTGACTTTTATTTTTTGGAAAAAGAAAAATTATTGGAGGTAGTAAAAGTTTTCCAAAAGTTTCAGATAAAAAAAAACCGGTTCGTTAGAGAAGCTTTGGAGATTGTAACGTGCTCCTGTTTGGGTGGTTATTTTCTTCTGGTGGAAGCCCAGTGAGCATATTAGCAGCGTGTAACTTTTTTTTAATAACGTCTACCTGGGTTGGTTTCAACATGGGAGCATGGACGAAAGTTAAGACTTTTTTTGAGACCTTTAAAATCCCAGAAACATTATCCAGCTTTCTTGAGAGAACAACCTTTTTCGTTCTGTTAATGTTTTAAGCTATATCCACTATCGCTATCAGTTCGCAAATGATCTGTATAATTGCAGAGGTCAGAGAATGAAAAAAATGACTGCACTGATTCCTGGCTTTTTTGATTATAATGGGATAACATATGGACAAATATCTGAGGATAATTTGTAGATTTGGGGAAAGGAATATTTCTTTCGTCCTTTGATTTGTGTAGGGTCTTTCTTCATTGAGCTTTTTCGGGAAAGGGAAAACTCAAAAAAGTGTATCTCCAAAGACCCCTTTATTTTCCCATTAAGGCGTTGCTTCTAATGCAATTTAGAAATTCCACTTTAGATCAGCTTTTTGTCAGGCAAAAGGTAGCCCATCAAAAGACAAGTGAAAACCTGTTTTTTTTTTTTTTTTTTGAAAAATACTGCTTGCTTCTTTATTCGTAGGGGAACGGCGGGATACGATGAAATACCCAACGAGTTACCTACAAACAATGGGAGCAGTGAACATGCCCTTGAAGTGCGGGGTGGCACAGGAGATTATAGTTATATATGCATATTACCCATGTGTGCCGAGTCCTTTTTTTGAGCAGAACCATGAGCCTGGAAATGGATGATCTCATACAAAAGAAACAGGAATATCGAAGATGGGTCGAACATTCTTATCAAATAGACAAAATAGAATCGTACAATAGGACATTGATAGACTGGAAACAGTCTTGAAGGTCGAAATTCTCAAATACAAAATTTATCATCCACATATGAAATTACCGTTGGTTCTGGAGAAAAAGACGAACATTCAGACAAAAATATGGAAATACTTCGTCGTTATTCAGCACATCAATTATGAACTTGAAACCAATATTGTTAAATTATATTCACTTTACGTATAGTATATCCAGATCTCTTTGACCAGCCCCACTAACTTCCGTGCCAAAGTCCATATTATATCTTCTCTATTATAGCCCACCAATTATCTTTCTCGTACCCATGCTCAACGACCTTTCCCCCAGCCTTTTCTGCGTTTGAAACTAACTCTCCCTCACGATACAAATGATAATACCGGTACTTGGTTTCTGTGGGTTCCTGTTGGGGCTCCGAATCTTCTTCGGGTTCACCCTTTTCATTACTTTTGGCCTTGTTTATGACCTTTTTCTTCTGTTTCTTTTGGTTCTTCTGAAGTACCCAAGGAACCAAAATATCCTGATCATCGCCTTCCTTATAACCCCTTCGGGACTTCTCCTGTTCAAGGGCCCAGCAGTATACCAAGAATTGACCTCCCGGTCTGATTTTCGTGAGTATATGGCGAATAGCATCGATCCTACGCTCCTCTGTGGCAAAATGATGAATCACTGCTATCGAAATCGCAAAATCAAACCGGTTGTTTGCGTGGGGTAAATGAAGCCCATCGGCCACACAGAGAAGATGTGAGTTGTTGGAGTTTTGCTGGGCACACGTCACGAGTCCATCCGAACGGTCGGAGCCGACGATCACCAACTTCTTATTAACTCCAAGATATTTGCCATTTCCGCACCCGACATCAATTCCTAGACTATAATCCTTTTGGCCCAAAAGAAACTTTTCCACGATGGGCCATGGCTTATATCTAGTCAGTGAGAAGTGCGATGCTATTTCATTATACACCTCATGCACAAACTGTTGTTCCTGGGATTCAGGTACTGACTGTGTCTCTATAGGCACAGAAGGCACACTCATGACAGAAAGTTCTGGTTTAGGTGGATTTCTTTAGTTTATCTTCTTTTTTTTTTTTTTTTTGGTGCTTCAAAGATTAGGTGATGGCCATGCCTGAAGCGACTTTTGAGTGCAGGCACATGCAATTTCCATGCAAAATACTTAAGCTGGTAGTTGATAAAGACGCGACTCGTATATTTTTCCCAGCTTCTTGGCTCAAGACGCACATATCATAGGAACAATAAAGTCTGACGAAAACATCCAAAAGAGTTACTCCATGACTGATAACTCCTCTTGTATATAAATAAGGAGATCACGATATCTGAAAAAAAAAACATTTATAGAAGATAAGGGGAACTGTGACCATGATCATTCTCACCCTAGCAGTGGCGATCAGTGCCTGGATAATTTTCAATACACGGAACCGGGAGGCACCCCCAACATATGTGGACCAAGCAAAACAATTACGTCAGTTTATTGCGTACAACTTCCTGGTACCACAGGAAGTAAATGTCCAATTTAGTGACCGGGGGTTCCGGTTTCCAGACTTGGTTGAAGCTGCACAGCTTCAGCTCGATTTTCGGCTCAAACAAGATAACGTGCCTTATAAATACGTGTTGGTGGACCGGCTCCCCAAAACAATCCTGCGTCCCCCAACTGATCTTGAGGAAATGCTTCAACGCGAGGTCATTTTGACTGACGAAGCAGTCACGCCGAAACCCTTTGGTGAAGAAACTGATGTTCTTAGCACTTCTGTGGACAAAACTCAGGATTCAGTTACAACTGAAACGGGCACTAATGTGACTTCAAGCATTGTCGATTTAGATGCTGATGACTTGGAAGATGCTTCGAGTGTTACAAATTCCAGTGGGGTTTCTCTGAAAAGTGTGGTCCCACGGATGCCAGAGTACGCGGTGGAGCTTGATTTCAATGGCTCACCAAAATTGTCGATGGATCTTATCAAGTTGAAGGTTTACATGTCATACCACTTGGATTTTATTCACCAGAATGACTTGCCCTTTTACATAACCCAAGCAGTCTACGATATGTTGCTTAAGCCAGATATAGACATGTGGAAAGATATCCATGGAAGCCGCCGCAAGTTCCGTGATGTCACCCGCCGTTTAAAAGTCAACTTTGTCGCCGCTGAAGAACTGGGAGAGACCCATCCGGAAATTGCTGATGCCATTTCCCAACACATGCGCAAGTTCGATGATATCAAGGCCTATGTGGATGTACAACAATCTGTGCATGTACTCAATGTGTCCAAGCAGAGAGCAGCAGCGCACTTTTTGCAAAATACTACAGATGAGTTGACATTCTTCTATCTGACAACATTGAGACCTTACGCCAACACAATACAGGGCGTTCCCTTGCGTCACTTGGACTTACTAGCCAAGGAAACTAATATTGAGGGTGACCCCCAGGGAACAGAGTACCAGGAACGGTTTCGGCAGTCCCAGATTGATACCTATGACGTGACTTCATTCCTTGAAGAGGCCACTGACTTTATTAAAGGGGCAGTGCGATTTCTGGTACCAGGTTCCTCAAACCTTGTGCTCATGGCAGAAACGACCATGAAGCACTATACGATTATCGGGCTTACTGAAGTTCTAGATGCTCTTCTTGAAACAGACATCCTGTTTGATGTCGAAATCTATAAGGAAGTGTGTAAAGTTGTCGATAAAATATTGCAAGAGGGAAACCACGATTGGGCCGAGCATTTGAGTGTAGTTGCTGCTCTCCATGAGAAGGTGGTGAGGTGAGGGGTTGAAATAAAAATACCATAGAAAAAATAGAGATGCAGTTTATAGAATTTAGAGTAATCCCCTACCCGATTTACAGTATTCACGTCCTTGGGGCGAATTTTAGGTCAGGTTTCGTCTTGTTTATTTTAGAAATCCGCCTCTTGTTATTTCAAAGCATTGCTTCCTACCCTTCTGTACGCTAATACCAGGAATTTTTACGGTACAACGTCGAATTTGGAACGACCTGATTTGAATAAATCAAAGTAATATAGAGTTTACTTTTATGAACTCCCAGTAGATAGTACCTGTATTTGTTTTTGGTATTGTAAATACGTGTTGTTTACCGTGTAAGTTACATACTCTCAGCAAGGCCACCATTGTTTAAAAGGGCTGCCAACGGTTTCCTTTTTTTTATATATATGTTGTTGTTTCCCACTTATTGTATGTGTAAATTTGCTTTGGGAAAGCTTTGCTAGGCGTGTTCTTAGCCTGGCTTATATAAACCATTCTTAAGAACTAACAGGCTAACCAAAATACAAGTGAGTAATTATAAACCGTGCGATACGTCCCTTGCTTTTTTTGTGTATTAAAATTCAATTTGACATCTTTTCCACGAACATAACTGGCGGTAGGAGGGCTATATAAGTATTCCAAAAGTAAATATAGCAGAGTCTAAACAGTGTAACCATAAAGTAGACACGGATAAAGCCATTTAAAACAGTGGGTAGCTTAAAGAGGCAACCTTTATTGATATGAGGCCAGTATGGGGTCCCTGAAAGTAATTGACAATTCAGATACTCGAGAATTTTCAGTAACGGAATTAAAGATGTTACTTGAAAATGACCATAAACACTACTGTAGCTATTTCTCTTTTTTAGCTATTTTTATTAATACAAATTAGTTTCGTTAATTAAATGTATTTTTAGAAGTAATTTAATTAATGAACACCTTTCGTAGCTTTTCAAGAAAATTGCGGCACGAGTTATAAAAAATAAGATGTAATATAGGGTATTAAAAATATCAAGGACTTTGTTTGAGTCAGATTCCTTGGGAAATGGAAATTATAGTCATCCTTGTTTTTTTGCTTTTTGTTCTACACCTATTCTTTTGACATTAAGATATTAACTATAGAGCACCACAGCTAATCGTTATATCCACGTGCGCCCGCACTGCACCGCAATTTGAGAATGGAGGTATGGCATTGGCATAACGGCACACTCAAAGAACATTTCAATACATATACCATAAATCACTTCTCCACCACAATAACTAATTCTGAGTTGTGTGTCTCACTCATAATTTCTGATAAATTACATTGCTTTACGAAATCCCAATTACCCCAGTGTTTACTTTAGAAATAACACAAAAAGTACACACTAATACAGGTACCTCAGTTGATAATTCCCTGATTAAATCCTGGAAGACAATCGTCAAAGAAAAAAAAAAAAAACAAGTGGAATCAATTATGAGTGACTCAGAAAGTATTCATAGCGATGTCAGTCTCGACGAAGAGGATGAAGAGTTGATCTGGCGTGTCTTATATAGTCCCCTAGAAGAAGTCACGGGTACCGACGAGAAGTCCCCACAAGGTGACGAAGAGGAGTTTTCTGACCTCTCAGATATCGAGGATAAAGAGTTGGTTGCCAGATACAAGCGTCTCCGGCGGGAAGAAGGAGATACGGAGCTTGATGACGACGAAAAAAAACGTATGCTCATCACGTCGTTTTCTGATGACCAGATGGAAAGATTTGAAGCTTACCGACGCATGGCTGTCAATAAACCGGGCGTCAAGAAAATCTGCAATAGTGTGTTGGGCCACCTGATACCGCAAAACATTGCGGTGGTGATGGCAGGTCTTTCTAAGCTGTTACTAGGGGACGTCATTACTAAGGCTTTTGAGGTTCAGGAAAATGAGTATAAAGCGCAGCTCATCCTCGATATTGAGGCAAAAAAGAAACGCAAGAGAGAGACTCTCCAACGCTTGGCCGCAGGAGAGGAGGTGCTGCTGGTTCCCGAGAAAAACCTCGATTATATGGGAGACCATAAAATGCCGTTGACCCCAGAACATATTCGTGAAGCATGGAGACTCTACCGCTTGGAAAACAGCGGGACTCTTCCTTCGAAATGGCGGTCTCAGGGTGAAGGTGATGGCCTTATGTTTCGATGAGCACCATCTTCATAAGACCAAGAAATTTCAGAAGGAGAATCGTAGACTAAAAGAGGAAAATAATAGAAGCAGGTGATTGCACTATTTAATGCTTCTGATGTTGAATACACCTTGATTTTGAAGAAGAGTGACTTCTTTAACCTCTTACATAAACCAATGACAGGGCCCAAACCGACTATTACTTCTGACGATGTTATTTGCCGTTGCGGATATTAAGCTCTGCGAACCAAAACAGAAACAGGCTTTGTCAAAAGATCGACAAGTGCATACTTTCCGACGGAGAGTCACAAAATACCCAAAGAGTTAAACAGTTCCTAAGAACAAACAGCAGAGAGCGGAAAATCCCAATATGGAAACATCTCGAACTGAAGAAACTTTTTTTGCTTCTGTGGTGGAACACCCATTAATTACTCCACCATTCAATTCAAATTATGTCAGCTGCATATTGGCCATGGTTTAGGGTGTTGAGTCCGAATTTGTTTATCTGTTTGCCACAAAGCTAAGCAATTCTACTTGCAATATTTTTTGTCTCATTAACCCGAGAACACCGTGCCAAAAGAATTCTTAAATTTAGAAGAGGTGTATATACAAAAGTACGTCCCCGATTCACCACTTCTTACCACTTTCAAGAAACTTAAAAATAAGGAAAAGAAATCCGTGTATTGACAAACCAACATAGTAAGCTGGATATCATATCCCACAGATTCAGAGCACCTTCTTAGATGTGCAAGCTGCTCATACGACGACGTCCACCCTCGGGCCAGCCAGCCTTGGTCATCTCTTTGGTGCACACCCATGTAGACGCATACATGTTGATTCTGTCAATCGATTCGCCCGCGTGTCTGATACCAGCTGGTTTACAACGGAAGCCACACTTTTCGAAAGTCTTGATATACCATGGATACTGAGCGGCAGACCGGAGCATCACACGTCCACCAGGAATAAGGCACTCTTTGACAGCAAGAATCTCCTTCTCGGCATCTTCACCGCGAGGGTCAAACCAGTCCATGTGGTCCATTATGATAGCAATGCTGATGGACTTCTTGTTGAGACGTGCAAACACGTCGTTCAACGTGTCAGTGTGGAGACGGATGTTATCGATCGGAGCAGTACCGTTGGCACGAACAGTGGTGAGGTTACGGTATCCCTTATCCGTCAAATAATCTGGACAGTTATTGGGGTGGTACTTGCCCTGCAATGTCAAGTAATAGAAATAGTTGTCAGAGGAAAGCAACGACCGGTGCACAACAGGGTCCAAAGTGTCCACGACGTATTTCAACACCGAGTCTCCCATCATCTCGGCTTGGTTTGCCGGCACACCAAGCGCCCTCCAGAGGAAGATCGGGTTGCCGATGAGAAGGGTAGCCACAAGAGGGTTAAAAAGCGCAGGCTTGATTTTGGTTTGCCAGATACGGATCTGGTCCTTCATGTTGGTGCAAGAACAAAGCTCGTCAATTTGGTTGCCAACTCCGAAAATGGCAAACACGGCCTTTGCCAACCTCAAGGCCCATCTGGAGAACCCCGTATCATATAAACCTTTACCCTTAACATCAAAGGTTTTTTCCTTGTCCATCCAGTATTGGAACGAGTTGGATGACATGTGGGGACTTAATTGCAGCAAGAGCAATTGGCGGAAATCCTTGATTTTTCCCTCTCCAAACATCTTCCAAATTTGCTGCTGCGACAAGCCTTTGAAAGAGGCCAACTTCAACTCAAGAAGATGGTTTTGGCAAGGATTCAAGTCCACGGCGTGGATTTTGCGTGGGGGATCTGGCAAACTTGCATACGACAAGATGTTGTCACCCGCAGAGGTGATAGCCAAAACAGTGTCTTCGCTGGAGAACTTTAAGATTTTGTGGTCCTCTCTTGGATCTTCCCAAGTGAAGGCATAAATGTACTGGTTGCGAAATTGCTGATATTGAGGGTTGACCTCATCAAAGTAAACTCTCCATGGCTCTCTCTGGTAGTAGATGGAAGGGAAAGGTAAACTTTTCTTGAAGTTGATTAACGCAGCCTCATGTCCCTTACTCACGGGGATCTCATTACCACCAGGGTACTGTCCCTTCAACATGTGAGTGATTGAGTACTCGGCCTCGGTAGTTTCGTCAGATGGGGCAAGGTAGGGCGACTCGGTAGCCAAGCAATTGATACGGTGAAGCAACAGGTGCGAGCGAGATTTATCACAGCCAATCCAGATGTAGTAGGGGATTCTTCCAAGTGTGTTGTTGTACGCATTCAAAGACTTGAGTGTACCGAACTTGTACTCCAAGTAGTTTCTTCTTGCAGAGTCCAAGAACACTCTGTCAGCCTCGAACCAGATTCTCCAGAAGTTTCTGAGTACCCATGGAATGTTTCTGTTGACAAGACCTCCAAGAGTGTTGATTCTGCCAACCACCGTGTCGTTACTTTGGATTCCGAAGTCCACACACGCAATGACACCCGTGTCTCTGTTCAACAAATCCACCGCGTGGTCAATCACCGCATTGAAAGTTGGGATCATCAGCAAGGAGTAGGAAAAAGTGAGCAAGTCTGCGTGGGCATAGTCGATGGTAAAGTCACAGGCATCTGCTTCCATGACATGGACTTTTTTACCCCATGGCTTATCAGCGAACCTCTGGCGGGCAATTTCGCACAAAGAGTGGGACAAGTCCACTAAGTACACTGCAGAGAAGTTGTCGTTGATGGATAATATGTCGTTCATCATTTCGATATTCTTACCTGTACCTCCTCCAATGTCCACCCAGACCAAGTCACCTTTCTTCTCAGGCAAGTGGGCAGAGGCCAATTGCAAACACTCCTCTCTTCCCTTTAAAAGAACACTGCGTGTGGAATCATAGATATGTGCTTGGTTTTCATAGAAGTGGTCCAATGCTTGCTGCTGGTCACCATGCTTAGTGTGACTTTTGCTAATCAATGGCTTGACAAAACAGGCCCAGATAAAGACAGCAATTGACCGGACAAATTTCAGGAACTTCTGCGAAAGGACCATTGGGGCAGTGAATGCAAGCACAGAAAGGCCAATCACTTTGAAAGTACTGGCATCTAAAGAGAGTTCAAGCATCGTTCAAACGAGAGTGTCTGCTAAAGTATTCCGTCAGTGGGACGAACAAGTTAATAGCACAAGAGAATAAGCAAAATGAGTTCGCCGGAAAAATTGTGATGTTCGAAGGGATTTGACGTGAGATGAAGAAAAAAAGCCCCCTTCATTTTACATGTGGAAAATCTACAAAGGCTTTATATGTTGTGAATAATTCCTGAGTTCCTGGGTAATTTACTAGCTAATTACTAGCTCTGGGTGCAAAAGTGCGTGCGGTGCCGCGCCTGCATATACACCAGAAAACGTGCTTGGGCCACATGGGGGAGAACGTGTGAGACAGTAAGAGTGCGTCATATTCATAGTATTATTAGCTTATCTTAGAAAAGTCCGGGCAAAGAAAAAAACAACACAACACGTGTTTACGTAATAAAACACGTCTTGGAATTTTGGGGTCAATGCAGGATTGACATGTGAAAATTGACACATGAAATTAACATTCCGAACTAAAAATAATTGTCTTTCTGGTTCTGCCTCTTATTGTCTTTCTCCAATTGTTCCTTTTTATTGGCCATCTTCATCTTCTAGCCTGCGCAATAAATATTCAACCTCGACTTTCTTCGTGAGTGGAATCACGTATTGTTTGTATAAGTGCACAATGAGCTCTGGGTCCACTTTGGCCTTCTGCTGGTTTTGCGAATATTTCAATGAAGGGTCTGTGCCATAAGCTTCGCATTTTTCCTTCAAACGGAGCAAGATCTTATCCTCAACAGCTTGGTTGGTGATACTGGCCTCAATTCCTGCAACGTCTCTGGCCAAAATGAGTTTTTTGTACAATGCAGGGTCGCCTCTGTACTTGGCCTCGGCCACAAACTTGCCAAAATGGATCCGGCGAGAAAGTGCTTGCAAACACTCGACGTCACACAAAGAGACCGATCCGGAGTTTTGGTTTTGATCCCCCTTTTCGCATGCCACTTGTGGAACGATATGGGCCACGTAGAAATCCATGATATCCTTGTTCACATTGATCTCGTCACTGTAGGACGCCAAAACTTTAGGGTAATCGATGGGTGGCAACAATGGCTTGAGCAACTCTTCCGGGAAGAAAGGGGTTTCATCAGGAGCCTCGTACCTCCTGACTTGCGAATGCATTCTCTCCGTTTGGAGAAGAAGCCATTCCATGAACGACCCATCAAACCCTTCAATGTTGTACTTGTTAGGCTGGTAGACACTGGGCAGCAGGAAAAACTGCGACCGCTCGATGAGACCAAAAACAATCGTTTCCTCCATGCGCACGAGGCTTGCACGGATGTTGTTAAGGTCTAGTACTGTAGAAGGGTCTTTAAAATTCATGTCAGTCTGTGGTGGCTTTGTCGGACTTTTTTTCGGATCTTATCTGTGATCTGAGATGGCTATGACTGATCAGCGAGCACTCACGTGATGAGAATCGGGCGAGCAAACTAAATGGAGTTGGCAACAGAAATTGGGCTGGAAAAAGTCCAGTAGAGATCACGTGGAATGGTCGCGTGGGCGTTTTGGTGCGACACCGGGAGATAATTTCAGTCCAAAATAATGAGCTGGTCAGCACCAGTAACAAGGTTGCCCATTCTAAATGAGCGTGCAACACGCTAATGTAACATTCTAGAGCGAGATCAGAACAAATCAAACAGCCCATAATTTAAAAAATCTGGGGTATAAAATTTTAAAAATAGATGGGAATCGTTAATGTGAAGTCTTTGTCAACAGTGATTAAACTTGCTTGTTGTAGTCAAATACAGAAGGCGAGGTGACATGAAGCATCATAGATACGAACATTGTTGTCAAGGGAACAATCTCTGTGCAAGTTTCGGGGTTGTCCCAAGACCATAGAAACCCAGCAACAGAATTCTGGTGACCATAACTGTTTCTATTTTTGAGAGCGGTGCAACAAAATAACACATGATGTACGTACAAGATTCCCAGTGAACTTCCTAGCGCACTTGAACGAAGGCTTTCTCTTCGATGCTTTAAGATAAAACCCGCAAATCCAATCCCTTAAAGTGTCAGCATGAAAAACCGAATATCGCAAGATCCATTTGTTGACAAAAGAAGGAATTCTCCCTGTTTAAATCCCCTTAGGATTATACTGGATGCAATATATTTAATTGGACCCACGACTTAGACACAGGCTTGAGCACATCTCAACTCTAGATCACATATAAGACCAACCCTGTCCTTGTCGATACTAAAAAGATCATTCAGAGGGGTTCCTTGAAACAGCACTTTTTTTAATGCTCTGAGGATGCTTCCGAAGGCATTCCACTAACAAGGAATGAATCATGCGGACGTGCCCCAGGCTCTGTACATTGATTCCACAACCACAAAAATATTCATAAAGAGATTTCCCAAGGACCTATATTTTCTAGCCAAAGGTTTACTTACACACGTAACCATTTAGTTGGGCAGTAAGACCAATTTTGAGGGCCACATTGCGCAAGGGGTAAAATCATTTCCACAACCCCCCAACACCGACAATCATTCGGATCACCAGGTTTGTTCAACGGCCAAAGTTTATGCAAGATCTTCAAAGCAAGAATAATTGCCAATGGGATAAGCACGGGAATGCCATCCGACAAAGAACCGTAAACAGAAGCATAAAGTGCCACACATACACAAATCTGGTACATATTCAGGGCGGACAAGTAGTAAAGAAAGAGTACCGTTTAATCACATCTTCTTCAACTGGTCCTGAGCATACTTCGTCAAAATCTCATTCTCGGCCATTTTGGTGCCGTCAGTATCGCGATCAACCAAACCCAGACGCCTATACAATAAAAAGCGTCGGATCCGCTGGAAGCGTGATAGACCTTCATCATAATTCGAGTATGAGTCAGAGAGTTCCGCGTTAGCTCGAAGGTTCATGAGCCGGGTCTGTCTATTGAATTCATTTGTTTTTTCGAGTGCTAGCATCACCTGGAGAGAGACAACCACGGCTGCGGCCGCTAGTACTTTCCATAAAATGCTCCATTTGTTTTTCTCCCATTCTTCTTGGGTGGGTGCCGACCTTCCGTACCGCATTTGGTAGTAGTCTTCCCAACTGCCCGCTTGCCAGAATTTCGGATCGTTAGTATAAGAGTACTTTTCTACGGTGGGCATTTGCCATTCATTCTGGTACGCGTCAAAACTGCCAGTTTGCCCACGTTTGTAATCGTCCCATGTCGTGGTTTGAGACTTGGCATATGCCTGGCGGTTGCGAGAATTTTTCAACACCTCATAGGCGCTCTGGATATCGAGAAATCGTTTTTTCTTCTGTGCTGCCAGAACAAGCTTGCCATCATCATCCATAATGTCCTTCAGCGCTGCTAGATCGGGATGGTACATCTTTACGAGTTTTTGGTATGTGGCACGCACTGCACGGTCGTATGATAATCGGTTTTTACAGTCATCTGCCAGTAAGTTGAAGATATCATGTGGTGACGGAGCTTTTCCTTTGGGCCATGCATGTAATTTATACTCAGAGTGACGCACGGGGTTCGAATTCCGTGCTGCCGTGGCATATGCTCTGTGAAACATGAAAGGTTTTGAATGGTTTTAGGGGGATTTCTAAGACTGAATTTTTCTCTCCTTCTTGAGTCTAATGGGGTGCGGCTATTCTAAATGGTGCTTTTATGAGGAATAGAGATAGAGAAAAAAAAAAAGTCCGGGAACCAATTCCTGGTTGCGGCTCAGTACACCCGAGAAACAACATGGAGTGCGCGCATGCCATGGTGAAGCTGATGCGAACATCTAGCAGTAGTGTCATAGGAAATATGATGCTGGCATAGTCTTTACAGACTTGGCAGAATAAAGCCAATAACAGCTACACAAGTGGCTTTCTCTATTATGTGTTTCTATGTCGTGTGTATTACTGCGAAATTTTTATTTTTGTGAAATCACCATCTAACTACCCTTTGGCATTTTCCGATAGTACAGTGAACCTCCGCACACCTGGGAAGCCTTTATTAATGCGAATTGAATTGTGTACTCGCTATGTATAAACACTCCACGAGTAGTCTTTTGAGATCAAAGTACCTACAAGGTTCAGAAAAAAGAACATTATCGTATTCATTGAGTAGATATGGACCTTGAAGACTCCATTGAACTGGAAGTCGAGAGTAGACTTTGTGGAGTGGTTCTAAAAGCTCAAGCTAGCTGCCACTGGAAGTATATGGAAAATAAATATCGGGGGTTTAATTAGTACATCAATTTTTTTCTATTCGATCCACTGATTAATATGGACTAACTGGGGTACCAAGAAAAGACGATGTTTGACTTAACTTCCCCCGAGTCACTGCTTCAAATTACATTACACCAGTACACCATATGAAGTTAACGGCAACCGCCAAACCACCACTCCTTAACGACGCCTATAGATTATAGCGCGCATCTACCAATTATATAAGTTTAGTCACATTTTACACTCTATATTTTCTTATACCCTCTTCTATTATAAACCATTCTTTTTTTTTTTTTTTCTTTTCTCTTTTTGTTTAAGGAATCACGTCCCCTGAACTTAAAGTGACGCACTCAACCGGGTCTCTTTGAGCCACGGGAACTCCAAGTTTGTACACCTGCAAAACATCACCGGCATCGTCTAAAACCACAAGATCGGCATCGCAGCCCTCGTTTAAGTATCCCTTGTGTGATATACGCAAGGAATCCGCGGCATTGTTGGTAGCTGTCTTGACGGCTTGGGCCAAAGGAATATTTGCCCATTTAACCAAATTTTTCACACAATCAGCAAGGTCAGTTGCAGCACCAGCCAACGTAGATGTTCCTTCTAAGTAAAGAGAAGGCCCTGTTTTCACAATACGCTGTTTATCCCATTTGTAGGTACCATCAGGCAAACCAATCAAGTGCATTGCATCTGTGACTAGAACACACTTATCAGGATTGGCTCTGAATGCCAAGACACACATTGATGGAGCGACGTGCACACCGTCGCAAATAAGCCCAAAATAAGGGGTATTCTGGCCGGCTTGTGGTTCCGTCACGAGCCCAACCACACCGGTTTCTCTATGGTGAGGTTGTGGCATAGCGTTGTATAGATGCGTGACCATAGAAGCACCCCGAGAGATAGCCTCCAAGCCGGTGGCATGATCCAGTGTGGTGTGGCCAAGTGAAAACACAACGTTGGGGTTTTCTAGGAGGCGGGGGATCTCCTCCATCACGCCCGGGATTTCAGGTGCGGCCGTGACAATGGTCACATTCTCAAGTAAGTTCTGAGCACCGTAAATGGAATCGAAACTGGTGGCGTTGGCATCTACGAACGTCTCCACGGGATGACACCCCTTTTTCTTTAGGTTGATGAATGGTCCTTCCACGTGCGCTCCTAAAGAGTCGGCCATGAGCCGAGACCGCGTACGCTTATAAACAGGGAGAACTTTTGCGTAAACTTCAGGGAAATTGGAGGTGACAGTTGGACATAAAGAAGTGACACCCGTAGTAAAAGAAACTTGGCCATACAGTCCTTGTAGAAAGCCTTGAACCGAGCAATTTCATCGGGAGATGATTGGGCATTCAAAGCCAGGAAGTTCAATCCATAGATACCGTTATTCTGGATATCAATATAACCTGGAGCAATAATTTTACCCTTGAGATCAATAGTTTGGACATATTCTGAGTCCGAAGGCTTCAGGACAATTTTACCCAGGACCTTGTCAACATAGAGATCTTGTTGAATGAGTTCTCCGTTGTCGCAGAGTCTGCAATTGGTAAATCTAAGCATGGCTTTATAAGTTATCCGAGGTTTGGGAGATAGGGGATGGGAATAACCTTAGAATATTTCAGGAAAAAAAAAAAATTCAAAGACAACGAGGAGGAGGAGAAGAAGAAGAAGAAGAAGAAGACAGAAGCATAAAAATATACAGAACACTTTAACCTGGTCACGCCGGTAGTTTTCAATCCACGTGCGTGAAAAAAAACTCCCCACGATAGGAACCACAATTGCTTATCGACATCGCACAGGGCTCAAGTACAGTTGCAGTTGCAATGTAGGCCACACACGTCTGGTACACTGAGGGTGTTTACGAGGATATACAAAAAAACCGCGGTTGCAGAATGTAACGTTACACTTCGCGAGCCGTGGCTTTACCCCACCAGTAACATTGATGCGATGCCCAATAATGTTGGATCACGGAATCCCACGCAGACACACTGCTGGGACAGTTGGTAAAGAATTCGACAAAACAAAAGCCAAATAAATTCCGCTTCTTCATTTCCCACAATCTCGATTTCCCTCATTTCCTTCTTTTCCAACCACGTTCTTCCCCACTAAGTATGAGACAGGCCATTTTCTCCTCTCCACAGGATGCTTCGTCCTACCTTGCCCGTTATGTCATTGACCGGATTAACGACTTTTGCCCCACAGAAAACCGCCCGTTTGTTTTGGGGCTTCCCACCGGGTCTTCACCAGAGGGCGTATATGCGAAACTTGTCGAGGCCTATAAGGCCGGCCGTGTTTCATTCAAAAATGTGGTCACATTCAACATGGATGAGTACCTCGGACTCCGGCCAACACACCCACAATCGTACCTGTACTTCATGTACGATAAGCTTTTCAACCATGTGGATATCCAGCGTCAAAACATCAACATCTTGAGTGGATTGGCTGCTGACCCAGAGCGCGAGTGTGCGGCTTACGAGGAAAAGATCAAGAAGTATGGCCGTATCCATTTATTTTTGGGAGGCTTAGGTCCTGAAGGCCATTTGGCATTTAATGAGGCCGGCTCTTTGAGAAACTCTGTGACAAGAAGAGTTGACTTGGTGGAGCTGACTATTGCTGCAAACGCACGTTTTTTCAACAATGTCCGCTCCAAGGTCCCCAAACAAGCATTGTCAGTTGGAATCTCCACAATTTTGGACAATTCCGACGAAGTGGCCATCATTGTTTTGGGTGCAAATAAGAAGTACGCCCTCGATAAGACCATTAATGGCCGTAGAAACGACCCACAATTTCCATCTTCATACTTGGCAGACCATGCCAATGTCATGATTGTATGTGACCAAGCAGCATATGGCCTCAGTGCTAAGTTATAAAGTTCTAGATGAATTAAGTCCACTTGTTTCATGTTTATAGATCATCTGTTCTGGGCATGGAAGTCACCGTCTTACTTCTAGTAAGTAGTACGGTATCTGTGCACCTATCCCCAGCATGTCCACGTTATAGTAATAATAGTTATACAATGAAGAGTCGGCCGTGTTTGCAGGCATTATATTGGTGTAGAGTTCTGAGAGGTCTATAGAAATATCAGAATAAAGCTGACTAAAGTATTTTTATGGAATGGAAACCGTTGGATGAATCATATTGTCCTATTAGGTGCTTCGCTGTCCGTTTATAAGAAAACCCCACCATGATCGCCCAGAGAGTATAAGGGACCAATATGATTCAGAATTCATAAACTCTACCGTCATTAATTTTTTCTAGCGATTTATTTTATTTATGCAGATATATTTTGGTAGATTACTCCAATCATTGTGAACGGGCACACTGGCTGGCGGCGGCAATGGCAGTTCCAACTAAAGAGCTCTCGTTGATGGACTGGAGGGTGACACGCACTCCTAACTCCGACACGTCAGCGCATTTGTTGACAAACTCCAACACCCAACGCCTGAGTTCACTAAAGTATTCCATGACCGAACCAACGTAGCCAATGGCAATGATGCCTGTGGAAAATTTGCCATTATGACGAGCCAACAACTTGACGTAGGCCACAATAGCAATTGCCACTATGAATGCAGCACGACGGATGATACTTGTCACCAAGAGTCTGAGGCTTGCCACGTCGCTTAATGAAACCAGTCGAGGAGCCCAATGAAAACATTTTTCCACACGCTCAGCCACAGCAAAGTCATCTTTAGACTCGGAAATGTAACACAAAAGCTCGCCCGTGATACCCTGGTAGCGGGTACTGAAAGATTCAAAGTTTTTTTGATTGGCAAAGATCTCTTTTTTTGCAATGACATCCACCAACACCAACCGTGCCAACTCAGGCAAGTACCTACCAGAGGCTAAGAGCTCGAATGGCTGGAAAATCGTATTTGTCTCAGGGTCCACCGACATGTGGGGTAAGAACAGCGTGACTCCTGCAAAACGCAGGTCTATGATACAGTCGTACCTGTTAGCTAACGAGGGAATCAATGTGTGTCCAAACAAGGATGTTTCGGTGTTGAACAAGACGTAATCT
Source organism: Metschnikowia sp. JCM 33374 (assembly GCA_005406065.1). NCBI lineage: Eukaryota > Fungi > Ascomycota > Pichiomycetes > Serinales > Metschnikowiaceae > Metschnikowia > Metschnikowia sp. JCM 33374. Next base: position 13,420 of record BIMT01000007.1, on the reverse strand, counting down.
TCGTCATGTAAGAGCTTTTTTGGCGAGATTTTGTCAGAGGCTGCCAACTGACAACAGAAGTTAAGTCCTGTGCCCAAGACCATAGCCAACATAGTGCTAGGATCAAGAAAGCGGGCAGCAGAGAACACCGCAAGTGAGTCGTTGATGATAGACTGCACATCAATGCGGATGCCATAAGTTTGCAGCATGGTGGACTCGAGAAGCTCCTTTAAGTCACGTCCCACGATATCTTCATCGATGACAAATCCTTTAGCCATATGGAAGATGTTGGCCTTGTTATAAGCGATAGACTCAAGAGGAAACGACCATGTGATACCTGTAGTGATAAGCGACAGCGACAGGAGGACGGACTGGTCTGCGAGGGTCTCGACAATCTTTGCGCCAATCCACGCAAAGAAGTCCTTATTGACCACTTTACACGAGTTCTCCACCGTCCAGCTTTTCGACGTAACAATCGAGATGCGCGAGTTGCGGCTTTCGTAGCATTCAATGCCCGAGGCTGCAGCGATGGAAATCACCGCGACACGTAAAGTGGAGCCACCCAAATCAACAACTAGAAAATCGCCACACTCGTTTCCTGAAGGCAGAATCTCGTAATTAGGAAGCATGGAGATCGGCGATGCATCGCATAACGCTTCATCAAATGCTTCACATACAAGCGTTGAGTGTGTTGCCAATTGTTCGTACGACACGTTCTGCTGGAAACTCAGTGCGGCCAGTGCCATTATAGGACAGCTTTCGGAGTCTGACGGCGAGGTCAGCGGCGACGCGGGCGACGCAGGCGATAAGCTGTACGACGAAGATGACGACGACAAGCTGCGCGGGGCCAAAGAAATGTGGCTCGCTGTGGTGGTAAAGTTTTCAAGCGACATGGTGTATTTTGGGGCCAGGGCCTTATAAGCAGTGCAGGGCAGTGCAGGGCAGGGCAGTGCGACAGGTCAGAACCAAAGCGTGCACTTAGGGCCACCAACTATGGTATGAGGGTGGACTGGGGTAGATCGAAATACGACACCACACAGAAGTGAAATTCCAAAAAGATACAAGGGAACGGAATTTTCCACCAGACTATGCTAATGATTTGTTCCTGTATTTGTCCCTCTTCTGTTGTTTTTTCCCGTGTCTCTTGTTCTGTGTGAAGAGACTGATTGATTATTCCACACAATGGCGACAGAAAGTTGTGCGTCGCGTGCGTAAGGAAAAATATAAGCCAAAAAAAAAGTAAAAGCAGATAAACTCCAGCTCAGTAAGGAGATCCAGTGCTTGAAAAATCTTCAGAAAAATTATTCAAGTGCGTGACAGTTCTAGTAGTCAAAACAAAAAGAATCAGCGACAGTTTGAAGGTATATAAGCAAATAAGCAGAGAGTGGAAAGAGGGAAGGATCACTATATTCTCTTGCCTTTTTTTTTGGTTGTTATCTAGGTTCTCTAGTTTCTTCGTTTAGTGTGCTTGTTCTGTTTTTTGGCATGAAAAACATTGCCGGATCCATACCATTGTATATACCCAGTTACGGCAACACTAAGCCGCGCCACACTGCTCACTGTCACATTGTTCTGGGAGGGGAGCCAAGCATGCCAATAAACACGGACAATAACCAAAAAAATACCAGGTTGCACTTTTGTCGGGTTTCGGGCAGCTACGTTGTGACGCGCGCTCTACCCGCAAAAACCATGTTGCAATCGTAAAGGGGTGCCGAGTCGGGTGCAGTTCGGACCCGCCATTTGGAAGAGCCGCACTGCGAACCGTCACTGGCCAATAGTGTGTGCATAATTATTTAAATTTTCTAGGTTTAAATTTCGAGGATATGTAAAGTTTTAGCGGTTCAACTTCAGCTGTGACAAAATAAAGTAAATAGCAAAAAAAAAAGATCTAGATAAAAATATAGACTGGGTTTATGTTGTGCGAAGCCCATAGTGAAAACAATAAGCTGACGTCATCACGTGCGTTCCTGATAAAGTGAACAGCAATATCTATGCAAATTGATGAAGTTGCATCGCGCGTGCGATTGTGAGATAACGTTGCACTTGTCTCCGTAGATATAAGGTTCCGCTATATGAACACTCCCTGTTCAACCGTATATTTTCCCGATCTTCTCAAAAATAAGAAAGATAGATACACACAAGAATTCATTCACCACATACCGTCCACCTCCGACGCACTGAATTCAAAGCATCTGACTGGCCCGCTACTTATCAGTAAAAGTGTGCAGTCTTCTGCAACCCCATATCACTAGTCATGTTCCGACCCCATATTGGCATCGGACCAATAAGGGTTACCTCTTCAGGATAGCTGATGCTTCCAGTGGCTTTATCCGTGTTCCAGGTAAGGTTCCACTACAACCACCATCATTTGTTGACACCCAGTCACTTCCACTTCCCGTGGTTTGTAGCACTCCCAGTTCCATGGCTGGCTAGGGTATACTGCTGTCCAAATACAACTATCATGTAAACCATTACTACGCTCCACGGGAAGTGGCATTGGCGCTTATAATGGCCGGTGACTTTTACCACTAAGCACACCCATCATCCACGTTTTGTTGGTGGGAAAGAGTCAGATTTATTTGAGTACATTTATTGAATCCAAGAGAAGTATCACGCGCTTTCAATATAGCCAATAATCCACATTGTAATGTGCCTTCAATTTATCGATAACCAATTATCAGATGTTTTGATGCAACTACCATTCTTCATTCGCGTTCTAGTGGGTGATCATTTCGCACACGACTTCATTCCCAATACCTCAAGAAAAAAAATTACTCACTTTCCTCCAGCTGCGGCTGCAAGTCATCAAGTTCAATGCTTTCCGTAGTCTCTCCCATTTTCTTGAGGTTCGATGAATGCGTCTCATGATCATCAATTACAAACTCGCGCAACTTTTGCTTTGCAAGAAGGACAGCTTCATCGCACAGTCTTTGGGCCACAACCAACGCTGGGCCAAGAAGGTTTGTTTGATACATGCCGTACACAACTCCACCTAATACCAAGAGTAATGTGAAGAAAAAGGGGTTCCGCAATACGGCCATGAACTCGTTCCATCCAAGAACCAAGATCACCAAATAAATGTAGTAAGGGATTTGAGTCACATGCTGAATAATCGACCTTTTTGTTTCCACGTACTTTGCGTCAATTTCTTTCTTAAATTTAGACAATACTTCTGTCTTTTCTTTTTCATTGAGAATATCAGCGAAATTCTTTTGTTTCTCGTTCTCTTCATCTTCGTTTTCACTGTCTGTGTCGATAATATGATTCTTGTCATCAACATCTTCATGCCCAGCATCAAGATTCACGGCTTCATATTTCCTCTTCAAGCTCTTATCATGAATATCAACTTTTGGTGTGATTTCCGAGCCATCAGCCAACCTGGCGGAAGTAAGAATTGGGAAAATCTTCATCGCGTAATTCTTTGCCTCACCAAATGTACCATCAAGTTCTTTAGGGGTCTGATACAAACGAGGAAGCCCATTCAGATCATACCTGAATTTATCGTCAAATCTTTCCTTCAAAACGTTAAGTAGATTGTCTTTCGAAATGAATTTGTGAATCACATCAAGTAAAGTTTCCCAGGACTTGAATTGGAGCACAAGAGACGTATGGTGGTTGACTTCTTCGGTAGCCCCTACGCCAAAGTCAGACACACCCTTTTCGTTTGTATACTTTTCCAATAAGACATTGTGGATTGTTTCAAATTTTTCCATAACATGGTCCCAGGTGTACTCAGAAGGGTTGGAGATCTCCAGTGAAAGTATGGTTTTCAAACCGGTGCTGAGTTTCTTAACATGCTTGCCCACAATGTTATTCAACTCAACAACCTGTTGCTTCTTGATTATCTTTGCAACTTCAACATCAAGCGCATCTACGTATTCGGATGTACTTAACTCGCCCTTCAAAGAGAGGAAAGCCAAGTTTTCTGCAAACAGAATTTTCAAAGCATTGGTCAACGATGCCACGGCTTCTGTGAATGACCCCTTTCTCGGTTTCTTACTCAAGTCGGCGGCAAACTGTTTAATTGTGTTTCCCAACAAGCGTTTTGAGTGCAAGGAGAGGATCTCGGCAAGTTTTGCATTGATTTTCTCGTCGAGAATTGTCCGCCTTTGCTTGTACACGGATTGGTTATACTTTGCCGCCAGGCGGTCGTAGGAATTTAGCGCATCCTCCTTTAATGCGGTAAGCTGGGAACCAGCTTTTTGGAAGTTGAAAGCTGAGGAGGTACCACTCTCGGGGAAAGTTGTGGCGTCAGTCTTGATGGGGTCGAAATCCTCAAGAAATTGAGTGTAGCACGAAGCCACAATTTCATCACACTTGAATTTTGCAACTAAGATTTGTTGCGTGGGCAAGTCCAAATCCTTGTTACTGTCAATCTGTTCCCAACAGCTCTCCGCATACATGGTCCAGCCTTCAATTGGGATATCGTGGTGGTAACAGGGCTTGAACAAGTACTCCTTATCTGTGGGATCCACAATACGGTTGCCCAACAACTTGACGTCGGCGGCAAATTTTTCAGGCTGCAAAACTTTGTGACCCAAGGTGTGGAATGCCAAATCGAAGAAATCGGAGAATGCCAAATGAGCCACCTCGGCGGGTTTATTTAGGTTTGCCCAGATCTTCAACAAATCCTGGGTGATGGTGGCCGCAAGCGATTCCTTTGGGGTTACACCCAAGTGGTCACGGATCACAAACAACAATAACACCTTATGGTCACTAGTGCCCGAGGTTTTACTGAGTTTAGCTGTTCCAAAAAGCGACAAGTTTACCTCGAAAACCGTCTTTAGTAAGCCCATGTTGGCACCCTGGTACAACCCGACTTGGGTTTCCCAGAGATTAACAATGAGCACCTCACTTGTTGCCATAGCAAAGAGCGCCGCTTTACGTTCAAAGTCTTGGTCTTCGCCACGCTCTCTACCGTCGGTTCCCTCGACATCCATAACAAGGATTGCATCGTTTTCTACCTTGCTGGAATCGGAAGTACCGTGGCTGACCCCGGGACTGAGCGCGAGCCAGATACCCTTGGTGGTTTGTTGCCGATTGATCTCGTCCATGACACCAAATGAAGTGTTGAACAACGCGTTAAGGAGGGTGGATTTACCGGTAGATTGCGAGCCGAAAACCAGGATGATTTTGTGGCCTGCGGCTAAGTCATGGGCATGTGTTGCATCAGCAGCCGCAGTGATATAGTCTAACACTTCTTCGTTGAAATGTTTGTGTTCATCAATGAGTTGGATTGCCTCTTGTATGGAGTCCACAGGCACAAACGACGACGACGATGACGACGACAATGGCGAAACCGCTAAGGGACCGGACTTTTCAGACACAAGGGGATTGGTGAGCAATACGTGAGCGATACCCGAGGACTTTTCAGCTGATTCGGCCATATTTTATATATTGGTTTGTGGATCTTTTGGTGTTACTAATCCTTTTCTTGCGTCTTTAAATTGTGCGGTGCTGTGGAAGGTTCGCGTGGGGGAAGGAAAATTGGGGCCAGGCTTACCATTTTTAACTGCACCTGCGCAAAGTGCGCGGGCACTTTCGTGGTTGAACGTTGACCGATATGGTCGGGTTAGACCGAGGCTAAAGAAAGGCCCAGGACTCGAGCGCAGATTCGGTACAGTAAAAACTCATCTGGCCTTTTAGAGCATTATCTTTTTTAGATACCGTATTCTCGGGGGAAAAAATAGCGAAGATTTCGGGATCAAACAGCTCCTTTATCATAAAGTAAACGTTTTAGATTGAATGAAGTCTGAAGATCAAATTTTAAATCATTATAGGTCTATCTACTGATACAAACACTCGGTGGCCCTGCTCGGTAAATTGGCCTGGACCAGATGCGCAGCCGGAGGTAACCTTGCCCATTTAAAAAGTAAGCGAGCAAGACCTTTTGATTACGAACTCTTATTTAAAAATCTTTTTCTCTTTTCAAATAAATCTTATAAAAGCTATACATTTACATTAATATATATGAACATAAGGTGATGGTGTGTTTCTTTGTATCTTTAGTATTTTTTTAGAAGTTTAGGCTTATTTTTGCTACACTTATTATCTTGGCAAGTGCACTTTTTTTTTTGAATGTTGCGCCTAATTTTAGAAGAGCCACGTAAGAGTTGCAATTTATTGGTGTTCCACAAGCGAAAGAAACAAAAAGAAACATATTAAAAGAAATCGTACTTTTTTCTTTCTTTTTTGGAAGTGTTTCTTGTTTGTTCCGGAAACCAAATCCTAGTGACAGGTAATCACTAGATTTCTTGTCGTAGCAATCGATAAGGTTACTGCCCTATTGGCATTACTAGTTGAATAATCGATAAAGTACTTCTGGTCAGTTAGAGAACATGACAAGTCCGATACCATTCAAGTCCATCACCAGATTGTGCGAGGTTACCCACTTTAAAAGCTGATTTCCGGTCACGTGACTTGGCCAAACTCGAGTTCTGTGGCGCAAGGAAATCCTTGTAGATGTTGAATATGTGAAGCCCTAGTAAATTGAAGAGAAGCATATCTTAAGGACCTGTTAAAACTAAGTTTTACGAAGGAATTCCGTGAATAAAATTTCTCCCAAGTATCGGCTCATTTCCGTGTTTTTCGAGCGTTGTGTCTTCATTACTTTAGATGGAAAGAAGAGGTCCCAAGATGGTATTTTTGTTTAATTAAAGTTCCATTAAATTCTTAAATATACAACACAAAGGTTAAAGCCGAACAAATAAAAGCTGCGGGCTTGTTGTCTTGTTGGCTGCTTCAAGAACGAAAAATTGAATAGTTGTGCGTTTCGCATTCTCGAATTAACAAGACTCTCGGCCCGAAGTCATTGATGGGAAATTTCCAGTTCAGAAGAGTAGAGTAGTAGGTAAATGAGTTGATACACATCTTGCTAGCCGTACTGTAGTTACCGAACCCTGACAGGCTGCAACCAAGACTGTCTGGCGACCGATAAAAATTATCAATCCCATTTTATAATTGGCAGTCCTGGCGACCGGGACAACTTTATGGGTGCGTTTATAGTCAAAGAGACCACACTACCAATGCAAGCATTTCCCGAGCAGCCATATTTTGTTGTATCAGAATATGTCAGAAAAAACATCCTTGAAGGTTCAACTGCAACATGTAAAGGCACACATAATTAAAAAGACATATTTTCCGTCTTCTAATATTTTTTTTTAGCCACCAGACCATGCTTTAAAAAATCTCTTCAGGCAATCTCAAATTCAACCTTCCCAGTCATTCCAAGAAAATGCAACAAAAACCCAAAAAGAACTGAAAATTGAGAATCTTCGTTTCCATTCTCCAAATCTCTCAAAACCTCCTTTGAGAGTAAAAGACTTTGACGACGTGGATGCGGCTGAAATCAAAGGGTCTTACGTTTCATTATCTCATTACCGAAACGTTCAACCCCCAGAAGTTGTTGCAAAGCACTTCCCAAATGAGTTAGTTCAAACCTCGCAACTTAGATTTGTTAATTTGCTTGAATTTCTTCGGAGCTTTTCGTTATCAAGATTACATTTCAACTTTAATTCAAGGAGTGATTCATGCGAGAAAAATCACCCGATTCCTCGCACCCCTTCACAAAGCTTACTATGTTATTTTCCAAATGCTCGTACAAAAGCACTCTTCGTCATCCAGCTTTGTGGGGCTCCGACAAAACATTAATTTGTGTCTGTCACAATTGGGCAACCTCTTGAAGTTATTTTCCATTAAAATCAAAACTTTTGGGAAGAAAAGGTCTCAAAGTACCGCTACATTTATATAACGTGGAACAAACAAAGTGCTGATAAAGAGTTTCTCGAGTTGATGGACCTTGATATATCACAGCTTGAAAAATATTTCAACCGTTCTGATTAAACTAAATCACAAAAGCCATGAAAAAGATACCAACTCATGATTGAACCTGGTAGTACAAGACTTTCCATATCAAGTGTTTATTTTTGTACTGCGAGGTTTTCACGAAGTTGTATTGAGATATCATCTCGTGTTGAAGTTTCCTACTAAGGAAATTTCTTTTATCATGGTTCATGTGTTGGACTCAATGCAGTATGCCAGCTTTCATGGGTCGCCGACAGGATCCTGAAGTATCCAAAGAGAAGTTCAAATGTTGTAGGTTACTATCCATGATGATCCAAGAGTACATGTACATGATTTCTGTCAGCTCTGAGTCCAGGAAGTGGTAGTTCAGTTATAGGTAACTCCAGTAAAGGTAATTCAATGATTTTCATTATGTTGTTGTGTTGAGATCAAGAAGGAGTTTACTGTAGCTGTTAAACACAGAGAGTATGAAGATCAGGCTGTGACAAAAGGCCCACCCACAGGTCTTTTTCTGATGTTGTTTGAGCGATAGTTTTTATGTAGTTCTTAATGGAGAGTCCTAGTTCGCAAAAAGAGTCCTACGCAAAAATGAGCCCGTGATTATGAGGCAACCATGCTGCAAAGGATGGCAATACTGATCAGTACAATGTAGACCACTGTACTTTATTGCACTTTGAAGCAGTGAGATTCCATCGATCAGGTATGGGCTCCTTGACCGTCAAACCCAAAAATTTATGCCTAGCGAGGAGTGCTTCGTATTTTCAAGTAACAAACACGTTTTCATTAGTCCTTTAATGAAAGAAATTACAGAAGACTTCGGTGGCGTTGTATGAAACAGTTTGTGAACTTGTGTATACCGATATCATACAAGTTTCCATCTAACGAAACAATCCTTAATATTCCATTGGGGTGAAAAGAAAGTTATGATACTTTGGCGTCGCCTATGCATACGAACGAGACTTACATGTGGTTGAAAACTACTAGCGGAGTTCAAATTACTCAACAGCTTGACCAAATAGGAAGAAACAAAAAAAAATATATATATAAAAAATATTGGAGTCACCTCATGACCTTTCCTTTAATCGCAACATTTGAACGTGGTATCGGACTACAAAAACATCTGTGGGGGCTTTCCATCAATCTCGTTCATAAACAGTTCATTATTAGCTATGAATATCCTTTCATTAAATGGCCCTTTGCCAAGTAGTAGCACCCTCAAAGTTTCCTTGGATGCAAAATTGAAGATCACCATGAATGTACTCCAACTTTGCAACTTGCGCGTTTGCTTTTATAATAAAAAAGCTTTGTGCTGAGGAAAAAGGCACGCTCTTGGTCAAAGTTTCTTTGATGGTTCTTCGATGCGGGTACTAAGGTCTTATGATCCATTAAACCATAATCGCCTGGATCTTATCATGGCTTCATAGACTCAACCAGGAATCTAAACAAAGCGCATGCAAGCTGAAAATCAGGCCACACAAAGAGGTCCAGAAGCCAAGTATACGGATTTTGTGAAAACCTAATGGACTTAGGAAAATTCACTTTTCAATGACATCATTCGCGTTTTCGTGACTCTGTTCATACCCTTGTACGACATGTCAAATGAGCCTCGGCCTTGCGTCATAGATCTCAATCTTGAGAGGTACCCCACCATCTCTCGCAACGGGGTCTCCGCAACGATCAATTTTCTATTATTGATTTGATGTTGTTGAGACTTCATTGTATAGTCAGGAGGCACGTATATTTTTTCTGCCTCGGAACTAGCCCAATTCTGGTTTTCCAAGGTGTCCAAACCTTCATCTTCAAGGGAGAGAATTGTGGCCTGGCATCTACTAGTCAAGTCGTGTACAACTTCACCCAAAGCGTCCGAGCCCACAGATATCTTGGTCACCATGATGGGTTCTAATAAACATAGGGAATCTTCGCGTTGTTCGTTGAGTTGTTCAATGCCTTTGGCCACAACACGTCTGCCAATTTCAAGCAATTCAGAAACGGAATCCAACTTCTCTGTAACCGGATAATTCCACAGAAGGATTCTTATCACACATGAATGCAAGGGGAGCCCAAATAAAGGACCTCCCATTTGAAGTCCAGTAATGCAACCACTCAAGAGTTTTTCCTGTAAGTCTTCCATAGAGTGCTCACACTTCCATCTTCTTTCTTCCAAAGCATTAACCATGAGTTCCGAAGAGGCTGAAGAATCGAGAATGATAATGTTGTTGTCTTGGTCAAGGCACACAGCACCATCCTCCTCAGCGAAATGTGATTCAGAAGCCTCGCCTTCAAAAGAGTCCAAGCTTATCTCAACATAAATGTCCGGGTTGTCAATAGCAGAGAATCTCACGGGGGTATTATCTGGCTTGGAAATGCTTTCTTTGTAGGAAACAGCAACATCTCTTAATCTGACTTTTGCCTTCATGTCGTTGACCAATCTATCCTTCACAATCTCGAGATGAAGCTCTCCCATTCCACTGAGAACAGTTTGCCCCAAATCTTCGTCCACGTGCACCAGCAACGAGGGATCTTCCCTCAATAGCATTGCGATACACTCATTCATGTGTCTTGTGTCACCAGCAGTAGCAGGTTCAATGCTCGAGTTAAAGAGGGGCGGCGGAATATCGATCGGAAGCAACTTTAGGTTCGACTCCAACTCGGAAAACCCCTTGGAACCAGAAGCTCCATGCGAAACTAGCGTGTCACCAGTGATGATCTCGTCACTGGTGCCAGCAACAACACCGATATTTCCAGCCAGGATCGCCAGCACCTCCTCAGGCACATCGCCATGCATCAACATCAATTTCTTGAAATGGACTTTGTGCCCTGTGCGAGTATTGACCACAGTGGAATTTGACGCAAGCTTGCCGCTATATACACGGAAGAAAGTCATGACACCTCGAGCTGGGTGTGTCATAACTTTGAAGGCAAGCGCTACAGTCAAGTTACCACTTTTATTTATCACAAGGCCCTTTTTGGGGTCCATGGCCATGGGAACAGTGACAGTTTCACTGACGCTGGTGGCTTTCTTCTTACGTTTACCCAATTTCTTAGACGCAGAAGAAGTCACTTCCGGAAGCTGAATCTGAAGAGGTGAAGCCAAATATGATACCACAGCATCCATTAATGGTTGGACGCCGATATTGCGGAAACTAGAACCACAAAGAACGGGGGTCAATTTGTTGGCTATCGTCGCCTGTTGGATGGCCTTGATAAGTGTGGCTGGAGATACCGCCATGTAATCTTCGTCGCGCTCGAAAAACTCCTCGATAACAGAATCGTTAAGCTCTCCGAGGGTCTCGACCATGGATTCTCTGCTGCTTAAAACCATATCATAAAGTGGTGCTAGTTTTGGGTCTGCAGGATCGAGGTCTATGGCCTTCAAAGTTTTGCCGGAGGCATCGGCAGAATCCCAGAGAAGAAGCTTTTTGTGGATAACATCGATGGTACCCTTGAAAACGATCTCCCCGAGCTCATGGTGCTCGAAATACGGTAGGTTTAAACACACCACGCGAGTCTGAAGTTTGGAGATGATTTCCTTGACCGTACGACTGAAACCGGCACCAGGACGGTCCATTTTGTTGATGTATGCAATACGCGGGATACCCAACAGCGCAGCCTGGCGCCAGACCTTTTCAGTTTGAGCCTCAACGCCGGCCACTGCATCCAAAATGGTCACTGCTCCATCAAGAACACGGAGTGAGCGCGTAACTTCAAAGGTGAAGTCCGCATGACCTGGGGTATCGATAATATTAATTTTGTGGTCATTCCAAGGGATAGAGATAGCCGCCAGCTGGATTGTGATGCCCCTTTCACGTTCTGAAGGAAGGTAGTCGGTGACAGTATCACCCTGGTCGACATTTCCAATACGGCGGGTTTTCCCACTGTAAAAAAGCATTCTTTCAGTGGTAGTGGTCTTTCCAGCATCAATATGGGCGATGATTCCGATATTTCTGGTTTTTTCCGGCGGCACACTATTAAGTTTGGGCTCGTACAATGTTGCGGAAGAATGAAGACTTTTCATGAAAAGCCCCAAATTGCACCCAGGAAAACGCCCTATAAAACGCCCATTAAATGGCAATTTTGCTGGTTTCCACATCATGTGGAGGTGAAATTATTGTCCTTTCTTGCAGATACTGATAATTTGCGGTCGAAAAGGCTTTATTTTATACCCTTATAGAGTATATGGAGTTGTAGGATGAAGACTGGACCAGAGTTTCAAAAATGCGCGGTGTCTGGGTCTGGTGCGGCTCTGAAACCGTATGGATGGAGATGGAAACTGGTTTCTGATATGAGACAATGGCGATTTCTTCGTACAAGTGGACATTGACTAATAGAGAACTAAAAACTAATGAAAAAAAATCTTGGTTATCTGGAAATTTATATTTTAGGAAAGTGGAAAAAAACCAACTTCTTGGATATCCCCCAAGTGATTACTTCCGTGGAGAAATATCACCTAGTCTAGTAAAATGATCTGACCGGATCTATGCATGAAGAAATATACATACAAATCCATTTATTTCTACTCTCAGCCCTTTTATGACCTTAACTTACTGTATTTCAATCAAATCCTGATCCCGGCCAATAAATTTTAATGGTAACAACTTAATTGCGTGTTGCTTGCCCATGTCGCTTGGCCCTGCGACTCATTCTGGAACGAATGACTCGCCATACTTCTAATAAAAGTCTAGCCGTGCAAATATCTAAGCTTTATCTTTTAGGTTTCTTGAAGGATAGGTGTCTTGCTTTGTGTAACTGGAACTGGAAGTGCCACACATCTTTTTTTTTAAAGAAACAATTGTATATCCAGTGAACGATAATATTATCAGGCCCATTAAACTGCTACGCGAATATCAGGATCAAGCTGTCCGGCTGGCTAAAAGGTATTGTGTATTTCAATGATGTAGTTAAAGCTGACGATTCAACCTAAGGGAGAATCGCCTCTATTTAAGGTTTTCCTCAGGAGTGTCTATAAGAGACGATATTGCTGAGCAGTCGTGGAGGATGCCACGTGTGCGTAGCAATCAAGTAACGAGTATCAGATGTGTTAGGAGTGCATGATATGAGGCACCTAACATCCGCCCCAGTCTCGACCAAGACATGAATAGAAGGAAAACAGTATAAAAAAGAGAGAGCGTCAGTAGTATGGACGTTAGAAGCCAGTGCGTAAAGATGAGCGGCGTAGAGTGAAACCCTAAGACGGTAAGACAGGAAAGTGACCGCGTGGGAAGGTAATAGAATGCTGAGATGATACAGCGACAAATAGGTAAAAGCATTAGGCGGTAAACGACTAAGTCATCCGCGACAAGGTAGTCATGCTTAATGAACAACGCGGCTAAACGGCGACGGCATAAGGCGGCGAAGTGATAAAGTGGCAAAGTGATAAAACGACAGTGATCAAGCGAGCAAGATCCGTCTGCACTCGAGTGGCGAGCTATACGTGACCAATTTCATAGACGAACGTGTAGGTTTCCGCCAATAACAAGAGTAGGTGTGAGGAAAAAATGCAAAGAAAATATGAACATGAGACAGAAAGTCTGTGAAGGTGGGTGTGATGAGTCGATGAAAAATATACTCCAGGAAAAAAAAGAAATACACCGAAAGATTTGTAGGCGTCTAGAGACGTCGTCGCCCGATGAAATGGGAA